>OX459066.1:8566470-8907319 GCA_949775005.1 Orthosia gothica
ACATGCGATTGCAGCAATCCCGAGAGATTTGCCGTTATTTATTGAAGAGTTCTGCTGTATATCTTCGAAGTTCTTCATCAGATCTTCACCAAAATTAAAATGGGACCAATTTTGGCACATACTCTTTCACATAAAAATAATAATTTTTAAAATCGATCCACAATTGACGGAGATATCGAAAAACATACATTAAAAAAAAACATACATATAGTCGAACATAGAACCTCCTCCTTTTTGGTGAGTCGGTTAAAAAGGTGTTACAATTAGAAAAGGTACATTGTATTATAACCTCGCAAGGTGTGCAAATTATATATTAGGTACACAGGTAATTATATATTAGGTAACATGGTAACATTGATTTCAAATTCAGTTACATTAATAAATATAAATACTAAATAAAAAAAAAACGTAAAATTAAAAAAAAAAAAAAAAATATACACAAGTCAAATCAAACTTCACACTTATTTGAGATTGTACTGTGTCGTTTGTGTTGTATTTAAACATAGAGAGAGTGTAAATAAGGATCTAGTAAGTACTGTGGCGACTTAGCTCAGGGCGTTCAGATGATAAGCAAATAGAATTTTTTACCCGACTGCCGAAGGAGGGTAATGTGTTTATCAGTCTATGTATGAATGTATGTTTGTTCCTATATATGGCGTTCCAGAGACCAAACGCGTTGGCAGATTTTGATGATTCATTCGTCACTCGATGCGTCTTCATAGGCTACATTAAAATTGGACAATAGAAAAATGGCGGATTTTGGGTGCCATATTGTGGGGGCCCAAATTTTTTTTCTTCCAAACCCATCGTGTGGGGCATCAAAATAAAGGGTTTTAAGAGGTGATTTCAAAAATATATAACACTTATATGTTTAAATGTATCTAATTCGAAAAAAACTACTAAAAAGTTATAAATAAAAAAAGTCGGGTTTTTTGTATTTTTTATTTTACTTTTTATTTGTGTCGATATTAAAAGTGCAGATAGCATTGTATAACTGTCTCTTTCACTATCTTTCGTTTGTCTCATCATCCTATCTCGCTTACTCTATGCAGTTAATCTGTTTCTTGCGCAACAGTTGACAGAGCCAACTTCAGAGACACAAAGATCCGCTGTGAATATTATACCGAGTCTGGCTGTTTGTGAATGCGAGTTTAAATGTTTGGAAAGGCGCCCACGATACATGAGAAAGATCTCTTAAGGTGTAGCAACCTTTTTAGGGTTCCGTAGCCAAATGGCAAAATACGGAACCCGTATCGATTCGTCATCTCTGTCTGTCTGTCTGTCCGTCCGTATGTCACAGCCACTTTTTTCCGAAACTATAAGGACTATGCTGTTGAAACTTGGTAAGTTGATGTATTCTGTGAACCGCAACAAGATTTTTACACAAAAATAGAAAAAAAAAACTTAATTCAAAAAATCAAAAAACCCGACTGCTTCAAAAGCGAACTAAAAAGTTGTAAACAAGGAAAAATCATTCTGTGCAGTCGGAGGATACATACGCGCGAGCTGGCTGACCAAAACCAGATGTATCCTCCTCCTGCACAGCATGATTTTTTCCTTGTTTACAACTTTTTAGTTCGCTTTTGAAGCAGTCGGGTTTTTTGATTTTTTGAATTAAGTTTTTTTATTTATAACTTTTTAGTTCGTTTTTTTTCGAATTAGATAATTTAAACATATAAGTGTTATATATTTTTGAAATCACCTCTTAAAGCCCTTTATTAGGATACCTCACACGATGGATTTGGAAGAAAAAAAAAATTTAGGCCCCCACAATATGGCACCCAAAATCCGCCATTTTTCTATTATCCAATTTTAATGTAGCCTATGACACTCGCAGGGTTAAGACGCATCGATTGACGTATGAATCATCAAAATCGGCCAACGCGTTTGGTCTCTGGAACGCCACATAGGAACAAACATACATACATACATACATACATACATACATACTTACATACATACTTACATACATACATACATAGACTGATAAACACATTACCCTCCTTCGGCAGTCGGGTAAAAAACAATAAATTTTGGGGGTATATATATATACTACCATACTTCAAATTGAAACTGAAACTAAAAAAAAAAAAAAACATCATACCCATACGTGTGGGGTATCTATGAATAGGTCTTCAAAAATGATATTGAGGTTTCTAATGTAATTTTTTTCTAAACTGAATAGTTTGCGCGAGAGACACTTCCAAATTGGTAAAATGTGTGTCTAAAATAAGAGAATGAAAAAACTAAAAAAAAAATATTATATACATTACCATGTAAACTTCCAACGAAAATTGGTTTGGACGAGATTTAGTTTTTTAATACGTCATAAATTGTAAACCGCAATTTACCAAGTACGGAACCCTTCGTGCGCGAGTCCGACTCGCAATTGGCCGGTTTTTTTAATGTAGGAGCCCTCGCTTAGTATTTTAATGGTAGCTTGCAAAAATACTAATATATTTAAATTTTAATTTCAGGAAAGATGAAGGGGGCATTATCGGCTGCCAAAAACCATCACCGTTTTCAAAAACCTGATCTAGGCGCTACGTCAAGTAAACCGACCGTCTGGCAAGACTGGCCCGGGGGCAGTGAAAAAGATGTGTTAAGACGGTACCCTAACCAAAAAATCGTCATGTGATATGAGCATTTCTATTGGTCTAGCGGCACTGGTGGCGCATGAATTACAGTAGTGATTACGCCCAGATTTTAGAATAAAATCATCACCGTTTTCAAAAACCTGATCTAGGCGCTACGTCAAGTAAACCGACCGTCTGGCAAGACTGGCCCGGGGGCAGTGAAAAAGATGTGTTAAGACGGTACCCTAACCAAAAAATCGTCATGTGATATGAGCATTTCTATTGGTCTAGCGGCACTGGTGGCGCATGAATTACAGTAGTGATTACGCCCAGATTTTAGAATAAAATCATCACCGTTTTCAAAAACCTGATCTAGGCGCTACGTCAAGTAAACCGACCGTCTGGCAAGACTGGCCCGGGGGCAGTGAAAAAGATGTGTTAAGACGGTACCCTAACCAAAAAATCGTCATGTGATATGAGCATTCCTATTGGTCTAGCGGCACTGGTGGCGCATGAATTACAGTAGTGATTACGCCCAGATTTTAGAATAAAATCATCACCGTTTTCAAAAACCTGATCAAGGCGCTACGTCAAGTAAACCGACCGTCTGGCAAGACTGGCCCGGGGGCAGTGAAAAAGATGTGTTAAGACGGTACCCTAACCAAAAAATCGTCATGTGATATGAGCATTCCTATTGGTCTAGCGGCACTGGTGGCGCATGAATTACAGTACTGATTACGCCCAGATTTTAGAATAAAATCTTTATAAAATAGAATTTTGCTCTTTTGAAAAAAAAATTGCTACAAAAATGTTCGTTATTAAATTGTCTATCCATTAGTGTTAGTACAAAAAATAATAAATGAACACTTTACGAGGAAATGCGTGCTATCAATAATTATTTCTCATTTTTACGTTTTTTTTGGAAGGAGATTAGTAAAATCGCTACAAAATTAAAAAAAAAAATCTACCATTTTAGAATCAATGTAGAAATTTAATGTATTTTTATTAATTGATATTTCTTTTTAAATAACGAGTAGATAGCTCCTAAAAACAGCACGAAAAACGGCTTGCGCGGCGTTTTGCTCGGGGTACCGCCTTAACTATTAGCTTCACAGGGTGAAATTATATTTGGCTAGCGAAACGTGTTGAGATATCACAGAGAATGGGAATGGAATGGGATGATTTCTGGGTAAAAAAAGTTACAAAAAAGAATACAGGATGTAATGGAAAGATGTGGTCTTATTTAAAAAACCGCTTCAGCCCATGGAAATTACCAAAATTCATTAAGTATATCATGAACAATTCCCAAAAAGAGTTTTGTACCTCCAATACAATTTTTTTTCAGCTGAAGATAACATTAACATTAGAAACGGAATATTTACCATGTTTACTGTGTGTTGCGAGTTTCCGATATTTCGGTGCTGTTGTAGTTATGCGTGATCATGGTGCTTGCAACAGCACCGAAATATCGGAAACTCGCAACAAACAGTAAACATGGTAAGTATCCCGTTTCTAATGTTAATGTTAGTTTTACTGACCATGACAGTTTAAAAACTTAGAAGATAATTTTGTACGGAAAATCCGTTTTTTTTTAAAGTTGTTCGTATCCGTGGGTAGAAGCGATTTTAAAAATATGTCCACATCTTTTCGTTTGATAATAATTTTCGAAAAATACACAGGCACAGTTACAGGCTGGTATTATTTATTATTACTACCCCTTTGGCCTATGTCTAGTAGATTGGGATAGGCTGATTTGACTTGAAAAACAAAATACATTTTAGTTTTTAATGGGTTAGGTATAGGGACGGCCAAAAATCGTGAATCTAACGAAACAGGGCGAAATTTGGGGCTTTTTCTAGCAGGTCAAAAGAAAAACATCTCCCACTATCCCCAAAAATCGCTATTTCGTTTGATCCACGATATATTTTTTGCCCAACCTGTATATTACCAGTCATACAATACTCTATACCCTTAGCTACTTCGGTTTCTATGGGCCTGGTTTGTTCATATTATATTGTTATTACATTATTATATCGTAGAACAACAACGTAAACAATTTCATGAAGGTCGATATTTACATCGATATCAGCTGCGCATGTTTCTCGCAGTTACAACCCTACAAGGCAGCCATTTTATGCGCCAGATTTTTGTAGGTATGCACGCTAATTTCGTAGGTATGGCAAGTCCATAGGTTTCTAAGTCAGTGTACGTGCCATATTCGCCATTTTATGTGACGAATTTTGTGGTTGTGTTCGTGGTAGTCCTGCTGTCAAATGGTAGTTTACATATTGTATTATTGAGATTTGTGAGTGTGTGTGTGTTGCTTGATTGACACAACCTTAGAATCGGCGGCCATTTTATGAGACATTTTGAGGTTTAGGTAGGCACGTTTTTTTCGTAGGTATTTCCAGTCCATATTATTTAGTATGTCTATGGTTTGTTCTCTGTAACGCGAATGACTAACCTGTCAAATTATCAATGTCAAACTCGAAATAAACAAAACAACGCTCATTTACTCTTTTTTATTTCTATTCTATTTCTAAATAAAAAGGTGAAATCACAAAGATTTATTTAAATAATTTGGCAATAGTGCATAAAGTGACAGTGTTATTTTTTATGATTGCAATTCAACTTACCTTCATTAGCCTAAAACTATTTTCGGTTTACCTCCTTTTACATAAAAAATTGGTATTTTAAAGGTTAATCTTATGGTAAATTCTTCACTATCATTTAATTACATTTTGATTAATGATATGATCACCTTTTTTATAGAATTCATTTTCTAAAAAAAATCTGCATGAGTTTTAACCGGTTAATAACATTGAAAGCAAAGATTACTATTATAATCGAAACTATAATAGCTTACTGATTATTCTATAGGGAAGGAATAGGAAGCGTTATCATTATTGTCAACAACATATCTAGCATTATAAATATTATCATCAAATTATAATTTACCAATTTAAATGTAATATTTTGCCATTTTAGAGCTTCAAAATGGATGAGGCAAAGGAAAAACGTCTAAATCTCAATGCATCTGATGTGGAAGCTTGCAGGATATGTTTGGGCACAGACATCAAGCTACACAGTCTGCAAGATTCTGCCCTTGGGACGTGCATGGCGTCTATTACTGGATTTACTGTAAGTACTTTAATGGATTTATTTACAAACTCTTTGAGTTGAATACTGTAATTACCAAAACAATTAAAAAAACCATTGTCTCATGTGGATCTACATTTCAGGGACTCAAGGGTTTAACATTATATATTTTCATTTCTTTCAGAAATCATTTGAAGGTCTACCTAACTATGTCTGTTATGAATGTGCATCAATTTTGATAAAGTGCAATAAACTAATAGAGAAAAGTAAAACAGCGGACCTTGTACTTCTGGAAATATTTAACAAGAATGGACAGGTAAACTAAAAGGAACATTTACACAATTATCATAGTCATCATTAATCTGCTTTAAATAGTATTTACATATTTGTGTTTACTAATCTATCAATTTTATTTATAAATAAAACTTCCGCTTTGTCACTTGCGCCTACGGTTTCATTGATTCAGTGTAATCCAGACGACACTAAATATTGCTGAAAACCAGGACTATGGCTCTATCTCACACGCGTGGCCCAGTATTATGCTGAGCGAGACTGTTGTGCGTGGTTGTGATTGTGACGCATACTCAGTATTTGTGTTTAAGTTTTTTTTCAGATTTTTTATGGTATGTGTCGTCCCTGGTGCAAATAAACTTTTTCTCTTTTTGCTATTAAAGTTATTTTATCTCCAAGTTCACAGTTATCTTTAAACAATTCAATATAATCCTAATATCAAGGTGGATAAAGATCACTATCAGACATAAAATAACTGAAAAGGTTTTAGGAGGAAAGACTACTATAATATTCACAGTGGATTTTTGTGTATCTGAAGTTGGTTCTGTCAACTATTGCTCAAGAAACAGTTTTATTGCATAGAGTAAGCGAGATAGAATGATGCGACAAACGTAAGCTAGTGAAAGAGACAGTTATACAATGCTATCTTCACTTTCAATATTGACCTGAAAAGCGCTACTGCGCAGGGCCTTGCAGCCAATTAAGAGACACAAAGATCCATTGTGAATATTATACTCGTCCTGCCACAAAAAATAAAAGTTATTTTTTAATTTTTTAGATAAATAAACCGCTTATAGAAGAACAAAAAAAAACTGAAACCAAGTTGCAGACATCATTAGACAGCTATTTATTACTCAATTACTACTACATGAAATATGATGACGACACTAACACAGGGAACTGCATCAAAATAGAATCAGATCGCAATGAAAAAATTAACATCAAATTAAAAAATGAAATTAAAGAAGAATCTGACGGTGAGGTGTCTGACTCAGAAATAGTGGAAATGTTTATGAGCAAGGTAGATGAAATTACCAAGGAATTGAGTAAGGAAGATGAAAAAACCAAAGATTTGAGTAAGGAAGAAGAAACGCACAGTGATAGCGATGTTGAGACTATAGAAATCGATGTTCCTGTTATAAAAATTGAGTCTGATGATGAGAACATGGGTGATGACTTCATCAACTTAAAAATGAATAATGTATGTATTTTTTTGAATGCCTTAATCTTTTGTTTTTTTTTTTTGCCATGGTCTTCTTTAGCATGTAATACGCTTACCTCGGATTGAGGGGACAGTGAACAGTGTGTCAGTGTGTAACGAGTAGCGCACTTCAAAAACGCCATTTAGTTTGTATTATTGGTGTTTTATTTAATTTGTAAATTATATGTTGACCTCGGGTTTTATATTTCTAAACTTAAAGCACTGTTAAAAACTAACAAAATATGTATGTTGTAAAAAAAAACATCTTTTTATAATGATTTCTTTTTCAGCCTGTCAACAACTTATTAACGAATACTGATGAAGTTCCTCTATATAATAAACCAAAAAGAATGAGACCATTAGGCATGGTAACAAAAGAGAAGGGGAAGAAGAAAAAGAAGAAGTCCTGGCCTATGGATACTCCAACTAAATTTCGTGAAAATAAAGGGAGGCAACGGAGGCGCTACTTCAACGCGCAAGGTAGGCAATTATATAATTAAGCAATTAATTAAACATTTCAATAAGTTTATATCGCGTGGAGTTAGTACTTACCCCAATCTATAAGTACTAATATAATAAAGCTGAAGAGTTATTTTGTTTGTTTGAACGCGCTAATCTCAGTAACTACTGGTTGCAATCTCAGATCAAATAAAAAGTCAAGATGGAACGTTGCAAACAACAAAGTGAAGCCGGTTCAAACTATGCCTTGCCGTATAAATACACAATTACACGTACACACGTACAACGAAATTAGCTTGTCAGTCGAGCTTTATTATTTGATCTGTGAGCTCGAATGACAAGATAAAGCGTAATAACGTTGTACATGAGTGCGTGTAATTGTGTATTTGTACGGCAAGGCATAGTTTGAACCGGCGTCACTTTGTTGTTTGTAACATTCCATCTTGACTTTTTATTTGATCTGAGGTTGGAATTGAAAAATTATTTTTGTGTTGGATAGTATTTATCGAGGCAGGTTATAGGCTATATAACATCACGCTACGACCAATAGGTGCGGAGCATAAATGGAAAAAGTTGCAAAAACGGGTAAAAAATATGCCTTTTTGAGAGCTTCCGTTGCGTGCGCTGCGTAAACGTTTTAAGTTACGCAACAATCATGTAGGGTAGGTAGGGTAAGGAAGGTAGGAAAGATGGGTCAGTAGGTAGCCAGTTGACGGGCGCGAAGCCGCGTGGGATAGCTAGTATATTTATAAAATATAGCCTGTGTTATAAAATATTCACAACGGGTCTTTGTGTCTTTGAATTGGCTGCAAGAGCCTGCGCAGTTGCTCGACCGACTGCCGAAGGAGGGTAATGTGTTTATCAGTCTATGTATGTATGTAAGTATGTATGTATGTATGTATGTATGTTTGTTCCTATATGGCGTTCCAGAGACCAAACGCGTTGGCCGATTTTGATGATTCATACGTCAATCGATTCGTCTTAACCCTGCGAGTGTCATAGGCTACATTAAAATTGGACAATAGAAAAATGGCGGATTTTGGGTGCTATATTGTGAGGCCCCAAATTTTTTTTTTCTTCCAAACCCATCGTGTGGGGTATCAAAATAAAGGGTTTTAAGAGATGATTTCAAAAATATATAACACTTATATGTTTAAATGTATCTAATTCGAAAAAAAAACTAACTAAAAAGTTATAAATAAAAAAACTTAATTCAAAAAATCAAAAACCCGACTGCTTGCATGCAGCATGTTTTGTTTCCTTGTTTACGACTTTTTAGTTCGCTTTTGAAGCAGTCGGGTTTTTGATTTTTTGAACTAAGTTTTTTTTTGTGTCAATGTTGAATGTTAAGAAAGCATTGTATAACTGTCTCTTTCACTCGCTTACGTTTGTCGCATCATCCTATCTCGCTTACTCTATGCAATTAAACTGTTTCTTGCGCTATAGTTGACAGAGCTAACTTAAAAGACACAAAGATCCGCTGTGAATTCTTATGTATAAACTTTACTATGCTCACAGATAATTTATAATACTAGCATACAGATGCATCATCCCATACAAAGAAACTGTGCCGACGTAACTAGCGTTTATCGTCTGATTAAACTGATTGTTTTTTGTACATCGATCGCGTTCGGTAGTTTCTGCCTACCCCCATTGGAAAAAGGCGTGAGTTTATGTATGTATACCCCGTGCTGGTCGCGTCACTAAGAAAGAAAATTTGGTTCAAATAAATATCACTAGATGGCGCGATGTGCATCGATTTGTTATTGAATTTTGTGTAAAATTCACATATTCTAGAATTGAACATTAAAATTATATGTTCTTAATCAACTGAGAGTTGATTTAACAAAAACATACAATTTATGGAATATTGTGCATACCTTTTTTAAATTGGCATTTTAACACATTTTGGTGCAAAAAAACTGTAACAACGTGCAAAAAAATACTATGAAATGAATCTTCACTGTATTCAAAGAAAAAAAATATTCACGAACCTAGTAAATCCTTTTACTTGCAAGGCGCTGCTAACACCATCTATTGCCGTGAAACGGGATCGAACGCGATTGATGTACTCACAAAAATAACAAGATTAATCAGATGAAAAACGCTAGTTACGTCAGCACGGTTTTTTTGTATGGGATGAGGCATCTGTATGCTAGTATTATATTATCTGTGCTACCGTCAATTGTGCGCAGTTTATTTCTGTTAAAATTGAGCATCTATTTGATTACAGACCGGCCAAGTGACCAATAAGAAGTACTTCTGCAAGTTCTGTCCTGACACCTATGAAAATTTGTAAGTAGGTAGTTCAAACCAAATCAAATAAAATAATTTATTTGTAATAATGTTAATAAAAAAAACTTTTTTGCAAAAAAATACTTCCGACTTTAAATAAAAAACTACAAAGTGAAAAATAACCTTATTTTTGGAAGTCTTTGGTAGATACCAATTTGTTGCGATATACCCAACTTTCAAAAATAAAGTTATTTTTCACAAAAAGTGTTTTTTATTTTTCTCTTTTTGTTGTACCTACCTAATAGACAAGTTTTTTAGTAAGGTAACTATAACGCCAGAATATATTACCGGAAATGAGAGCTCTGCGTACCCCTTAAGAGAGTACTGGCGTGATGTTATTTTATGAAATGGTATAAACAATAAACAGACATGCGATTGCAGCAATCCCGAGAGATTTGCCGTTATTTATTGAAGAGTTCTGCTGTATATCTTCGAAGTTCTTCATCAGATCTTCACCAAAATTAAAATGGGACCAATTTTGGCACATACTCTTTCACATAAAAATAATAATTTTTAAAATCGATCCACAATTGACGGAGATATCGAAAAACATACATTAAAAAAAAACATACATATAGTCGAACATAGAACCTCCTCCTTTTTGGTGAGTCGGTTAAAAAGGTGTTACAATTAGAAAAGGTACATTGTATTATAACCTCGCAAGGTGTGCAAATTATATATTAGGTACACAGGTAATTATATATTAGGTAACATGGTAACATTGATTTCAAATTCAGTTACATTAATAAATATAAATACTAAATAAAAAAAAAACGTAAAATTAAAAAAAAAAAAAAAAATATACACAAGTCAAATCAAACTTCACACTTATTTGAGATTGTACTGTGTCGTTTGTGTTGTATTTAAACATAGAGAGAGTGTAAATAAGGATCTAGTAAGTACTGTGGCGACTTAGCTCAGGGCGTTCAGATGATAAGCAAATAGAATTTTTTACCCGACTGCCGAAGGAGGGTAATGTGTTTATCAGTCTATGTATGAATGTATGTTTGTTCCTATATATGGCGTTCCAGAGACCAAACGCGTTGGCAGATTTTGATGATTCATTCGTCACTCGATGCGTCTTCATAGGCTACATTAAAATTGGACAATAGAAAAATGGCGGATTTTGGGTGCCATATTGTGGGGGCCCAAATTTTTTTTCTTCCAAACCCATCGTGTGGGGCATCAAAATAAAGGGTTTTAAGAGGTGATTTCAAAAATATATAACACTTATATGTTTAAATGTATCTAATTCGAAAAAAACTACTAAAAAGTTATAAATAAAAAAAGTCGGGTTTTTTGTATTTTTTATTTTACTTTTTATTTGTGTCGATATTAAAAGTGCAGATAGCATTGTATAACTGTCTCTTTCACTATCTTTCGTTTGTCTCATCATCCTATCTCGCTTACTCTATGCAGTTAATCTGTTTCTTGCGCAACAGTTGACAGAGCCAACTTCAGAGACACAAAGATCCGCTGTGAATATTATACCGAGTCTGGCTGTTTGTGAATGCGAGTTTAAATGTTTGGAAAGGCGCCCACGATACATGAGAAAGATCTCTTAAGGTGTAGCAACCTTTTTAGGGTTCCGTAGCCAAATGGCAAAATACGGAACCCGTATCGATTCGTCATCTCTGTCTGTCTGTCTGTCCGTCCGTATGTCACAGCCACTTTTTTCCGAAACTATAAGGACTATGCTGTTGAAACTTGGTAAGTTGATGTATTCTGTGAACCGCAACAAGATTTTTACACAAAAATAGAAAAAAAAAACTTAATTCAAAAAATCAAAAAACCCGACTGCTTCAAAAGCGAACTAAAAAGTTGTAAACAAGGAAAAAATCATTCTGTGCAGTCGGAGGATACATACGCGCGAGCTGGCTGACCAAAACCAGATGTATCCTCCTCCTGCACAGCATGATTTTTTCCTTGTTTACAACTTTTTAGTTCGCTTTTGAAGCAGTCGGGTTTTTTGATTTTTTGAATTAAGTTTTTTTATTTATAACTTTTTAGTTCGTTTTTTTTCGAATTAGATAATTTAAACATATAAGTGTTATATATTTTTGAAATCACCTCTTAAAGCCCTTTATTAGGATACCTCACACGATGGATTTGGAAGAAAAAAAAAATTTAGGCCCCCACAATATGGCACCCAAAATCCGCCATTTTTCTATTATCCAATTTTAATGTAGCCTATGACACTCGCAGGGTTAAGACGCATCGATTGACGTATGAATCATCAAAATCGGCCAACGCGTTTGGTCTCTGGAACGCCACATAGGAACAAACATACATACATACATACATACATACATACATACTTACATACATACTTACATACATACATACATAGACTGATAAACACATTACCCTCCTTCGGCAGTCGGGTAAAAAACAATAAATTTTGGGGGTATATATATATACTACCATACTTCAAATTGAAACTGAAACTAAAAAAAAAAAAAACATCATACCCATACGTGTGGGGTATCTATGAATAGGTCTTCAAAAATGATATTGAGGTTTCTAATGTAATTTTTTTCTAAACTGAATAGTTTGCGCGAGAGACACTTCCAAATTGGTAAAATGTGTGTCTAAAATAAGAGAATGAAAAAACTAAAAAAAAAATATTATATACATTACCATGTAAACTTCCAACGAAAATTGGTTTGGACGAGATTTAGTTTTTTAATACGTCATAAATTGTAAACCGCAATTTACCAAGTACGGAACCCTTCGTGCGCGAGTCCGACTCGCAATTGGCCGGTTTTTTTAATGTAGGAGCCCTCGCTTAGTATTTTAATGGTAGCTTGCAAAAATACTAATATATTTAAATTTTAATTTCAGGAAAGATGAAGGGGGCATTATCGGCTGCCAAAAACCATCACCGTTTTCAAAAACCTGATCTAGGCGCTACGTCAAGTAAACCGACCGTCTGGCAAGACTGGCCCGGGGGCAGTGAAAAAGATGTGTTAAGACGGTACCCTAACCAAAAAATCGTCATGTGATATGAGCATTTCTATTGGTCTAGCGGCACTGGTGGCGCATGAATTACAGTAGTGATTACGCCCAGATTTTAGAATAAAATCATCACCGTTTTCAAAAACCTGATCTAGGCGCTACGTCAAGTAAACCGACCGTCTGGCAAGACTGGCCCGGGGGCAGTGAAAAAGATGTGTTAAGACGGTACCCTAACCAAAAAATCGTCATGTGATATGAGCATTTCTATTGGTCTAGCGGCACTGGTGGCGCATGAATTACAGTAGTGATTACGCCCAGATTTTAGAATAAAATCATCACCGTTTTCAAAAACCTGATCTAGGCGCTACGTCAAGTAAACCGACCGTCTGGCAAGACTGGCCCGGGGGCAGTGAAAAAGATGTGTTAAGACGGTACCCTAACCAAAAAATCGTCATGTGATATGAGCATTCCTATTGGTCTAGCGGCACTGGTGGCGCATGAATTACAGTAGTGATTACGCCCAGATTTTAGAATAAAATCATCACCGTTTTCAAAAACCTGATCAAGGCGCTACGTCAAGTAAACCGACCGTCTGGCAAGACTGGCCCGGGGGCAGTGAAAAAGATGTGTTAAGACGGTACCCTAACCAAAAAATCGTCATGTGATATGAGCATTCCTATTGGTCTAGCGGCACTGGTGGCGCATGAATTACAGTACTGATTACGCCCAGATTTTAGAATAAAATCTTTATAAAATAGAATTTTGCTCTTTTGAAAAAAAAATTGCTACAAAAATGTTCGTTATTAAATTGTCTATCCATTAGTGTTAGTACAAAAAATAATAAATGAACACTTTACGAGGAAATGCGTGCTATCAATAATTATTTCTCATTTTTACGTTTTTTTTGGAAGGAGATTAGTAAAATCGCTACAAAATTAAAAAAAAAAATCTACCATTTTAGAATCAATGTAGAAATTTAATGTATTTTTATTAATTGATATTTCTTTTTAAATAACGAGTAGATAGCTCCTAAAAACAGCACGAAAAACGGCTTGCGCGGCGTTTTGCTCGGGGTACCGCCTTAACTATTAGCTTCACAGGGTGAAATTATATTTGGCTAGCGAAACGTGTTGAGATATCACAGAGAATGGGAATGGAATGGGATGATTTCTGGGTAAAAAAAGTTACAAAAAAGAATACAGGATGTAATGGAAAGATGTGGTCTTATTTAAAAAACCGCTTCAGCCCATGGAAATTACCAAAATTCATTAAGTATATCATGAACAATTCCCAAAAAGAGTTTTGTACCTCCAATACAATTTTTTTTCAGCTGAAGATAACATTAACATTAGAAACGGAATATTTACCATGTTTACTGTGTGTTGCGAGTTTCCGATATTTCGGTGCTGTTGTAGTTATGCGTGATCATGGTGCTTGCAACAGCACCGAAATATCGGAAACTCGCAACAAACAGTAAACATGGTAAGTATCCCGTTTCTAATGTTAATGTTAGTTTTACTGACCATGACAGTTTAAAAACTTAGAAGATAATTTTGTACGGAAAATCCGTTTTTTTTTAAAGTTGTTCGTATCCGTGGGTAGAAGCGATTTTAAAAATATGTCCACATCTTTTCGTTTGATAATAATTTTCGAAAAATACACAGGCACAGTTACAGGCTGGTATTATTTATTATTACTACCCCTTTGGCCTATGTCTAGTAGATTGGGATAGGCTGATTTGACTTGAAAAACAAAATACATTTTAGTTTTTAATGGGTTAGGTATAGGGACGGCCAAAAATCGTGAATCTAACGAAACAGGGCGAAATTTGGGGCTTTTTCTAGCAGGTCAAAAGAAAAACATCTCCCACTATCCCCAAAAATCGCTATTTCGTTTGATCCACGATATATTTTTTGCCCAACCTGTATATTACCAGTCATACAATACTCTATACCCTTAGCTACTTCGGTTTCTATGGGCCTGGTTTGTTCATATTATATTGTTATTACATTATTATATCGTAGAACAACAACGTAAACAATTTCATGAAGGTCGATATTTACATCGATATCAGCTGCGCATGTTTCTCGCAGTTACAACCCTACAAGGCAGCCATTTTATGCGCCAGATTTTTGTAGGTATGCACGCTAATTTCGTAGGTATGGCAAGTCCATAGGTTTCTAAGTCAGTGTACGTGCCATATTCGCCATTTTATGTGACGAATTTTGTGGTTGTGTTCGTGGTAGTCCTGCTGTCAAATGGTAGTTTACATATTGTATTATTGAGATTTGTGAGTGTGTGTGTGTTGCTTGATTGACACAACCTTAGAATCGGCGGCCATTTTATGAGACATTTTGAGGTTTAGGTAGGCACGTTTTTTTCGTAGGTATTTCCAGTCCATATTATTTAGTATGTCTATGGTTTGTTCTCTGTAACGCGAATGACTAACCTGTCAAATTATCAATGTCAAACTCGAAATAAACAAAACAACGCTCATTTACTCTTTTTTATTTCTATTCTATTTCTAAATAAAAAGGTGAAATCACAAAGATTTATTTAAATAATTTGGCAATAGTGCATAAAGTGACAGTGTTATTTTTTATGATTGCAATTCAACTTACCTTCATTAGCCTAAAACTATTTTCGGTTTACCTCCTTTTACATAAAAAATTGGTATTTTAAAGGTTAATCTTATGGTAAATTCTTCACTATCATTTAATTACATTTTGATTAATGATATGATCACCTTTTTTATAGAATTCATTTTCTAAAAAAAATCTGCATGAGTTTTAACCGGTTAATAACATTGAAAGCAAAGATTACTATTATAATCGAAACTATAATAGCTTACTGATTATTCTATAGGGAAGGAATAGGAAGCGTTATCATTATTGTCAACAACATATCTAGCATTATAAATATTATCATCAAATTATAATTTACCAATTTAAATGTAATATTTTGCCATTTTAGAGCTTCAAAATGGATGAGGCAAAGGAAAAACGTCTAAATCTCAATGCATCTGATGTGGAAGCTTGCAGGATATGTTTGGGCACAGACATCAAGCTACACAGTCTGCAAGATTCTGCCCTTGGGACGTGCATGGCGTCTATTACTGGATTTACTGTAAGTACTTTAATGGATTTATTTACAAACTCTTTGAGTTGAATACTGTAATTACCAAAACAATTAAAAAAACCATTGTCTCATGTGGATCTACATTTCAGGGACTCAAGGGTTTAACATTATATATTTTCATTTCTTTCAGAAATCATTTGAAGGTCTACCTAACTATGTCTGTTATGAATGTGCATCAATTTTGATAAAGTGCAATAAACTAATAGAGAAAAGTAAAACAGCGGACCTTGTACTTCTGGAAATATTTAACAAGAATGGACAGGTAAACTAAAAGGAACATTTACACAATTATCATAGTCATCATTAATCTGCTTTAAATAGTATTTACATATTTGTGTTTACTAATCTATCAATTTTATTTATAAATAAAACTTCCGCTTTGTCACTTGCGCCTACGGTTTCATTGATTCAGTGTAATCCAGACGACACTAAATATTGCTGAAAACCAGGACTATGGCTCTATCTCACACGCGTGGCCCAGTATTATGCTGAGCGAGACTGTTGTGCGTGGTTGTGATTGTGACGCATACTCAGTATTTGTGTTTAAGTTTTTTTTCAGATTTTTTATGGTATGTGTCGTCCCTGGTGCAAATAAACTTTTTCTCTTTTTGCTATTAAAGTTATTTTATCTCCAAGTTCACAGTTATCTTTAAACAATTCAATATAATCCTAATATCAAGGTGGATAAAGATCACTATCAGACATAAAATAACTGAAAAGGTTTTAGGAGGAAAGACTACTATAATATTCACAGTGGATTTTTGTGTATCTGAAGTTGGTTCTGTCAACTATTGCTCAAGAAACAGTTTTATTGCATAGAGTAAGCGAGATAGAATGATGCGACAAACGTAAGCTAGTGAAAGAGACAGTTATACAATGCTATCTTCACTTTCAATATTGACCTGAAAAGCGCTACTGCGCAGGGCCTTGCAGCCAATTAAGAGACACAAAGATCCATTGTGAATATTATACTCGTCCTGCCACAAAAAATAAAAGTTATTTTTTAATTTTTTAGATAAATAAACCGCTTATAGAAGAACAAAAAAAAACTGAAACCAAGTTGCAGACATCATTAGACAGCTATTTATTACTCAATTACTACTACATGAAATATGATGACGACACTAACACAGGGAACTGCATCAAAATAGAATCAGATCGCAATGAAAAAATTAACATCAAATTAAAAAATGAAATTAAAGAAGAATCTGACGGTGAGGTGTCTGACTCAGAAATAGTGGAAATGTTTATGAGCAAGGTAGATGAAATTACCAAGGAATTGAGTAAGGAAGATGAAAAAACCAAAGATTTGAGTAAGGAAGAAGAAACGCACAGTGATAGCGATGTTGAGACTATAGAAATCGATGTTCCTGTTATAAAAATTGAGTCTGATGATGAGAACATGGGTGATGACTTCATCAACTTAAAAATGAATAATGTATGTATTTTTTTGAATGCCTTAATCTTTTGTTTTTTTTTTTTGCCATGGTCTTCTTTAGCATGTAATACGCTTACCTCGGATTGAGGGGACAGTGAACAGTGTGTCAGTGTGTAACGAGTAGCGCACTTCAAAAACGCCATTTAGTTTGTATTATTGGTGTTTTATTTAATTTGTAAATTATATGTTGACCTCGGGTTTTATATTTCTAAACTTAAAGCACTGTTAAAAACTAACAAAATATGTATGTTGTAAAAAAAAACATCTTTTTATAATGATTTCTTTTTCAGCCTGTCAACAACTTATTAACGAATACTGATGAAGTTCCTCTATATAATAAACCAAAAAGAATGAGACCATTAGGCATGGTAACAAAAGAGAAGGGGAAGAAGAAAAAGAAGAAGTCCTGGCCTATGGATACTCCAACTAAATTTCGTGAAAATAAAGGGAGGCAACGGAGGCGCTACTTCAACGCGCAAGGTAGGCAATTATATAATTAAGCAATTAATTAAACATTTCAATAAGTTTATATCGCGTGGAGTTAGTACTTACCCCAATCTATAAGTACTAATATAATAAAGCTGAAGAGTTATTTTGTTTGTTTGAACGCGCTAATCTCAGTAACTACTGGTTGCAATCTCAGATCAAATAAAAAGTCAAGATGGAACGTTGCAAACAACAAAGTGAAGCCGGTTCAAACTATGCCTTGCCGTATAAATACACAATTACACGTACACACGTACAACGAAATTAGCTTGTCAGTCGAGCTTTATTATTTGATCTGTGAGCTCGAATGACAAGATAAAGCGTAATAACGTTGTACATGAGTGCGTGTAATTGTGTATTTGTACGGCAAGGCATAGTTTGAACCGGCGTCACTTTGTTGTTTGTAACATTCCATCTTGACTTTTTATTTGATCTGAGGTTGGAATTGAAAAATTATTTTTGTGTTGGATAGTATTTATCGAGGCAGGTTATAGGCTATATAACATCACGCTACGACCAATAGGTGCGGAGCATAAATGGAAAAAGTTGCAAAAACGGGTAAAAAATATGCCTTTTTGAGAGCTTCCGTTGCGTGCGCTGCGTAAACGTTTTAAGTTACGCAACAATCATGTAGGGTAGGTAGGGTAAGGAAGGTAGGAAAGATGGGTCAGTAGGTAGCCAGTTGACGGGCGCGAAGCCGCGTGGGATAGCTAGTATATTTATAAAATATAGCCTGTGTTATAAAATATTCACAACGGGTCTTTGTGTCTTTGAATTGGCTGCAAGAGCCTGCGCAGTTGCTCGACCGACTGCCGAAGGAGGGTAATGTGTTTATCAGTCTATGTATGTATGTAAGTATGTATGTATGTATGTATGTATGTTTGTTCCTATATGGCGTTCCAGAGACCAAACGCGTTGGCCGATTTTGATGATTCATACGTCAATCGATTCGTCTTAACCCTGCGAGTGTCATAGGCTACATTAAAATTGGACAATAGAAAAATGGCGGATTTTGGGTGCTATATTGTGAGGCCCCAAATTTTCTTCCAAACCCATCGTGTGGGGTATCAAAATAAAGGGTTTTAAGAGATGATTTCAAAAATATATAACACTTATATGTTTAAATGTATCTAATTCGAAAAAAAAACTAACTAAAAAGTTATAAATAAAAAAACTTAATTCAAAAAATCAAAAACCCGACTGCTTGCATGCAGCATGTTTTGTTTCCTTGTTTACGACTTTTTAGTTCGCTTTTGAAGCAGTCGGGTTTTTGATTTTTTGAACTAAGTTTTTTTTTGTGTCAATGTTGAATGTTAAGAAAGCATTGTATAACTGTCTCTTTCACTCGCTTACGTTTGTCGCATCATCCTATCTCGCTTACTCTATGCAATTAAACTGTTTCTTGCGCTATAGTTGACAGAGCTAACTTAAAAGACACAAAGATCCGCTGTGAATTCTTATGTATAAACTTTACTATGCTCACAGATAATTTATAATACTAGCATACAGATGCATCATCCCATACAAAGAAACTGTGCCGACGTAACTAGCGTTTATCGTCTGATTAAACTGATTGTTTTTTGTACATCGATCGCGTTCGGTAGTTTCTGCCTACCCCCATTGGAAAAAGGCGTGAGTTTATGTATGTATACCCCGTGCTGGTCGCGTCACTAAGAAAGAAAATTTGGTTCAAATAAATATCACTAGATGGCGCGATGTGCATCGATTTGTTATTGAATTTTGTGTAAAATTCACATATTCTAGAATTGAACATTAAAATTATATGTTCTTAATCAACTGAGAGTTGATTTAACAAAAACATACAATTTATGGAATATTGTGCATACCTTTTTTAAATTGGCATTTTAACACATTTTGGTGCAAAAAAACTGTAACAACGTGCAAAAAAATACTATGAAATGAATCTTCACTGTATTCAAAGAAAAAAATATTCACGAACCTAGTAAATCCTTTTACTTGCAAGGCGCTGCTAACACTATCTATTGCCGTGAAACGGGATCGAACGCGATTGATGTACTCACAAAAATAACAAGATTAATCAGATGAAAAACGCTAGTTACGTCAGCACGGTTTTTTTGTATGGGATGAGGCATCTGTATGCTAGTATTATATTATCTGTGCTACTGTCAATTGTGCGCAGTTTATTTCTGTTAAAATTGAGCATCTATTTGATTACAGACCGGCCAAGTGACCAATAAGAAGTACTTCTGCAAGTTCTGTCCTGACACCTATGAAAATTTGTAAGTAGTTCAAACCAAATCAAATCAAATAATTTATTTGCAATACATGTTAATAATAAAAAAAAACTTTTTAGCAAAAAAATACGTCCGACTTTAAATAAAAAACTACAAAAAGTGAAAAATAACCTTATTTTTGGAAGTCGGTGTCTTTGGTAGGTACCAATTTGTTGCGTTATACCCAACTTTCAAAAATAAAGTTATTTTTCACAAAAAGTTTTTTTTATTTTTCTCTTTTTGTTGTACCTACCTAATAGACAAGTTTTTTAGTAAGGTAACTATAACGCCAGAATATATTACCCGAATATCATGAAACTTGAAACCGAGCTGGTGAAATGAGAGCTCTGCGTACGCCTTAAGAGCGTACTGGCGTGATGTTATTTTATGAAATGGTTTGAGCAATAAACAGACATGCGATTGCAGCAATCCCGAGAGATTTGCAGTTATTTATTGTATATTGTTACGAGCTGGGGTTCAGGGATAAATTATTTAAACAGCAGACTTCAATTAATCACTGTTTATTACAAAAACACTTCTTAAGACGGTACCCTGACCAAAAAATCGGCATGAGATATGAGCATTCCTATTGGTCTAGCAGCACTGTTGGCGCATGAATTACAGTAGTGAATACGCCCAGATTTTAGAATAAAATCTTTATAAAATCGAATTTTGGTCTTTTGAAAAAAATAAATCTACCAAAATGTTCGTTATTAAATTGTCTATCCATTAGTGTCAGTACAAAAAATAATTGATGAACTAAAAAAACTTTACGAGGAGATGCATAATATCAATAATTATTTCTCATTTTGATGTTTTTTTGGAAGGAGATTAATAAAATATATACAACATTAAAAAAAAACTAAATCTACCATTTTAGAATCAATATTATGTAGAGATTTAATGTATTTTTATTAATTGATATTTCTTTTTAAATAACGAGTAGATAGCTCCTAAAAACAGCACAAAAACGGCTTGCGCGGCGTTTTGCTCGGGGTACCGCCTTAAACAATTCTATTACTTCGCACTATTGGCCGCTTTGATCGCTCTGTATCGCTTCTCAATCGAAACTCACTCACGACGAACCCGACCGCTCTTTATATAGCCCGGAAGATGTTTCTAGAACGTTCCATACTGTTCTAGGAACTTCGAGAATCTTCCAGAACAATTGACTTTTGAACTCATCGATCCCGAAGCGACTAGAAACTTCCAGAATGTTCGGTTCGAACATTCTGGAAAATTCTACTCGACACGAACTTTCGAGAACATTAGTTCCGCTATTCGATACTAGATGGCGCCATTAGTTACTACTTAGTTCTTCTACTCGTCACTAGATGGCGCTGCCCTATCTTGTAACATTGCCTCCTTCTTAGACATGCTCGTCCCGAGCATTGTTAGACCCATGATAACGGGCCAACCGATCCACATGAATGACCTTCGATGCACCTCGTGGTCCCTTTTGAATTCGGTAGGTGACGTCATTGATCTTGGTAACTACGCGATATGGTCCATCCCATTTGGCTTGCAATTTAGGCGATTTTCCTTTGCTGCGTACCGGGTTATGTAACCATACCAGAGATCCTTCATCGAAGCCCTTATTGTTCGCCTTCCGATCGTAGCAAGTCTTCATCCTATCAGACATCTGCTGACCTGTCTGTCTGATGTGCTCATATACATCATTCATCCTATTCCGTAGTTCATTCGCGTAATCTGTTACATTGCGTGGAGAATCAGGTGGGGTACCGGTGATTAGATCTGCAGGTAATCGTAGTTCTCTTCCGAAATTAGCAAAAGCTGGTGTTACTGCTGTACTTTCATGAACAGCACTCCGATATGCCAGGAGAAATGGTTGAATGTGTTTGTCCCAATCCTTCTGTCTGGTTTCTACAACCTTTGCCAGATACCTCTCCAGCGATTGGTTGAATCGTTCAACCATCCCGTCTGATTGCGGATGATAAGCAGTAGTTCTGGTTTTGTGAGCACCCATCACACGACACGTCTCCTTGAACACTTCTGACTCGAAGTTCCGGCCTTGATCACTGTGAATTTCCAAGGGTACCCCGAACCGACAAAACACTTCGTGAACTAACTTATCAGCCACCGTAACCGCTTCTTGATTGGGGATTGCAAACACTTCCGGCCATTTTGTGAAGTAGTCCATGACGACCAAGAAGTACTTGTTCTCGCTTTGGCTTTCCGGAAATGGCCCAGCAACATCTAATGCTATACGTTCCCATGGTGCACCAACATTGTAAACCTTTAGTGCCCCTCTGCTACGAGTTTGTGGTCCTTTCACAGCCGCACAACTTGTACATTTGCGGCACCATTCCTCAACGTCCTCTCGACAATGGATCCAGTAAAATCGTTCTCGGATCTTGATTAAAGTCCTCTCAACTCCCATGTGACCCCCTGAACATCCATTGTGGTAGAGCTGTAGGATCTCTGGCACCTTAACTTTAGGTACGACCATTTGTAGATGACACTGGTCACCGCGAGCGTTCTCCCATTTCCGGCACATAACTCCATCCTGGATAACCAAGCTTTCCCACTGTGCCCAATAACTCTTGGTGATGGAACTGGTTGCTGCGACATCACTCCAGTGAGGCCTAGGAGCACCTGATTTCTTCCATTCAAGGATCGGTTTTAGGTCTCTGTCTTCTTGTTGAGCGCTCTGCAAGGTTGCCTTCCACTCTTCGCTGTGATCCGTCCTCAAAACCCGCAATAGCGTTACCTGCTTAGCATCTTGTCTCGCACAATGTTTACAATGGTCTGGACACGGTCTTCGCGAGAGGGCATCAGCATTACCGTGCGACGTTCCACTACGATGTTGAATTACGAAATCAAACTCTTGCAGTAGCTCAATCCATCTTGCTACCTGCCCTTCCGGGTTCTTAAATTGCAGTAGCCATTTCAAAGCAGCGTGGTCCGTTCGCAGGAGAAATTTCCGCCCCAACAAATATTTATTGAAATGCTGCTATGTTTTTACTACAGCTAGAAGCTTCATTCGAGTGACACAGTAGTTCCTCTCAGGTTTGGATAAGGCTTTGCTGAAGTACGCAATTACAACCTCTGACCTCCTTTTCGTTGAGACAATACCCCACCGATTCCAGTATTGCTGGCATCTGTGTCAACTATGAATTCATTTTCATTGTCAGGATAGCCTAGGATGGGTGCATTGCACAGATGCTCCTTCAGCTGCTGAAATGCAACGTCACAGCTCTCATTCCAGCAGAACTGTATCTTGTCTTCAGTTAGCTTATGAAGAGGTCGGGCAATGTCAGCAAAGCTCTTCACAAACCGCCGATAGTAGGAGCACAAACCGAGAAATGCCCTGACTTGCGTTTTGTTCTCCGGAACTGGCCAATCCTTGACGGCAACGAGCTTATCCGGGTCCGTTTGAATACCTTCTTCGGAAACCACATGTCCTAAAAAGTTCACTTGCCGCCTGAACAACGCGCAAATATTTGGACTTATCTTTGATTGGCCCCTCTTATCTTTGACAGCACACGTTCCAAATTGCGGAGGTGATCTTCAAACGTCCGTCCCACGATTATAATGTCATCCAAGTAGACTAGGCAGGCTTCACCAATCAGCCCAGTAAGTACCCGCTCCATCAATCTCTCAAAGGTGGCAGGAGCATTACACAGTCCAAATGGCATAACGTTGAATTGCCACAATCCTTTTCCTGTAGAGAACGCTGTCTTTTCTTTATCCCGAGGGTCTATTTTGACCTGCCAGTAGCCACTCTTCAGGTCTAGGGTGGAAAACCACTTCATTCCTGTTAGCGTATCCAGCGTGTCGTCGATCTTCAGCAACGGATAACTGTCCTTCTTCGTAATGTCGTTTAGACGGCGATAGTCCACACAGAAGCGCATGCTACCGTCCTTCTTCTTCACCAGCAGTACCGGTGAACACCATGGGCTGGATGAAGGTTCAATCACGCCATCTTTCACCATACCCTTGACCATGTCGTCAACTTCACGTTCCCGTGCCACTGGCACACGTCTTGGTCGCTGGCGGATTGGTACCTCATTTCCTGTATTTATTCTTCAAATTCAAATTCATTTATTAATTTTGTGAACATAGGGTAAAATTACAGGTGTTATAAATAAAAAATGTTGGTCCATACTATGTCCCGCCAGAAGGCATACAAATATTCGGCATATATAGGTAATCGAATGTCACATCAACAAAATAAAATCAAAAAAAAAAAAAAGTCAATAGATGTCACAATTTCATGTCAAAAAATAATAATTAATAATAATGTTTCAATAAATTAAGACGGCACATAAACAAATAGATAGTAACTAGTCACAATTTCGTAATACAATAAAATTGAGTTAAAAATGTCAAGTCAGAATACCATTATCATATGGAAGTAACATAATATACAGACAGATATCAAACACTTAAATATAATATTATTTTAATGTATCATTAAGATATTCATTAACAGAATAATACGCCTTGTCATTCAATAATTCAAAAAGCCTACGTTTAAACTCATTCATGTTACTGCTTGACACAATTTCATGAGGTAATTTGTTATAAAGTTTTGGAGCCATTGCATAAATACTAGTGTACATAAATTTGGTTTTAGTGCTTAATGGGTGCAACTTTTTTGAGCGCCGCTGACTTTCGACAGATTTATACAAAAACATGTTGTTTTTTACAAACATACAGGCTTCATAGACATAAAGTGACGGTACAGTCAATATTTTTAAGGTTTGGAAATGTGGTTTGCATGAATCCGTTCGTTTTATTTTACATATGGCTCGAATACATTTTTTCTGTGCTATTAAAACCTGCTCAACCTTTGTCGCATTACCCCAAAATATAAGGCCGTATCGCAAAGTAGAGGCGACATAACCATGATAAGCTGCTAGGAGCGCTGTCTTATTCACAATTTTGCCTAGCATATACAGAGCATAGGACAACTTACTGAGCTTTCCACATACATGATCGATTTGAGTCCTCCATGACATGTCGTTATCAATATGCAGTCCAAGAAATTTTGTTAAATTAGTTTCAAGTATTTGATCACCTTTGTAGTTTATCTGGCAATGTGACTGAGATTTTTGTCTTAATTTAAAGTTCATAATTTTAGTTTTGGTTAGGTTCATTTTAAGATTATTGGAGTTCAGCCAGTCAACAATGGTAACAAGACTAGTGTTAATGTCATCTTCTATTTCTTTATTACTACCAGTATTGTATATAACTGTGCTGTCATCAGCAAATAAGGACATTTGGTGCATGATTACTTGTGGAAAGTCATTAATGTAGCAAATGAACAGCAAGGGTCCCAGCACAGAACCCTGCGGAACACCGTAACATAGAACTCTAGATCTAGATGAGTATACTATTTCAGTTTTGGACTTAATATCCACTTGACTAACCTGAGTAATTTGCTTTCTATCCTCCAAATAAGATTGTACGAGACTAAGCACGTTACCTCTGATGCCATATCTATTTAGCTTATTTAACAGTACTTTATGGTCCACATAGTCAAATGCCCTGGTCATATCCATATACATTGCCATTACTGGTTTCCTATTGTCCAAATTGAAATGATTTTTTTCAAAAAAATTGTATATGGCCATATTAATGGTTTTCGTCTTCCTGAAACCCATTTGTTCCTTGCAAAAAAGCTTATGTTTTTCAAAGTAATTATAGATATCATTATAAATTACTTTCTCAAAGATCTTTGAGAAAATCGGTATTAGTGCTACAGGTCTATAATTATTTAACTTTGTTTTGTCATCCTTTTTATGTAATGGTTTGATAATGGAAACCTTTAACTTTTGTGGGAAAATACCATTTTGAATACAGTTGTTTATAATGTCACTTAATATAGGTGCTATAAGAGGAGCCACTGCTTTAACTACCCTTGTGTCAATGTCATCATATCCTGTACTATTAGTGTTTTTAAGATTGTTAATTATAGTAATAATGTCGTTTGGTATGTTTGGTTCCATAAACATAGATTTATGCGATCCTGATGTATTAACACTATCATTCGTCTGAAAACCATTGACATTTGGTTGAACTGAGTCTACAAAATAATCATTAAATTGCTCTGCTATCATTTTAGGATTTGTTATACATTTGCCATTCACATTAATTACATGTATATTATATTTAGGAATGTTAGGTTTCATACTATTTATTACCTTCCAAGTTGCCTTAGATTTGTGGGTACTTGTTCCAATAAAATAGCTATTTTGAGCTCGTTGTGTTAATTTGATAACTTTTTGATATCTTTTTGAGAACGTTTTAAAAGCTTTTTTTGATTCACTGTTTCGTGTTAGTCTATATTGCCACAGTAAAGTTCGTCTCTTCTTACTACAGCGTTTTATCCCCCGTGTGATCCACTTTGGCCTCACAACTGTGGACATTCTACGTTTGATAATTGGGAAGCAGAGGTCGTAGAATAGTTTAAACAAATCATAGAATGAATTAAAACTTTCATTTGCATTATCCGTTTCGTAAACTTCAGAGAAACTAAGACTGGCAATACATTTCTTAAAAAGATTAATGTTTTCCGTGCTGTAGTCGCGTTTATTAACAAAGTAATATTTTAAAATACATGTTCGCTGTACAGGAAACTTCATCATTTGTGCTGTGTGGTCAGACACACCTAGCTCCAATATTTCACTCTTCTGTGTTGAACTAACGCAGTCTTCCCTATGTCGGCATCATTTGTTGAGAAAATGTCGGCGAACCTGTTCAACATCTTCTTAACCTTGTTCTCTTCTTCTTCCGACAGATTATTCTGGCAGTCCCTCAAAAGCGATGACACATCGAATCTTGTACTTTGAACTTTGGCGTTGGTAGGTTGTTCGTGGCCTATACGCATCCAAACCACTCCTTCACAAGTGCCTAAAATTGTTCCTTTCTTGAGCACCAGGTCCTGGTCACTTGTGTTGAGTGCACGTACCGATGAAACACTAGTACCCCTCACCAATGTGCGTGCAATTTTCCATGAAGCATCGTTATCTAAACCTTCTATAAGTACACATCGGTTTTCCCGACCAGAATTTCTTATTCTTATTCTTTATTGTACAAAAAAACATAAAACATACAAATACAATAGGACAATTTATGTACAAAGGCGAGCTTAACTCATAGTTGGGTTCTCTAACAGCAAACCTCAGTTTCGTAGAAACATTTGCATTTGAGGATAGTACATTCATGTGCACAACAAAATCTTATTATAAAATCTTAACAATATTAAATACTTACTCACTAAATAAACTAAACAAATACGTGTGCAACACACAATGCATAAACATAATACATATCTATACAATATAAAACTAAAATATTACAATCGTAAATACATAAATAAATGAGTCATGTTGACAGGAAATATTCCCTAATTCGTCTCCTGAAAACCTCCAATGAAGGGCTATCTCGTATAGAGTGTGGAAAAGTATTCCAGAGGCGCACAGCACGAACAGTAAAGGATCCACCGTAACGACTTGAAGAGTGGGAAGGAAAACGAAGGAGAAGAGATGATGACAGACGACAAGGTTTTCCTCTCGGAACAAGATACTCAAAGCGTTCTCGAAGATACAAAGGAGACTTAGGATTATGAAGTACAGAAAAGAGTAATGAAAGAGTGTGGGCATCTCGGCGCTGTCGAATAGGCAGCCATTTCAACCGCTTCCGAAATTCCGACACATGGTCATATTTTCGGAGGCCAAATATGAAACGGATGCACAAATTCTGCAGACGTTCGAGCTATCAAGAAGTTCCTCAGTCGCGTCAAGAAAGCAGACATCAGCATAGTCAAGAAGAGGAAGAAGGAGAGACTGAGCAAGAGTAATTTTAGTCGGAAAAGGAACTTCTGGAGACGCTTCAGAGACCGAAACGAGCAAAACACCCTCCTGCTCACTTCTGCAATGTGAACATTCCAAGATAAGTGGCAGTCAAGAAAAACCCTTAAATTTTTACCTTTTTTGGAATATGCTATGGCGACGGCATCGTACAAAACAGGGGGGAGAGACCGGCTACTCAACAGATTGATGAAGTATCTGCCACCAATAATAAGAGCTTGTGATTTTGCTGGGTTGAGTAGGAGTCCAAAACTTTTAGCCCATTGACAAATGTTTCCAAGATCATTATTGATGGCATCGATAGTTTCAGTGAGTTCTTCGATTTTAAAGTGGCGATAAAGCTGCAGGTCGTCTGCATAGAGATGAAACTGTGAAGTTAAGACCTTCGTGATAGCGTTTATAAAAACCGAGAAAAGAAGAGGAGAAAGGACGCCACCCTGAGGAACACCCGCAGCGATATCGCACCAGTCAGAGGAAGCATCCTCTGAGCAAACCGACTGCGAGCGGCCCCGTAGATAAGAATTAAACCATGCAATCACAGAAGGAGACACATTTAGGGAGGAAAGGATACCTAAGAGGATGTCAAAATCAACTGAGTTAAAAGCACTGCTAAAGTCCAGTAAAATCAAAACTGTAAGGAACCTTTTTTCCATGGCCAGTCGGATGTCATCAGTTATTTTAACTAAGGCCGATACAGTGCTGTGGCCAGGACGGAATTCGGATTGATAAGGACTTAGCAGGCTATTAGAGGAAAGGTAATGAGACAGCTGATTATTAACAACACTTTCTAGGACTTTAGATAGGATTGGAAGTATGGAGATTGGATGGAACTGGGTAACTGATGAAGGTTTAGGGACTTTGGGTATAGGCAGAACATGAGCTTTCTTCCATGCGGAAGGAAAGCAGCCAGAAAAGAGGGAGTAGTTGATGATGTGAAGGATGACAGGAGCGAGTTCATTTAGGATTGGAAGGAGCATCTGGAGTTGCAGACCATCATCACCCACCGCCTTCGTGGATATAGATTTGACGGCCCGCTTTACATCCCCTTCTGTAGCTGGTTAAAAAGAGAAAGAAGTACATAATGGCAGAGGAAGTTTAGAGAGATTGTATCGTCAAGAATAACAGGTGATTTAGAAAAATTAAATAATTGTGTTAAGGTCAATATCAGGCGTGCTGTCATCTACAGTTTTGCCGATACCAAGGGTTTTGAGAAATTGCCATACTTGTGCTGTGTTGAAGTTTTGAACAGAGTTGTGGATGTGACGCCTTTTAGCATCCCTACACATACGACCGCAACGATTGCGCAACTTCTTGTATATAGACCAGTTCCCATCCGTAGGATCCTTTTTGTACCGCCTTTTAGCCTTATCCCTTTTCGACATTGCGCTCTTGATGTTGTCAGACAACCAGGGAGCTGGAAAATGCTTCACTCTGACCTTTTTGAGCGGCGCATGTTCATCAAAGAGTTGCAACACTATCTTGTTAAACTCTGCTACCTTAATGTCCAAATCATTGCTTTCATAAACAGGAGACCAATCAATATTGCTCGCATCTTCTCCCAGGCGATCCAGGTCAATGTTCTTGAAACTGCGAAGGAAGAGAAATTTAGATTTACGTTTTGGAGGACGAACTTTGTAAGAAAGAAAAATAAGATCATGGTAAGAGAAGGAGGCAGAAAATTGCCCGTGAGTGGCTACTTTGCTTGGTCAGAAACCAGAATAAGGTCTAGAAGTGAGGGGTTACAGTGGGGAGCATGATGAGTGGCGTCAAGCTGAAGGATATGCATGTTGACAGAAGAGACCAGGGACCGGAGCTTACGGCTGCGCACATCATCCTTGATTAAACATGTGTTGAAGTCTCCGAGTATTAAAGTGTGGTCATATAATGAAGAAAAATATTCAAGTTTTGTTTCAAATTTGTTCTTGGTAGACAAACTGGTACGATTGTTTCTGACCTTGGTCGAAGAGTAACCTTTTCCAGGCAGTACACCTTCCCCGATGATGCACTTTCCATGAAGACTTGACCTCTGGTTCCGTAGCCAAATGGCAAAATACGGAACCCTTATAGATTCGTCATCTCTGTCTGTCTGTCTGTCCGTCCGTATGTCACAGCCACTTTTTTCCGAAACTATAAGGACTATGCTGTTGAAACTTGGTAAGTAGATGTATTCTGTGAACCGCAACAAGATTTTTACACAAAAATAGAAAAAAACAATAAATTTTGGGGGTATATACAGGGTGTCCCAGAAATCGATGTCAAGCCGTAAATGGGTGATAGACCAAGTTATAACAGTTCTCAGAAAAATACGAAAAAAAATCTATCTCATGTTTTAAAAAAATTATGTTCACTTTAAAAATTTACTAAAAAAATCAATCCCTGTAATGGTTCTTTAACTCCAATTGCTACAAATCCCATAATTTATCAATATAATCTTTGTGCTCACATTTGAACACTGTCTCGCCTGATGTCTAAGGTGAAGCACGCTTGCCTAGAACAAACCTATTCACTCTTGACTTAAAGACCCCAAGGTTGTAGCTATCAGGGAACAAAGACCCCGGAAGGGAGTTCCACTCCTTAGCTGAGCAAGAAATATTGTTTTTTTTATTATTATGTAATCTTGAATAATGCTTGTGTAGATTTTTGCCTAAAATTTAAAGCCTACTTAGAAGAAAATTAAACTTTTTCAAAACCAAATTATTCAAATTTACTGTTTCGCCCAACTTTAACTGACTGTACTGAAAAAAAAATGTACTACGCTAGTTTGGCAAGTAACATGAAAAATTGGCGCATTTAATAAGGATTCAAAAATGGTGTAACACTTGCTAGATTACGTTTTCAATAATTGGTCAAATTTTTTTTTGTAAATAGTATCGGTTTTTACCTTCGATGAAGAATACACCTAGATTCCCGGTCAGCGCTTCAAAAACGGGCCGAAAAATTGGGCCACAAATACGTTTGTGGCCCTATTTCAAAATTAGTATGGTCCAATCATAGCCAACATTAATACGTTAAAAATGCCGCAATGTGCGTTCAAAAACTGTGAAAATAACCACCGTAACACCTTGATTTTGGAAGGAATATCTTTTTTTCGGTAAGTTTATATCATTATGTGTTTTTCTTATAGTAAAACCGAATTAAATAGAAAATATTAATCAATTACCAAATATTATGATTGTTTGACCAACGTTTGCGTCGACAAAGCGAACGCGCCAACTATTGTAACAAACATTGACTGTTCTGGAACAGAGAATGCATGGAGTAGTTAACTCAGTAGTTTGTAAAGCTTTTTTTTTAGTGATCCGTGTTTGTTGACGTCTAATAGAAATCTCGTCATACTAAAGAATAAATTAATTCCTTGCCCGTTTTAATTCTTTTGAATTTCAAAGCACTCAACGACTCGTTAGTAAAACCAGGCTGTGATCTATACTAACATCATCACACATCATCAGCCTATTAATGTTCCCACTGCTGGGACACAGGCCTCCTCTCTGTGAGAGGGAATGGGCCATAATCCACCACGCGGGCCCAGTGCGGGTTGGTGGATGTCACATGTCTTCGAATTTTTGGTTCTAGGACATGCCGGTTTCCTCACGATGTTTTCCTTCACCGTTTTGAGAGCAGTGGTGATGAAATAATTTACACAAAGTAAAGCGCCTACCTGGGCTCGAACCCACGACCTACAACTTGTAAGTCGCGGCCGATACCACTGGGCCACCACTGCTCGACCAACATACCATCTGCTATACTAACATACCATCTGCGTAATGTTCTTCTTACATGTGGAAAAACTTTATTGAAACATTTTCTAGCATAATTGTACGCGGCAGAAAAGTGACAACGGAAAGTAAAGACGTAACGGAAAAAAATAAAGTTACGGAAAGTACCTGCCAACGAATATATATATTTTTAAACTGTTTCTTTAACCGAGCGAACAAAACAAAGTTTTTTAGTTTTTGAGTTTTAGCGAGACCAAATAACGAACAGCAATTGATTTTTAAAGAAACGAACAGCAATTGATTTTTATAATATAGAAAGATAGGTAGATAAGTGTGTGTGGCCATTTGAGCGACTTATTGTCGTTCCTGATTCTTAATCTAGTATTTTTATAGATCGAAGATTTAAAAAAATAATTGAACGTTTCGACTCCATTCATTCCTTGTCCAAGCTCGAACATAAATTTTAAAAATTCGAATTTCGAATTGTTTTTGTTTGGCTCATTGTAACTTAGTCTTTATAACTTGCGTGTAAGACTAAATTTGTTTTGAGCTCATAATTTTTTTATTGCTTTTTGTACATCGTTTTGTGAATGCAACTTTAAATATTGCATTTTAAGGTTGAATTTGCATTAATGTATATTTATTCCAAGTAGAATTCTTAGAATTACCTAAACACAATTGGCGTCAGTTTTAAAGATCTTTTTTGTATGGGATCCTAAATCTAGGTGTATTCTTCATCGAAGGTTTTTACCCAAAATGTCCATACTTCCTTTAAATGACTTTAGCTTACCTAAAGCTTTGCTAAACTCCGTTTCTAGTTCGATAGAGACGGAGAGAGTCATTTTACGAAGGGTGATCGAGATAAGAAATCGAAATTTTACGTAATTTAAGAGCAAAGTTATGATAGTGACTCAACCTTTTTACTTAAGTCAGGACCAGATTTCTCATCTTAGAAAAAAAAAACAAATTATCAGATTTAATTTTTTTTTATTACAATAAATGTTCAAACTGCCTTCCTTCGACGGCAATGCAAGCACGACATCTTCTTAAAAAAGATCTGGTTATTTTCCGGGCAAATCCTCCCCTGTTTACAAAGACAACGGCTTCCGTTATTCTTTCCCGCAGCTCGGCTAAATTCTCTATTGTTTTTGATTACACTTTCTCTTTTACCGCTCCCCAGTAAAAAAAATCTAGGGGATTTAAATCAGGCGAACGGGGTGGCCACAAGATTGTCCCACCGCGCCCTATCCACCTGAGCGGGTATTCTTCATCAAGATGTTCTCTTACTAAACGGGCATAATGCGCTGGGCAGCCATCTTGCTGGAACCACATTTCCCTGTAAACGTTCAGTGGCACGTCTTCTAATAAATCTGGTAAAGTATTTTGATGAAAATCCAAATAAACTGCGCCATTCAAAATCTCTGGCAGCTCAAAAGGTCCAATTATTATGCCATTTAGTATCCCGGTCCACATGTTTACTTTAAATCGATACTGTGACTTATCTTGCCTCATCAAATTTGGATTTTCTACATGCCACTCGTGCAAATTGTGCAAATTCATGTAGCCATCTTTTTTAAATGTTGACTCATCGGTCCATAAAATCTTCTCTAAGAATCGAGGGTCTTCTCTGTGCCTTTCTAGCATCCTTTGGCAAAACGCAACTCTGGGAGCGTAATCCCGTGGCAGTAATGATTGTACTCGCTGTACATGATACGGGTGGAACTCGTTCTTTTTTAAGATTCGGTGGGCGGTACTCTTAGATACACCTGTGCTTGTTTCGATTCCACGTACAGAAGCACTTGGGTCTTCTTGGACTGCTTGTAGTACGACGTCTTCGTACGGATTACGATGTCTTCCTTCACCATGTACTTGGTTAGGGAATCGTCCCTCTGATAGTGAACGGTGCACATTAATAAAAACTCGATGATCTGGGTGACGCGACGATTGTTCGAGTACCTCTCACGATAAAGTCTAGCGGCTGCATTGGCATTGCATCTGCATTCCCCATAAACGAGGTGCATGTTCGCATATTCCAATGCAGTGTACACAGCCATGGTAGTACTACACAATCACAGGATCAGCAACAGTCCAGAGTAAAGCACAGGTCGTCAGAAAGAGGAATTAAACAGTCCAAATCACAAGCAATTAAGTCCAGAAAACAACGCAAAAAGTGGTAAGTACGGAATCAACATGAACGAATACGGAGATGCGCAGTAAACAAAGCAGCGTAACGTACTGATTTGTAATTGTGTGTAAGTCTGCGCTTACAAAACAGAACAATAACTACTGCTGTCTCATTCGCACTCATCGGTAAATTGTATCTCCGTTTCATGATAAAGGTTGTGTCACTGATAAAGGTGGCGTCACTCTCTGTCTCGCTCACACTTCGTAAAATGACTCTCTCCGTCTCTATCGAACTAGAAACGGAGTTTAGCAAAGCTTTAGGTAAGCTAAAGTCATTTTAAGGAAGTATGGACATTTTGGGTAAAAACCGATACAATTTACAAAAAAAAATTTTACCAATTATTGAAAACGTAATCTAGCAAGTGTTACACCATTTTTGAATCCTTATTAAATGCGCCAATTTTTCATGTTACTTGCCAAACTAGCGTAGTACATTTTTTTTTCAGTACAGTCAGTTAAAGTTGGGCGAAATAGTAAATTTGAATAATTTGGTTTTGAAAAAGTTTAATTTTCTTCCAAGTAGGAGGAGTTGGCTTTGAATTTTAGGCAAAAATCTACACAAGCATTATTCAAGATTACATAATAATAAAAAAATTAGATAAATTATGGGATTTGTAGCAATTGGAGTTAAAGAACCATTACAGGGATTGATTTTTTTAGTAAATTATTAAAGTGACCATAAATTTTTGAACTGTTATAACTTGGTCTATCACCCATTTACGGCTTGACGTCGATTTCTGGGACACCCTGTATATATACTACCATACTTCAAATTAAAACTGAAAAAAAAAAACATCATACCCATACGTGTGGGGTAGGTATCTATGAATAGGTCTTCAAAAATGATATTGAGGTTTCTAATATATTTTTTTTCTAAACTGAATAGTTTGCGCGAGAGACACTTCCAAATTAGTAAAATGTGTGTACCCCCCCCCCCCCTGGGGTTCTATGTTGTTGAAACTTGGTAAGTAGATGTATTCTGTGAACCGCATTAAGATTTTCACACAAAAATAGAAAAAAAACAGCAAATTTAGGGGTGCCCATACTTGAAACTGAAACAAAAATGATATTGAGGTTTCTAATATTATTATTTTCTAAACTGAATAGTATGCGCGAGAGACTTCCAAAGTGGTAAAATGTGTGGTCGTCGTCGTCGTCGTCTGTAACTTCTAAAATAAGAGAATGGTAAAACTAAAAAAAAAAATATTATGTACATTACCATGTAAACTTCCAACGAAAATTGGTTTGGACGAGATCTAGTAAGTAGTTTTTTAATACGTCATAAATCGTAAACCGCAATTTACCAAGTACGGAACCCTTCGTGCGCGAGTCCGACTCGCACTTGGCCGGTTTTTTAAATGTAGAAGCCCTCGCTTAGTATTCTAATGGTGGCTTGCAAAAATACTAATATAATTAAATTTTAATTTCAGGAAAGATGCAAGGGACCACATAATTATCGGATGCCAAAAACCATCAACGTTTTCAAAAACCTGATCTAGGTGCTATGTCAAGTTAACCGACCGTCTGGAAAGACTGGCCCGGGGGCAGTTGGCAAGATGTGTTAACTATTAACTTCACAGGTTGAAGTTATATTGGCTAGCGAAACGTGTTGAGATATCACAGAGAATGGAATGGGATGATTTCTGGGTAAAAAAGTTACAAAAAAGAATACAGGATGTAATGGAAAGATGTGGTCTTATTTAAAAAAAGTTACAAAAAAGATTACAGGATGTAATGGAAAGATGTGGTCTTATTTAAAAAAAGTTACAAAATAGAATACAGGTGTAATGGAAAGATGTGGTCTTATTTAAAAAAGTTACAAAAAAGAATACAGGATGTAATGGAAAGATATGGTCTTATTTAAAAAAAGTTACAAAAAATAATACAGGATGTAATGGAAAGATGTGGTCTTATTTAAAAAAAGTTACAAAAAAGAATACAGGATGTAATGAAAAGATGTGGTCTTATTTAAAAAAAGTTACAAAAAAGAATACAGGTGTAATGGAAAGATGTGGTCTTATTTAAAAAAAGTTACAAAAAAGAATACAGGATGTAATGGAAAGATGTGGTCTTATTTAAAAAACCGCTTCAGCCCATGGAAATTACCAAAATTCATTAAGTACATCAATTCCCAAAAAGAGTTTTGTACCTCCAATACAATTTTTTTTCAGCTGAAGATATCTTTTAACATTAGGAACGGAATATTTATGGGTAAGGCCGCCAAAATTGTCAATTTTTTTGTGTTACATTTTTGTCGTTTTTTTTTATAGTATCTTATGGTTAATATATTCAATAAATTGTAGAGTATATCTAAATTATATGTTTACCGTCGAATAAATAGATGATATGCCCCTGCTATAATAATAATATTGTAGCGAAAATCCTGTAACTGATTAGTTTTATCGATAGTTTAAGATAAAACAATGGCTTTTGCTTTTGTGTTACAATTTATTTGTGTGATGAATTTTTACCCCAAAGCTACTATTTAAAGAGCCAAAGTGGAAAACGCAGTGTTAATATGGCAACACAGTTATCGAAAAAAATTCAAAAAAAACGGCAGCCATATTTATTCGCCAGTGAAGGAGCCTAAAGTGCGCGTGACATTATTGTTTGTGTGGAAAACAAAAATGATTTAATGTGATTTCTGAGATAAGAATCAGTTATTTTAATGTTGTTGTATTATATTTGTTGGAGATGAGGTCAAAAGCATACTTTGAATCGCCCATTAGTGCCTAATTGTAATAAATAACCGAAATATAACCTAAAATTGTTGTAAAAATTTTGCTTTTGTGTTGCATTTGTATTACGCTTGTGTTACATTTGTGTCACTTTTGTGTTACATTTGTGTTATTGTAACACAAAAGTATGTGTTACGTAACACAGTAGATCTATAAAGCCGCATGCATAGTGGTATTTTATTGATTTTTGAAAGTAATATAACTGAGTGTGATTTTGTTGGTATGACAAACGCAATACTTACATACATTGATATTCTAGTAAACAGATACGTTATACACTCACAAAACAACAGAAAAAAGTGTTCCGCGCAGCAGCGGCATCACACATACACACTTTTCATTCATCTGACATTTCACTACAAGTCGAAAGGAATGACTTGATAAAATCAACAAGAAAAAAGAGACAGCTAATGTTTGTCACTTGCGTGTAAATGTAAACAAACATTGTACTGCCCAAATATCAGAATATTACCACAGAAAAAATAATAGATATTAGGAAAAAAAAAAATTGTAAATTGAGGTTTATTGCGTTCTAACATATGGTATGGTATCATAATTGGTACACTTTCTAAATACATACGATGGCATTACTCATAACATATCTGTTTACAAGAATATCATTACTTTTTAATAGTGAAAACCAGAAACAAATTAGAACTACTTTTTTGATGTTTATTTTGCTAGTCTTTTGATAACATTTTCAAAGATATTTTGAGACTATGTGTTTGTTAAGCACAAGACTTTCGTTAGCGCCTTATAACACGATTATTTTAAAATCTTTCATTTATTTTTAAACTATCGTTTCGACATCCCTATTTTTTTTAAATATGTATTGAAAATTTGTCAAGTTTTGGATTGTCTTTAATTTGTAAGAATTATAAAATTGCTCGTTTTAAAGTTTATTTTATTAAGTTAGTTTTTTAGACACATAGAACTAACTCTGTATTATTTTTATTTTTTAAATCACAGATTAGTTTTTTTTTCAATTTTGTTATTAAAGGTACAAGTACATCGTTTAAAAATCGTATTTCATTACTCCAATAGCACTGCAGTCCGCTCAATAAAAAAAAATATCTTGTATTATTTTAGGTTATTTATTTCACCATTATGAAACCATCTTTACCGAAAAGATGTGTTACTTTTGGGTTACATTTGTGTAACGGTAACACAAAATCTGTTGTGTTACTTTTGTGATATATTTGACAATTTTGGCGGCCTTACCCTTATGTATAGTAATATTTGTGTTTTGTGTGTAGTTATGCGTGATCATGGTGCTTGCAACAGCACCGAAATATCGGAAACTCGCAACAAACAGTAAACATGGTAAACATCCCGTTTCTAATGTTAATGTTAGTTTTACTGGTTTTTTTTTAAAGTTGTTCGTATCCGTGGGTAGAAGCGATTTTTAAAATATGTCCACACACCTTTTCGTTAGATAATAATTTTCAAAAAATATTAGACACGTATTTTCTGCTTTATCAAATCACAAAAAAAATACAAAAATTCTTCACATCTTAGTTCGAGGCTTGTGACGTCACTTCTTAGTAAAAAGTCTACCAAGCTGTGACGCCTTAATTTTTTGAAAAAGAATAAATACGTCTTCCTGACAACAACAACAACAACAACAACATACGTCTTGCTGCTTGTTAAATATCGATACTATGTACCTACGTCTGCGAAGTTTTGCTACCTACTTGTTGATGCGTGTGTGCGTGTGGTGGCTTGAGGTAGGGTTGATGATTGAAAGGCAGACTCGATGCGTGATGTTCTTGAACAGTAAAATTTTATTTCTTAATTAAAGTAGGTATTACAATGTTGGATCCCGACAATGCGTGTTCCTCGAGATGTTCTGATGGAATGAGCTGGTCACAGCGGCCGCACAGCCATAATTCGAGATAATTTCAAACACTACTAACTTAAGTATCGATTTAGCGTTATGTTTTTTTAATTTGATTTTTGAGTGACCATTTGTAATGAGAAGTCCTTAAAAATTGTTGCAATGGAATTTGAACTTTGATGTATTGCATAGATCGTTTTGTTCCAAAATGTGATAAAGTACTCGAATTCTGGATTCAAACATACTCGTATGTAAGAAAAAATTACAAAACATTGTAGTACCACAAAATAGTAAGTAGGTATACAGAAGGGCCACTCCCGCCGTTTCGAAAATTGACAGCTAAACATGACAGATTCACTAGGGTTGCTACTATATTGATTCCGAATTAAAAAAAAGAGTAGGTTGCCCAAGTTATAGGTCTACCAGAATCTCATGGCATTTTTTATTTTTTTTAAATTGTGATTTTCATATGGCAATGTCAATTGTCACCTCTCAAATCAAAGTACTTGATGTGTCAACCGCTGCTGAATTTTTTTGATTATATCTTGAAAATTTTTTATTTTTGTGAAAATGTCGTTAAACCCACTTCGATCTCAAGCGAGACATATTGTTTTCAATGTGTATCATAAAATAAGGGAAGAAGAAGGCGTAAATCAAACTCAATCTTTGATTTTAAAGTGCGTCGTAGAGTGGACCGGTAAGTTGGACTGACTTGTTTTGTTATTTTTAGTTTATTTTACATTTTTCTTACTTAATTTTTATTTCTTTCCATTACTATTACCTTTAAGGTTATTATACAGGGCACATCGAATTATGGCCGGAAGGAAATGGCAACAGTAATGTAACTGTTACCAATTCTTCGACAAGATATAGATTTTAACGGAGATTGAGAATCTTTGACGTAAGAAAAATTTATAGTAATAATCTGCGCCCTGCAGTGGGACGTGTATATAGACGGGAGTAGAGTAGTAGGAGATAGATTTTGGCGGGATTTTGTCGAGTGAAGTTATTTGCAAATTGATTCCTAGTGGATATTGTGATATATTATTGGTGTAGTTTTGTGTCTCAACTGTCTACGCAACTGGACAATTTGTAAAATCGTTGACAGAAGCGATCTCGGGATAGTGGAGCGGAGTATTTTATGGTAGTATTGACTGCCTCACTCTGCAAAGCTTACTGGTAAGACTGACTCGATGCAATTTGCTGCCAAATACTCCAAATAACATTAGAATCTGTTACATCCGCATTCTAATGCATACTAAAGAATAAATATAAGATCCAAAACTCTTTCCAAAGACGTGGCTAAAAGGTCCTAGCAACCAGGCCATAAAACTTACATAAAAAAGTATATATAGACTGATGATGATGAATGAATATATGTAACATGATACATTTTATTATTTTTTACAGACTTTATACATAAAGGGATTGGTTTTGAATATGTTAAATGCCAATGAAAAAGAACCATTTTGATGGAGAGAGATGACATAAAACTACAAAGATACAAGTTTTTGAAATGCCATTGGAGTTCATGGAATCGTATTCTAGTTTTCTAGTTCTGAATGAGGTTTCAAGTTATTAGTATGATTTAAATAATATATAATAAATTAGTACATAAATTAATATTCAATTGATTTATTTTTTCTATGTTAAGAACCTGATGTATAACAACATTATTCATACACATACCTATAATACTCACAGTGAATCTTTGTGTCTCTGAATTGGTTGCAAGACCCCGCGCAGTAGCTATTTTTGTATCAATGTTGAAGGTGAAGATAGCATTGAATAACTGTCTCTTTCACTCGCTTATGTACGTCACATCGTCCTATCTCGCTTACTCTATGCAGTATACTCGATGACAAACTGTTTCTTACGCAATGGTTGGCAGGAGCAAGTTCAAAGACACAAAGATCCGCTGTGACTACTATAATATAGGTACCTCATGTTCATTAATACTACAGACATAAATAAAAATTAAACAGTATCAAGGTCGTTTAATCCAATTTCCCCAGTATTGCACACAACAAATTTTTATTTCCACATTTGCCATGAGATTCTGGTAGACCTATACCTATATTATAGTAGTCACAGCGGATCTTTGTGTCTTTTGACTTGGTCCTGCAAACCATTACGTAAGAAACAGTTTGTCATCGAGTATACTGCATAGAGTAAGCGAGATAGGACGATGTGACATACATAAGCGAGTGAAAGATACAGTTATACAATGCTATCTTCACCTTCAACATTGACACAAAAATAGCTACTGCGCGGGGTCTTGCAACCAATTCAGAGACACAAAGATCCACTGTGAGTATTATAGGTATGTGTATGAATAATGTTGTTATACATCGGGTTCTTAACATAGGAAAAATAAATCAATTGAATATTAATTTATGTACTAACTTATTATATATCATTTAAATCATACTAATAACTTAAAACCTCATTCAGAACTAGAAAACTAGAATACGATTGCATGAACTCCACTGGCATTTCAAAAACTTATATCTTTGTAGTTTAATGTCATCTCTCTCCATCAAAATGGTTCTTTTTCATTGGAATTTAACATATTCTGTAAAAAGAAGAAAAATCTGTAAAAAATAATAAAATTATCATGTTACTTTTAGTCATTCATCATCATCAGTCTATATTTTTTTTTTTATGTAAGTTTTATGGCCTGGTTGCTAGGACCTTTTAGCCACGTCTTTGGAAATAGTTTTGGATCTTATATTTATTTTTTAGTATGCTTTAGAATGCGGATGTAACAGATTCTAATGTTTTTTGGAGTATTTGGCAGAAAATTGTATCGAGTCAGTCTTCCCAGTAAGCTTTGCAGAGGCAGTCAATACTACAATAAAATACTCCGCTCTACTATCCCGAGATCGCTTCTGTCAATGATTTTACAAATTGTCTAGTTGCGTAGACAGTTTAGACACAAAACTACACCAATAATATAACACAATATCCACTAGGAATCAATTTGCAAATAATATTAACAGCCACTGAACTTCACTCGACAAAATCCCGCCAAAAACTCCCGTCTATATACACGTCCCACTGCAGGGCGCAGATTATTACTTAATATTTTTCTTACGTCAAAGATTCTCAATCTCCATTAAAATCAATATCTTGTCGAAGAATTAGTAACAGTTACATTACTGTTGCCATTTCCTTCCGGCCATCATTCGATGTGCCCTGACCTAATAGTAATGGAAAGAAATAAAAATTAAGTAAGAAAAATATAAAATAAACTAAAAGTATCAAAACTAGTCAGTCCAACTTACCGGTCCACTCTACGACGCACTTTAAAATCAAAGATTGAGTTTGATTTACGCCTTCTTCTTCCCTTATTTTATGATACACATTGAAAACAATATGTCTCGCTTGAGATTGAAGTGGGTTTTTCGACATTTTCACAAAAATAAAAAATTTTCAAGTTATTATCAAAAAAAATCAGCAGCGGTTGACACATCAAGTACTTTGATTTGACAGGTGACAATTGACATTGCCATATGAAAATCACAATTTAAAAAAAATTATAAATGCCATGAGATTCTGGTAGACCTAGGTCTACCGGAATCTCATGGCAAATGTGGAAATAAAAATTTGTTGTGTGCAATACTGGGGAAATTGGATTGAACGATCTTGATACTGTTTAATTTTTATTTATGTCTTTAGTATTAATGAACATGAGGTACCTATATTATAGTGGTCACAGTGGATCTTTTGTATCTTTGAACTTGGTCCTGCCAACCATTGCGTAAGAAACAGTTTGTCATCGAGTATACTGCATAGAGTAAGCGAGATTGGACGATGTGACATACATAAGCGAGTGAAAGAGCCTGTTATACAATGCTATCTTCACCTTCAACATTGACACAAAAACAGCTACTGCGCGGGGTCTTGCAACCAATTCAGAGACACAAAGATCCACTGTGAGTATTATAGGTATGTGTATGAATAATGTTGTTATACATCGGGTTCTTAACATAGGAAAAATAAATCAATTGAATATTTATTTATGTACTAATTTATTATATATCATTTAAATCATACTAATAACTTAAAACCTCATTCAGAACTAGAAAACTAGAATACGATTCCATGAAAAACTTGTATCTTTGTAGTTTTACGTCATCTCTCTCCATGAAAATGGTTCTTTTTCATTGGCATTTAACATATTCAAAACCAATCTCTTTATGTATAAAGTCTGTAAAAAATAATAAAATGTATCATGTTACTTATAGTCATTCATCATCATCTGTCTATATATACGTTTTTTATGTAAGTTTTATGGCGTAGTTATACGTCTTTGGAAAGAGTTTTGGATCTTATATTTATTCTTTAGTGTGCATTAGAATGCGGATGTAACAGATTCTAATGTTTTTTAGGGTTCCGTACCCAAAGGGTAAAAACGGGACCCTATTACTGAGACTCCGCGGTCCGTCTGTCTGTCTGTCTGTCACCAGGCTGTATCTCATGAACTGTAATATCTAGACAGATGAAATTTTCACAGATGATGTATTTCTGCTGCCGCTATAACAACAAATACTAAAAATAGAATAAAATAAATATTTAAGGGGGCTCCCATACAACAAACGTCATTTTCTTGACGTTTTTTGCGATAATGGTACGGAACCATTCGTGCGCGAGTCCGACTCGCAATTGGCCGGTTTTTTGGAGTATTTGGCAGCAAATTGTATTGAGTCAGTCTTCCCACTAAGCTTTGCAGAGGCAGTCAATACTACAATAAAATACTCCGCTCCACTATCCCGAGATCGCTTCTGTCAATGATTTTACAAATTGTCCAGTTGCATAGACATTTGAGACACAAAACTACACCAATAATATATAACAATATCCACTAGGAATCAATCTGCAAATAATATTAACAGCCACTGAACTTCACTCGACAAAAGCTCGCCAAAAACTCCCGTCTATATATACGTCCCACTGCAGGGCGCAGATTATTACTTATTATTTTTCTTACGTCAAAGATCAATCTCCGTTAAAATCAATATCTTGTCGAAGAATTAGTAACAGTTACATTACTGTTGCCATTTCCTTCCGGCCATCATTCGATGTGCCCTGACCTACGATTTACCATATAATAGTAATGGCTAGAAATAAAAATTAAGTAAGAAAACTATAAAATAAACTAAAAGTATCAAAACAAGTCAGTCCAACTTACCGGTCCACTCTACGACGCACTTTAAAATCAAAGATTGAGTTTGATTTACGCCTTCTTCTGCCCTTATTTTATGATACACATTGAAAACAATATGTCTCGCTTAAGATCGAAGTGCGGTTTTCGACATTTTCACAAAAATAACAAATTTTCAAGATAATATCAAAAAAATTTAGCAGCGGTTGACACATCAAGTACTTTGATTTGACAAGTGACAATTGACATTGCCATATGAAAATCACAATTTAAAAAAAAAAAAAATGCCATGAGATTCTGAGGGCTTAGTGCGAGTTTTTACTCACGGTCAATCGCGTTAACGTAAACGTCAATTTGTATTGAAACTGGATAAGCGCCGTCTGGGGACGGTAAGGAGAAACCTCTTTTTTTGTATACATTTTGACATAAGAGATCGTTTACGTAACACGAGTGAGCGTGAGTCACGCGTGAGTAAAAACTCGCATTAAGGCCTCTGGTAGACCTATAATTGGTGTTATATTTGGGGGGCCTATGCTGCCTCCAAGTGTCCAAACCTATGAAGATGTTTTAAATTTCACTCTTCGCTTTCGTCTGAAATGATGATGTTGATGATGATAGTCGTCTGGCATAACCATGAACGTATAGATAAAGACTTCATGGGCATAGCTAAGTTAAATAATCTGTGGGGTTTGGCAAGCGTGTAGACCAGGCGTTAAAACCGGACTTAAAAGACAAGTGTTCATAACAGTTGAAATTTTCTGATTTTTACCTTAATAATCTGTGCACAAATTTGTCATTTGTCATTTTGCTGCGATAATCGTTTCACGACTTTTGTTTTCTTGTCTCAAAATAATCCCGAATAAGTTCACGTGTTCAAATAACTACTTAAAAACCCAGTTGCGGGATCAAAATACACAATAACATATAATAAGTTATCAAATCGGTTGTGGTACATGAGTGTACGGATACAACAATGGAGAAGGAGAACCTTGATCTTAGCAATAACAAAAACGTGTCTCTTAGTTTGATAGCGGAGTACGGCGGCTCAGATTCTGATTCAGATGATACGGAGACTCGTTCGAACGATAATACGACAGATTCTGATGCCGCGGATTTAACGGAGATGGTGTTGAAGAATAATATAATAAATGCGTGTGCTCACGGGCCGTTGTCAGCGAGGCCGAACGGCCGTGACGAAGCGGATGTTAGCAGACACATGATAATCGACAGTGCAGAGAGCGGCGTGGTGGAGTACGAGGTGACGGAGTACCGTGATGCAGACAGTGACTCCGACAGCGAGTCCACCAGCGCCTCCAGCGACAGTGATGTCGATTCCGTTAAGGACATCGAAGAGGTCTCCAGCGGGTGGGTACTTACACCTCTTACAATTACGACACATTCTCTATATCTGCAGTATTTAGAATATCTGCCTGCCTGGTCTTTTGCCCAATGATATTAGGGTCTACAATATTTTGATTACCGTAGAATCTTAACTTTTACTTATACAGAAGATTAGACTTTCAGCTACCTACCTTAAATTTGTGTGCGAAAGTAAAGTTAGATGAAACTGATGAAAAATTTTAAAAGTGGGAGGTATGATGAAATTTTTGTCTATACAATTTACTTTTCTGTTGCACATATACAATTTATAATACCCAGTGAATCAAAAGATAAGAAGTAATTGTTGTAGCAATTTCTTCAGACACCATTGTACATTCTAAGGTAGCTTTTTTTTATCTATGTTTTTTTTTTTTATTACTTTTAAATTTATTTTTTATTACTTTTAATTTTTAATTTTAATTTATGTGACGTTCAAAAGTGCCGTTTATTGGCCTAATTGAATAAATATATTTGACTTTGACTTTGAGCTGTATTATGGCTTAAGACAAGATATTTATAGATAAAAACAAACTGCTCAACAAAAGTTTCCGAGGTAGTTATTTATATTGTATTGTTATAGGCTCTACAATAAAATACAAGTGAGAAGTACCATACTTCCTTAAATGACTCAATTCAAACATATTTTTAATATTCTTTGACTGTTTTTACACCGCAATAGAAAATCTTCAAGTTTCATCTACTTATGTAATCTGTCTATTTCAAGACAGTGCTAGATCTTTGTTTATAGATTTCCCACATTGGGAAGCCTATGAAGGCAAAGGTAATTCACTTGGGAGAAGCCTAAGTCCAGCAGCACATTACAGTATCCTCAACTGATGATCTACTGCCTAATTAAATTTATATTTTATATAAATAAGAAAATGCAGTTAAATCTTTCAAACACATAATACCAGCATAAAATATTTTTATAATAGAACTAGCACGTGCCAGTGGCTTCGCTCGCGTTAAAGTCGAAAATTGTTCAAAGGGAACATATTTCTGGGATAAAAAGTATCCTATGTGCTATTCCTGTCTATAATCTATCTCTGTGCCAAATTTCATCCAGATCCATCCAGCCGTTTGAGCATGACAAAGTAACAAACATACAAACACACACTCACAAACTTTTGCCTTTATAAAATTAGTGTGATTAAGAACGTATGAAAATTTAATAAAACCCTTATTAAATGAACTGCAAAAATTAATCAGACAGGCACAGCAGGCCATCAATGTAGGTGTTAATTAACCAGTTTCAGAATGAATGTTAAGCAGCCGAGAGAGAGTCAAAATTTATTTATGACCATAGTTTTTGGAAAGTAAGGTGCTGACTGTAAAGTTCTATATTCAAAGCCTATCTATACTAATATTATAAAGAGGAAAGATTTTTGTAAACAAAAAATAAACTTAAAACTAACTACTGAACCGATTTAAAAAAATCTTTCACCGTTGCGAAGCTACACTATCCCCGGGTGACATAGGCTACTTTTATCCCTGTATTCCCACGGGAACAAATACTACGCGGTTCAAACCGCGAGGCATCTGCTAGTCATATTATAAGTCAGATAAAAATTACATTCCATTGATTTTTCTGAAAATACATGGTCGATTTCAGTCTGGATAAATAAAAGTGTACTCCAAAAACCAGTAAGCTACCTGTAAAAAAGTTAAAATCTCTCTCTTGTTCATATTATATCTATATATATAAAAATGAATCCCTGTTTCCCTTGGTCACGGCATCACAAGTGAATGGCTGGACCGATATTGCTTATTCGTATTTTGTTGTGTTTGTTAGGAGAAGGTTCTTATGAAAAAAAAATTTGGAAAAAGAAATGTTACCTTACCTACATAGTAGTGTAGGTAGGGTAGATGAATGTATGGTGTTTTTATGGCAAAACAAAGTTTGCCGGGTCAGCTTGGCATCAGTATGATAAAATAATAATAATAAAGGTACTTAAGTACCAATTGCATTCATTAGTTTATAATCCATCATTTTAATACATTGACATTGTTTCATATGAGAATATGCTTAAAATGAAGATAAGAGTAAATCGCATGTTTACAGTATGTCCGTTTATCACTTAGTGTGTTGAATGTCATTGTTATTGGCTAGATTGATTAGGTATCATGAATATAGTCTAGGTGCCTTAGTGTTTGTTTCTTGTGTGTTAATGAAACTAAAAAAGGTTATTGATAGCATGGGTACTGTCAGGACTATTTTCAGGGGGGTCTGACTTCAAAACCCAGCCTCGCATATGATATTTTTTTTGCTCGTTATTCGGAGATAGAACTTAACTACTTAGTCGATATATGCAGAAAAGCGTGAAAGGAAAATCAGAAAAATGCAAGAATCAACAAAACAAAGTCAAAATTTTTGTACCAGTTCTTGGACTATACTATTGAATTTTTTTATGATTTAATATAATGTTATTGAAAGGGGTGCAATGCAAGTGCACCCTCTTGCACCCCTTTGCTAGGCCCATGATATAGAGAGTGGATTTTTAATTAGGAAACTGTATTAACTGTCAAGCTTACCAAAGGCATCTACATATTATTTAACAAAGACCCCTGCCGCGTCTGGTCGCGATAAACTCAAAAACTACTGAACTGATTTTAATGCAATTTCCACCAAAAGAAAGTGAGAAACAAGGAAGGTTTTTGTGTAAAATTTGTCACAGAGTGTCGCAAGTAAATAATAAATTTACTGTGGTGTATTCTCTGAAATCAAAATATTGTTGTCATTATGACCTGTCTCTGAGAGTCTTTAACGCATCCTGTTCCTTCCCTTAACGCATCAACATTATATTCGTGATATGTTCCAATTCAATTATTTAATTACTCGGATCTATCTGGATTTTAATTATCAATTCTGTTTCCATAAGCAATAATTAAATTTGCTTCCTTATCTAGACAGGGAGTGATGGCTTTCCCAATCAAATAATATAATGTTTATACATATTTATTTCCAGAGAAGAATCCAATCAAATAATAATACAAAAAAAATATAATGTTTATATTTATTTCCAGGGATGAATTTGAAGGTCAAAACAGAACTGGAAAGCCGGAGACTCCAAAAGTGAATGGTGAAATGGGCCTCGATGACTTGCCTCCAATAGAAGACCTTGCCATCAGCCTGCCAGCCCAAGAAACCATCAAGATTGGAACCATTGCCAGCATAGTTGATAGATTAGGTAACATACTCTTAAATTTTTACTAATTAAATATGAGGGCGTCCAAGCAAAAAGCGTCTAGTTCTCGGCATTTAGTTTGCCCTCATACAAGTACATTTTTAAATTCAAATGTCTGATGAGAAAAATGAGGCAGTTTAATAAAAAAGAAAAACATTATCAATTGACTTCTAGATACCGAATCTACTTTTAAGAGCAAATGCGGGCAGAGAGCCCCAACTGAATTGCCTTAGTAAAAGTTATAATTCGAGGTTTGGCTCTCGCCTATTTCCTCCTCCTATTGGACAAATTTAAAAGATTTTCCATAAATTGAATTATCATCTTCCTGCCCTTGTCCCATGTTATTTGGGGTCGGCGCAACACGTTTTTTTTTTTTTATAACCTGTAGGCTCGCGCTTGACCACAATCTCACCTGATGGTAAGCGATGATGTGGTCGACGGTGAAACACGCTTGCCTAGAAATAACCTATTCACTCTTGACTTAAGGCGGTACCCCGAGCAAAACGCCACGCAAGCCGTTTTTTGTGCTGTTTTTAGGAGCTATCTACTCGTTATTTAAAAAGAAATATCAATTAATAAAAATACATTAAATTTCTACATAATATTGATTCTAAAATAGTAGATTTAGTTTTTTTTTAAATGTTGTATATATTTCACTAATCTCCTTCCAAAAAAACATAAAAATGAGAAATAATTATCGATATTATGCATCTCTTCGTAAAGTATTCATTAATTATTTTTTGTACTAACACTAATGGATAGACAATTTAATAACGAACATTTTTGTAGATTTATTTTTTTCAAAAGACCAAAATTCGATTTTATAAAGATTTTATTCTAAAATCTGGGCGTATTCACTACTGTAATTCATGCGCCACCAGTGCCGCTAGACCAATAGGAATGCTCATATCTCATGCCGATTTTTTGGTCAGGGTACCGTCTTAAAGACCCCTAGATTGTAGCTATCTGGAAACAGACTCCGGCAGGGAATTCCACTCCTTAGCTGTACGCATAATAAAAGTGTTTCCAAAACGTTGTGCGTATGGGTGGGATGTCTACCATGTATCGATGACGCATCGCCGTACGTCTGGTAGTCCGATGATAACACGTCCTGTCCTATTCCATGAATTTAATAAAAAAGATGTGTTGTGCTTCTATGTTTTTCTTATGTCATTTAAAATCAAATTTGTACACCAGGCCTCTGTTGACAGCGCAATTTTGAGCATATTTTGAGGGTTCTAGTGCTTCTAAAGATAATGTATCATCAAAAAGGAAAACATAGGGGCACAGTACATATCTTTTTTTTCAGTTTATGGAATATCTTTTAAATTGGTCCAATATTGGAGGAAGAAAAAGGCGAGAGCCAAACTTCGAATTATGACTTTTTACTTAGGATATTCAGTCGGATGTCTGGGACCGCATTTCCTCTTACTCAATACTCCACTACTGGACTCTTTTTGCTTGTACGCCCACATATGATTTTCTAGTTTTTCCGCGGGTTCATCGCTCCGATGACCTAACACAGGAACTGAGCATTTTTCCATAGTAAGCAGCAACAGCAATAGTATATCTTTCTGTCAATTTAATAACTCGTTAATTGGCCGGCGGGCTTATTACGTAAGAAACAGCAATCAGCAATCATCGCGCGATCAAACGCTTTATATCATAAGTCGGCATTACCTACAGTGTAGGTATGGTAGGTACTACACAATCGTTTGCTAATCACTCGCTGTTTTTCAAATACAGTTATTAAAAAAAAACCTCAAGCGCTCTAAAACTGCTGTATCACACATCAGTTCACATCACATCATCAGCCTATTAATGTTCCCACTGCTGGGACACAGACCTTCTCTCTGTGAGAGGGAATGGGCCGTAATCCACCACGCGGGCCCAGTGCGGGTTGGTGGATGTCACATGTCTTCGAATTTTTGGTTCTAGGACATGCCGGTTTCCTCACGATTTATTCCTTCAGCGTTTTGAGAGCAAGTAAAGCGCCTGCCTGGGCTCGAACCCACGACCTACAACTTGTAAGTCGCGGCCGATACCACTGGGCCAGCACTGCTCTTAACTGCTGTATTGAAGAGCAATTATTGCGCAAAAATCGCTATAGTTTTGCTCTTGCCAGATACGTAATAAGCCTACGGTACTGCCACAGGTTTTAAAAAAAACAAATTAATGTTACATTTTTGGAGAAGAATCTCTGGTATTATTCTACAGCAGTACTACAGCTAGGCTGCGAAACAGTAAATTTGAATCGAATGTTTTTCACAATATTAATCTACTTTTATTGATAATACTATGCTAACTCTTTGCCAAATTTTATCATCGTGGGGTCAGAAGTCAGGCTAGGAAAAACCAGAGAGATAATATTGTATTATCTGTGTTTTATAGAAGTAGGTACAGAGGGTCTTATCTACAGTGCTGTATCAGAATCACAAACCTCTTTATTGTTGGTCAATCATGCTGCGCAGTCGGATGATACATCTGGTTTTGGTCTGCCAGCTCGCGAATATGTATCCTCCGAGTGCACAGCATGATTTTCTTCTTGTTGGCTTACGTCTTTTTAGTTCGATTTTAAAGCAGTCGGGTTTTTTGATTTTTTGAAATAACTTTTTTTATTGAAACAAGAGTTATTTCTGTTGGCCACTGCCTATGCCAAAGCATTTAGTAGAAACCGTTTTAAGTGCGATTTGTTCCGTGTCCTGGTCGCTTGCTGACTGGGAGCCTCCATAGCGCTTTATTAATATAGTTTATTATTACTAGCGAACGCCTCGCGTTTTCACCCGCGTAGTTAAAAGTAGCCTATGTGACCCGGGGATAGTGTAGCTTCACAACGAGGAAAGATTTTTTTAAAACCGTCCAGTAGTTTTTAAGTTTATTCGTTACATACAAAAATTCGCTATGTCGTGGTGGGCCAGTGGCTAAGATCTCGCCTGTCGTGCATACCATACCAATGTGACTTTTTCAAATTCATATGTACTTTCTAAGTTTATCTTAGACATCTCAGGCAACGGTGAAGGAAAACATTGTGCGGAAACCTGGACTTATATAGTTAATGTAAGTCTGAAATAGCCAAGTCAGGGGCCTGTGGGGTTCTCAGAGACGGCTTATTAAGGCGGTACCCCGAGCAAAACGCCGCGCGAGCCGTTTTTTGTGCTGTTTTTAGGAGCTATCTACTCGTTATTTAAAAAGAAATATCAATTAATAAATATACATTAAAATTCTACATAATATTGATTCTAAAATGGTAGATTTAGTTTTTTTTTTAAATGTTGTATATATTTCACTAATCTCCTTCCAAAAAAACATAAAAATGAGAAATAATTATTGATATTATGCATCTCCTCGTAAAGTGTTCATTAATTATTTTTTGTAATAAGACTAATGGATAGACAATTTAATAACGAACATTTTTGTAGTTTTTTTTTTTTCAAAAGACCCAAATTCGATTTTATAAAGATTTTATTCTAAAATCTGGGCGTATTCACTACTGTAATTCATGCGCCACCAGTGCCGCTAGACCAATAGGAATGCTCAATTCTCATGCCGATTTTTTGGTCAGGGTACCGTCTTAAATACGTCGCTCGTTCGGCGCTGTAGTCGCGGGGATTTCCCGATTACTTACGCCACGTTAGCGTCGTTGTTTGACCCGGCACTCATTGGCGGGACGGGATATTTGGGTGACGAATCATACCATTTGCATAATGTTTTGACATATTGTTTAACATTTTGAAGAACAAAAGGACAACCATTTTCTACATACTATAATGACGAGGAACAAACTGTCTTAAGTGCCTTAAGCGTAATCGTAGGCATCCTTTCTGTAAGAGGAAATAGTGCTTAAAAAAGGGCCATAATAGGGTAGTTTACTGAAAATTAGTTTTGTCCGTCTGGTAGATTAAAAAAAAATATTGGACACGTATTTTTTCTTTTGACACGTAAACATAAAGTGACGACGATATAATGCGTTGAAATATCGTGTGACGTCACGCCGCTAGTACACTATATACTGCCTTAGTGACGTCACAAGTCCCCACTCCTGAATTTTGATGCGCTTTAACTTTGTATTTTTTTTACTGATTTGTTAAAGAAAAATATACGTGTCCAATATTATTTGGTAATCTCACTGACGGACTAAATAGAATTATCATTTTTTTACCCAGGAAACATTCCTATTCTGCCAACCAATGCTAAGAAGTCTGAATTCTGGTCTCAATATATCGGAATAACGTCTTAGATCTTCGTTTTAAGGCGCTACTCCGAGCAAAACGCCGCGCTAGCAGTTTTTCGTGCAGTTTTTATGAGCTATCTACTCGTTATTTAAAAAGAAATATCAACTAATAAAAATACATAAAATTACATAATATAATACTATAATTGAAATATTATTTATTCTAAAATAGTCGTTTACTTTTTTTTTAAAGAGGTATATGTTTCACTAATCTCCTTTCAACAAAACCATAAAAATGAGAAATAACTATTGATAGAATGCATCTCCTCGTAAAGTTAATTATTTTTTGTACTAACACTAATGGATAGACAATTTGATAACGAACATTTTGTAAGTTTTTTTTTTCAAAAGACCAGTATTCGATTTTAAAAAGATTGTATTCTAAAATCTGGGCGTATTCACTACTTTAATTCATGCGCCACTAGTCCAGGCCAATAGGAATGCTCATATCTCATGCTGATTTTTTGGTCAGGGTAAGGCCTTAACAATGTCCTTGATGAATTCGATTTAAATTTGAACGTTTTTTTTACTACGAGAATCGGCCTTCTGCCTTTATCAGCCTCGTAAAACCATGTAGTTCAGAGAAACATCGATTTTATCGCAGACATCGCCTAAAGTCACGGTGTCTGCCCTTGAAAACAACCTTTTTTCCATGACCTCCATTGATTTCCGCATCGCTAGCAATCGATAGCAAAATGACCTTTCTCTGTACGAGTTGGTTCAACTGCTAATTTCCGATTAATTCCTTGATTACCTGACTGCCGAAGGAGGGTAATGTGTTTATCAGTCTATTTCTATATGTATGTTTGTTCCTATATGGCGATCCAGACACCAAACGCGTTGGCCGATTTTGATGATTTATACGTCAATCGATGCGTCTTAACCCTGCGAGTGTCATAGGCTACATTAAAATTGGATAATAGAAAAATGGCGGCTTTTTTTGGGTGCCATATTGTGGGGGCCCAATTTTTTTTTTCTTCCAAACCCATCGTGTGGGGTATTAAGGTAGGGTGATTTCAAAAATATATAACACTTATATGTTTAAATGTATCTAATTCGAAAAAAACTAACTAAAAAGTTATAAATAAAAAAACTTAGTTCAAAAAATAAAAAAAACCCGACTGCTTCAAAAGCGAACGAAAAAGTCGTAAACAAGGAAAAAATCATGCTGTGCAGGCGGAGGATACACCAGATTTTGGTCAGCCAGCCCGCGAATATGTATCCTCCGACTGCACAGCATGATTTTTTCCTTGTTTACGACTTTTTTTTACTTACGTTATAAGAAGCGTAAACAGTGAACACGCAATGAATTTCTTGAGATTTTTACACAGATATGATTTCGTTGCGATAAAGTTAGAAAGTACTGCATGCTCTGTTGGTTCAGTAACTGAGCTATTAGCAGCTGAGCTGCGTGTAGCGGGTTCTATCCCAAACCTGACTATTTTTTTGGCGTATAAATTATGCCAGGCAATACATTAACTTACATATTTTAGCTCTAAGGTTACACTAGTCGAAAATTCTTCCATGCAAACGTAGTCTAGAGATTATTCTATTGTTTGACGATGTACGTTCAAAATTAAAAACCGGCCAAGTGCGAGTCGGACTCGCGCACGAAGGGTTCCGTACTTGGTAAATTGCGGTTTACGATTTATGACGTATTAAAAAAAAAAACTACTTACTAGATCTATCCCAAACCTGACTATTTTTTTGGCGTATTGCCAGGCAATACATTAACTTACATATTTTAGCTCTAAGGTTACACTAGTCGAAAATTCTTTCATACAAACGTAGTCTAGAGATTATTCCATTTTTTGACGATGTACGTCCAAAATGACATCAATTTGTCTCATCATTATCTAGTCCTATATGGAAACAAAAATGTAAAAAAATAATATATTTTAAAGTTCAAGTCCATACAGCAATAGATTAGTAATTCAACCATGCAAATAATGTTATTTTATAAATATACATTTAGTTGTTTTTTCATGATATCTAGACTCCCAAAGGTCTGTTTATAAAATTTCGCGCGCTCGTTTTCGTCCTAAATCATCATCCATTTCGATACAAATTTGCAAAAGTGCTAATTCGTACACGAACTAGCTTCTTACAGCTCATCACAGCACCTATTTCTTTCGTACGTGTTGTCGGATAAGATAGCATGCATTTTAACCCCGCGCACTATATTATATAGTATTATCATAACTTTGTATCAGTGAAAAAAATGTTGTGGAACTATATGAAGCACTTTCTGGACTGATCTTTACCCAACTAACTACATCGGCGTCTGCTTCCCGTCTATCTGGATTTAGCAGAATCAGCAGAATGCTCCTTTTAGGCATTTACGTCAAGTATACTGTAAAGACAGATTCAATAAGTAAGCAATTCAAAAGTAAACCATAAACTAAATGTTTTTTTTTTATTATAATCTGCAGTGATAGTTCGTGCACTCCCCGAAACACCTGCCGTGGACTTGGACAGTGTGCTGTTTTTGGACAACGGCTCCAAAACATTAGGAAGAGTCTTCGATGTCTTTGGACCCGTAAGTACTAACTTCTGTTACCAATACCTTGCAAGATCCCGAAGATACCCGATTACGTTTAGCTTGCATTCGATGATCAACAAATCTGATGTGACCTCTCACATGTATTATATGTTGACCTAAATACAAAGACATAATGAAAACCGGCCAAGTGCAAGTCGGACTCGTACGGAGTCGGTTCCGTACAATTATCGCAAAAAACGGCAAAAAAAAACACGTTTGTTGTATCGGAGTCCCACTTCAATATTTATTTTATTCTGTTTTTAGTATTTGTTGTTATAGCGGCAACAGAAATACATCATCTGTGAAAATTTCAACTGTATAGCTATCACGGTTCATGAGATACAGCCTGGTGACAGACAGACAGACGAACACTGTAGTCTTGGTAATAGGGTCCCGTTTTTACCCAAAGGGGGTACGGAACCCTAAAAAAACATGTATATTCTGGCCCATTCGCAATTCTTTTTTGTCACTATAAGAACAACAAGTAAATTTAAAAACCCCCGACACATTTTTATTTCATGCTACATAATTTCTCTAGTACATACGCTTCGATCGGCAATCTATTGAACACGTAATTATGTCAATTTTTTTTTTTTTTTTTTTCATTTTTTTATTATAATATTATTATTTATCATTCGAAAACACCCCGATTCAAACAGTAAAACGCCCATAACTTTTGCACAACTGAACCGATTTTATTCTACGAACACTCGACAAAACCACCTTTCAAACGAAACAAACTAAATCAAAATCGGTTTATCCGTTTAGGCGCTATGATGCCACAGACAGTCACACAGATACACAGCAACAAACTTATAACTCCCCTCTTTTTCCGGCGGGGGTTAAAATAATCACGCTGTGAACGACTTTCTTCGCCAGTAACGCTATAATGCGTCTTGGCTTAATTTCAAACTAAGCTTGTCATAAATATGCGCAATACATTGCACATAACCCCACGGGGTCAAAAAACTGATTAGGCCAACAGCCTTTTAAAAATTGTAATACTTAAAGTATGGTTGAATAAAATATTCTTGGCTGACAGCCAGCGGGCATACCGTCTACAATTTCTCCCTTATTTATGTCTGCTAATAACATGTTAATGGCAATAATAATTCTAAACGGCTATACGGGAAAAATACCAAAATATGAATACATTGTACTAAAGTTTTTGAGTATACAGCGTCGCCCTTGAAGTTTCCTAAGTAAACTTATATTTATTTATGAGTATGTATGAATGAGATTTATTTTTATGGCTAACTATTACTACGGATGGGCTTTAATGGTATGTAGTAATTATCATAATGATAGGCTTAACGTTACTGTTTTGAATAAGTATGACGGAATGTAAAGACGAATATTTTATGATAAAATTATCACAAAATTTCTGACGCGTAGGGCACACTCAAATGAACGTTTTTTTAACCGACTTCAAAAAAAAGGAGGAGGTTCTCAATTCTTCAGAATCTTTTTTTTTTTTTATGTATGTTCCCCGATTACTCAAAGACCCCTGGATCGATTTCAAAAATTCTTCTTTTGTTTGAAAGGGTATACTTCCTAGTTGGTCCCATAGTCATCAGGTCAGGATCTGATGATGGAATCCTAGAGAAATCGAGGGAACTCCTCAAATATTATAGGCAAACATAAAGGGATTTTGGTATTTTCATCAACAATGCAATAATTTGCACTCAGAAAGTATCATTTGGTGAAGTGGAACTGATGAAGAAGACCACAGATGGCCACTGGAACTTCTAAATGCTAAGTATGTCACGGGCATAAGATATCTCGAATAGTTAACCGACTATAATGAAGCAAATACTTATAAATAAATGGTACTGATGAAAATTACCGTCAAACTAATTTGATGATGAAGCCGGAAGTTAGGCACTGGCAATCTAAAATAAAACAATGTATCCTAGTCGTGTTTGGGCTTATTGAAATCGCCATTAGATGTACTTTGGCTATAAATAATAAGGTCTTTTTGTGACATCTACTTTGATCAGTTTAGTTGGAAAACACAAGTCGTAAATTAATTTAAATAAATCGAGAAATTTATTATAGGCTTCATTCGGATCGATTGTGTCGTAAATCTCACCAAAAGAGAGATTTTTAATGTGGTTTTTAAAATACAAAATATTGTCTACACTGTAGTCTCTTTTGACGGTATACCAATACTTTAAGAGACACTTTGTTTGTACTGGACAGTGAAGCAGCTGTGCCGTATGATCGGACAAAGCCAGTTCGATTACTTCGGTTTTACATACTGAACTAAAATTATGAGCAAAGTTGTCTATACACGTCATACTGGCCATGCGAGTCGGCTGTCTTAATTCTAGTTTTAAGTTAAAGCTCATTAACAGACATTCGAAAGCATTTGAGTGGCTATTAGGTTTAAGCATGTCTATATTAAAATCACCTGCCATTACAATGTTGTTATATCGTGTGCGTGATATTTCTTTCAAAAGCGTTTCCATTTTATCAAAGCAGTAACTGAGATTATTTATATTTGGTACTCTGTAGATACATACAATAATTATTTTAAAAAGGGTGAGCTCAATCGCACAACATTCAAATATGCCTGACGTCGATATTTTTGAAATTTTAGGTATTTCCTTATATTGAACATCGTTTTTCACAAGAATACAAGCCCCTCCTCTTTTCCTGCCTTCCCTACAAAAACAGGCAGCTAGGTTATAATTTGGCACATACAGTTGATGTTGGAACCCTTCCATAATGAAATGTTCCGTTATACATAAAACATCCACGTCAATCTTTTTTTCGGACAGTTCATCTAGGCATACAGTTAAAACATTTGCTTTATTTAGTAAACCAGCAATATTTTGGTGTAACAATTTAATATGTTTTTTAACGAAAAAAAGTATCACTAGTGCTGTCTTTTGTGCACGAAGAAGAAATTGGGGGAGACTCACCATCAATTACATGAAAAACGTCGTAGCTATTAATCTCATTAAGCATTAAATTTATATTTTTAAATATGTTCATTATACCATTATTATTAACAGATCCACTTCTTGGCAAGAACATTTTATAATCATATGTCAAATAAAAATTACTATCAAACAAATACGCGTAGTGATGAGTACAGGCATCTAAGTATAAAAGACTGTTAAAGTTTTCTATTCTCCTATTATACATCATAGAAAAGTCATTCAATTTAAATGTAGGTGCACATATTATAATATTAGTATGATTATTTTTTAAAAGTGCTTCACGCAATGTAATTATGAGATCGACATAGTTGTTCGTTCGGCGAAAGTCTTCCTCGCCGATGAAGATCAGGCAGTAATCATCCGTAGTGTAGTCCTTCAATTTGAGATCTATGTCCCTAATAAGTGCCTCTATACCACAACCCGGTATCAAGTAGTGACAAATTTTGTAATCTAATAATGTATTTTCTGCAATCGTTAGTATTTTGTTTTTGTTGTTTGTACTCAGGATGCATACCTTTTTTTGGCTTCCTCGAACTTCTGGTTTAGGTATTTTTTTTATATTAGGCGCGTGATCTGACTTATTTTGGTTTTTCTTTTCTGTAACTTCGGTATTATTGTCCTTGTTGATCGGGTTACATGTCTGGGAACCCTTGTTGAGAGTATTTTTGTTCTCATCTTTCTTTTTCGTTTTCCTCGTTGATGTTGGTGGGGTGGAACAAGACTCGCCGTATCCGAGCTTTTTGTACAATTCTACAATCTTCTGACATTTTTCCAATTCCAACTTTAAGTTAGTATTCTCTAAGTTTAAATTCTCAATTTCATTATTTGCAATTATCAATTCCTCCTGTACAGATGATAATTTTATTTGTAAATTACGCACTTCTAAAGTTTCACTGGGGTCAGGTAGACTTTGCATCGTACTATTAAAGAGTGACGAGTCAGAACCGTTCATAATTGACACATTATTATAAGAGTTAGATTTTCTTATTTTTCTTAAAGTTATGTTACTAGATACTCCACTCGCCATAATTTGCAGTAGGAAAAAGAAGTTTACTCAATTTAATTTACTTTTCTACCACAAGGAAGATTATTTTGTGAACTGGTATCCCCAATCACTATCTAACGCCCCTGGTGGGCAGTAGCGTTATTATTTTAGTTCACTTTTTCGCCACGTGAACCGTTTTGTACGATGTTATGGCGCTAGTGGTCGTTTCAACTGCGCTTAGGTTGGTAGAACTGATATGCTATCTTGCTGTCACTTTAGTACGTCCATTCGCCACTTAGGCGGTTGCATATGTCGTTTTGGCGCTAGTTGTATGTTTTTAAATAAAATAAACGAACTCATAAAAGTTAAAGTCTTACTTGAGGTTGATTAAAGTGGTTTCGTTCACTGTTTATAGTTTTCTATTTCTTCTTTTGATGCACTAAGAACGTAATAATTGATTAGAATTTGCAAAAGTCACTTTTCACTGTTTATTACTGAGTTTTGGTATTCACTATTGTTCCTTTCAGTAACTGTCCTGGAACTCGATAATTTCACTTGAAAACGTTGTCACTGGTTTGTTATGTTGTTAAGACTTTAATGATATTATTTTTCGAGTATAAACGCATATTAAAGATTTTAATTCTTTTTTTTAAATATGGGGAGCCTATGTTTACATTTGCCAGGGTTGCCAGCTACAGCTATATTATATACAGCTATATTATATAGCTTGTAACAGCAAAGGTCTTAAAGAAATTACCTAGGGTACATTGTACAGTAATCTACTGCGCCGGTCATACAAATAGCCCATCACGGTAGTATCTGAACTATACATACGTTCTTTGTTCTACTCTTATTGGAATCAAATATAACAGCTCATTAATATCGGCTGTTTGGGGAGGTTCCTGTTCAAGATAAGGCGGGAGGAAACGCCCGGGTGTCACCATTGTGAGGATCGCCCGGAGGAAACGGTAGAACATACGGTGGAGGTCTGCCCCGCTTGGGCGGAGCAACGCCGTGTCCTCGTAGAAGCGCTCGACGGTGGCGACCTCTCGCGTCCGGCCTTGGTTCATGCCATGGTACGGAGTGAGAGGGCATGGGAAGCTGTCACCTCCTTCTGCGAAGCAGTAATGCTCGCGAAGGAGGAGGCAGAACGCGTGAGGTAAACTCAACGGAGGCGCCCTCACGCCCCAAGCCACCGCAGGAGACGCCCTGGGCGTCGGGAGTCGCAAGCAGATGCCCGGCCACCGTAGGCGCGGGCTTGCTGACGGCGAGTAATGGGTACCTCGCCGTCCGATAAGGACCAGGCCCGAGTCGACGGCGCGTAGTGTTCCACGCACGCCTCAAAGAGATGTCAGCAAATTACGGGGTACGCTAGGGCCGATGCCTGTCTGGGTCGCGGATAAATTTGAAAAAGAGTTACCGCGGCCCTGGCTCAAGCAACTGAAGGAACACGGGTGGGTTTTAGTCAGTAAAAGTCTGACACGCCCTCCCGCTTCACCCGGAGCGGGAGGAAATCATTGGATGATTTCCAACCCAAAAAAATAATAAAGGACCCATTAATATTAATGTTAATTTTCACCGTGATGCTAGGCAACTGGACTTATCCCAGTTGTAAACGACCCTTTGTGCATATTGGCCTTGTTTGTTCTGTCTCCTGCTCGATATGGAGGGAAGTGGAAATTACGTTTTTGTTTTTTTTTATTTTTTTATTTGTTATAGGTTCGCGTTTGACCACTATCTCGCCTGATGTTAAGTGATGATGTGGTCGAAGGTGAAGCACGCTTGCCTAGAAGTAACCTATTCACTCTTGACTTGAAGACCCCTAGGTTGTAGCTATCAGGAAACAAAGACGCCGGCAGGGAATTCCACTCCTTAGCTGTACGCACAATGAAAGTATTTTCAAAACGCTTTGTGCGTATGGGTGGAATATCCACCATGTACCGATGGCCCATTGCCGTACGTCTTGTAGTCCGATGATGGAATGGGCTAGGTGGAATCAAATTGTGCAGTTCCATCGCACACTCCCCGAAATGTAACCGATAGAAAACCGACAGGCTGGCAACTCGTCGTCGGTGTTCAAGGCTCTGGAGCTTTGAGTCAACCAGCGCATCGTTGCCGATAAGTCTCTTGGGCCGTCTGTCAATCGACTCAAGTGCATCAAGTTGGTACCTGGCAGATCCGTCCCAGAGATGAGAGCAGTACTCCATGCATGACCGAACTTGCGCTTTATACAAGTTGAGCAGCTGTTCAGGCGTGAAATACCGTCTCACCTTCGCAAGGATCCCCAACTTTTTTGCAGCCAATTGAGCCTTTGCCTCAATGAATGGACCAAAATTGAGGGTCGATGTTAACGTAACACCAAGAAGGTCGAGATGGTCCGTTATCGGCACGGTTACACCACGGAAGGTTGGAGCCGGGTGAAATTGGCTCTTTTTTGCGGAAAAATGACACGCCTGGGTCTTAGCAGCATTGAAACTGACTAGATTGGCATTGCCCCATTCGGAGACTGCCTCCAAAGACAGGTTCAAGCGCTCAACTATGGCCTCCCGAAGAGACTGGACTTGAGGCCCAGTAGCCCGCGGGCCAGACACGTATCTCTCAGCAACAGTGCTGTCGTCTGCATACCCAAAGGTTCCGGGTTTTAGCAGGTCATTAATGTGCAGCAAGAACAATGTTGCCGAGAGCACTGACCCCTGAGGAACTCCGGCGTTAATACCTAACTGACCGGACGAGCAGCCATCGATAACCACTCGGATGGACCGATCCCTCAGGAAGTCTGCAATCCAGTCACACAGACCACTAGGCAGACCGAAGGAAGGAAGCTTACCAATAAGGCTCTCGTGCCAGACCCTGTCAAAGGCCTTCGATATGTCAAGAAAGACAGCAAGCGCCTCCCCGTGCTTCTCGATGGCCTCACTCCAGCCTTCGGGACTTTTCCAGTCACCATCGAAAGTCGATATAGGCGTGTCAAGATCGGAGACAATTCAGGCGCACAAGTTTTAAGTACAATTGCTGGTATCCCGTCCGGGCCACTAGCCTTGTTCACGTCAAGGTTACGCAGCACCCTGCATACCTCCCTCTGAAGGATGCGAATGTCCGACATACTCGTCTGTTTTCCTACTCCATCCCTGAAAGGTTGTTAGTGTTTTACAAATAACCTTGTATTGAGGCTGGTTTCGAGATACTTATTCTACCTAATTACTGTCATACTTTACATTAATATTAACACAATTTTATTGTTTCCGTAGGTAACTGAACCCCACTACTGCGTACGCTTCAACTCGGTAGAACATGTTCGCGAGCGAGGCGCACAGCCCGGCATGGACGTGTCCATCGCGCCGCAGAGCCAACACACCAACTATGTTTTCCTCAACGAACTTATGAAGTAAGTTGATAATACTATCTTACTTCACTAATAATATTATAAACGCGAAAGTTTGTGTGTGTGTTTATATGTTTGTTACTTCTTCACGCTCAAACGGCTGGACGAATTTGGATGAAATTTGGCACAGTGACAGATTATAGTCTGGAAGAGCACATAGGATATTTTTCATCCAGGTAAAATGATCCCTTGGGATAAGAAAACACTTTTCACGCAGGCGAAGCCGCTGGCAGGAGCTAGTTCATTATAATTATGATGATGCTGTCCAGATAGACACATACTGGTGGGATAAAAACCTATTTACGACTGACTAATAAAAACACTACAAAGTGAAAAATTACTTCATTTTCGGAATTCGGTGTTCTTGTTTCTTCGTTTTTGACAGCGACTTCCGAAATTGAAGTTTTCACTTTGTAGTGTTTTTATTTGTACGTTTATGTAAAAATAAAATTTAGTGTGGTACATATATATAATGCCCACACATATGCCAAACTTGAACACAACCGGTGAAATGAGAGTGTACCAGGGTGAACTGTACACATCTGCGTACCCCTTTAGTGCCTACCGGCGTGATGTTATGAAATGGCGTAAACGATAAAGAGATATGCGATCACAGCAATCCCGAGAGCTTTTCCGTTGTTTATTGAAGAGTTCTGTTGTATATCTCTGAAGTTCTTCATCAGATCTGCACCAAATTTAAATGGGTGACCCCATTTGCTTGTGAAGCATCAGCTCAAATAAAAAAAGAATTTCCAAAATCGGTTCACCTAGTCGTGGTGTCTCATCCCATACAAAGAAACTGTCCCGACGTACTGTACTGATTATTCTGATTATTGGATTTATCTATCGATTGATTATTACATGGTGATCTATCTATCGCCGTGGAACGGAACCGAACGCGATCGATTTACAAAAAAAATTCGGTATAATCAGATGAAAAACGCTAGTTACGTGGCATGGTTTCTTTGTATGGGATGAGGTTTCTTTGTATGCTAGTATTATATTATCTGTGACCTAGTAAAAGTTCTGAGGTAAAAAAAAATACAGTAAAATTTAGAACCTCTTCCTTTTTGAAGTCAAATCTGAATAATTGAGACTACATTTGAGTAGAAACGAAAGAATAAAAAGAATTATGTGATTGAATAGAATAGATTCCATTCAGATTACCTTTACAAACATAGAAATAATTTCATCACTTTATAATATTAGTTAGATGGGTTTCCCGGCGGTGTATCTCGCTTCCTAGGATTCATCATATCAGCTGAAAGAAGTCCACTGCTGGACATAGGCCTTCCCCAAGCGTCGCCGCATTGATCGGTCCCTTGCGTCTCGCATCCAGCGGATCCCCACAACCTTCACCAGGTCATTGGTACACCTGGTGGGAGGCCTTCCAATACAACTTCTGCCGATTCGCGGTCGCCACTCCAGAACCTTTCTGCCCCATCCGCCATCCGTTCTGCGAGCAATGTGCCCTGCCCACTGCCACTTAAGTTTGGCAATTCTTCGGGCTATGTCGGTAACCCTGGTTCTTTTGCGGATCTCTACATTTCTGATTCGATCACGCAAGGAAACTTGGAGCATAGCAATCCCTTTGGGTGACTAAGCTTTCTGATGAGGCCCATTGTCAGCGACCATATCTCAGAGCCATCACTGGCAAAACCTAGGATTACTAAAGTAATTATAAAAAAAAACCTGCCAAGTGCGAGTCGGACTCGCGCACGAAGGGTTCCGTACCAATATCGCAAAAAACGGAAAAAAAAACACGTTTATTGTATGGGAGCCCCACTTAAATATTTATTTTATTCTGTTTTAATATTTGTTGTTATAGCTGCAACAGAAATACATCATCTGTGAAAATTTCAACTGTCTAGCTATCACGGTTCATGAGATACAGCCTGGTGACAGACAGACAGACAGACGGACCGCGGAGTCTCAGTAATAGGGTCCCGTTTTTACCCTTTGGGTACGGAACCCTAAAAATACATTTTAAGTTATACAGATTATTTAGTGTACCTGTGTCTTATTCCATACAAATGTATTCAACTGTTAAAGCTAAATTGAATAACAAACATCACAAAATTCACACAAAGTTTATCAAAAAATCGAGGACAGGTTACCAAACTCGATTGATGAAGTTTGGATTTTGGTATTATGCATGTATTTATTTATCGTTTTCTGTGTATATTTATATGGGGAGTTAAGAAAGAAGCCTGCCCATAAGTCTAGGCAGTTTTCTGATACGCCTCCCCTATAGTAAACTTTCTGCGATTAAAGGCCTTGTCAAACACAGCTAATTGACATAGTTTACACGTTGCAGAACAACTTACATTCTACCAGCAAATGTGAATCGACCAGTGTTAGACTCTTTGTTAACCAAACTAGAATATTATTAACTAGCGAACGCCTAGCGGTTTCACCCGCCCAGTTCCAGTTCCCGTGGGAATACAGGGATGAAAAGTAGCCTTATGTCACCTGGGGATAGTGTAGCTTCCTAACGGTGAAAGAATTTTTGTAATCGGTCCAGTAGTTTTTAAGTTATTTCATTAAGACGGTTATTTCCTGACCAAAAAATCGGCATGAGATATGAGCGTTCCTATTGGTCTAGCGGCACTGGTGGCGCATGAATTACAGTAGTGAATACGCCCTGATTTTAGAATAAAATCTTTATAAAATCGAATTTTGGTCTTTTGAAAAAAATAATTCTACAAAAATGTTTGTTATTAAATTGTCTATGCATTAGTGTTAGTACAAAAAATAATCAATGAACACTTTACGAGGAGATGCATAATATCAATAATTATTTCTCATTTTTATGTTTTTTTAGAAGTAGATTAGTGAAATATATACAACATTAAAAAAAGAAACTAAATCTACCATTTTAGAATCAATATTATGTAGAAATTTAATGTATTTTTATTAATTGATATTTCTTTTTAAATAACGAGCAGATAGCTCCTAAAAACAGCACAAAAAACGGCTTGCGCGACGTTTTGCTCGGGGTACCGCCTTAAATACAAAAATGCAAATCTTTCCTCTTTATAATATTATTATATATAGTATACATTATAGCTTGTTCTCACGGCTTCGGTAATAATAGCTACACCACTGGCACCATGTTCTTTATCAGGTATCAGCTCAACTGTCCATATTTCCGAATTGGATTAAAACAATGGTAATTTCTATTGTGTCTGGAAATTGACACTTTGAGGGTTATTTTTTTTTTGATCGGATCAGTGTTTTAAGAGAAAGAAATTCCTCTTAGAAACCAGCAATATGACCTGTGTAATATTTTTTTGATTTTATTTATTGATAAGTAAAAACAACCGGTAGACTGAAACTAATATTAAAACGTTTTTGCTCTTAATTTTCAGAGTAAAAGGCTCAGACGCATCGTGGCTGCACGACGTTGAGCCTCCCGCACACCAGGTCGAATATTCCGACGACGAGGAAGAACGAAGAGCCAACAGGGCCAGGAAAGAGCAGCGCAAAGAGAAGACAGAAGAGTCGGACGGAGAGACTTCCAAGAACACGAGGAAGGTCCTTGAGCGACGCAACCAAAGACCCTCAGAGTCCAGCAGCCGCTTCGGCAGCGGACCCAGCCGGGGACGCAACCCATTCTCAGCAGGATCTAGAAGAAATAATAACCCCAATGCGTTCCCGCGAGTAGGCAGGCCCTGGCCCAGCAGTATTGGCTTGAGACCCCCTCCCCCACATCTCAACGGCGACCCTGCAGCGCACGGACCCTTGAGCGCTCCCCCCAACTTCACAGGACCCCCGATGTTCCCACCTCCATTCAATCCTTCCACTCCACCTCCTTTTATGGGAAATATGTTCCAGTTTGGAGCGAACAGGATGGCCGGCAGCCCCATGCCGCCACTGCCTATGGGCGTCTTACCCCCCTTCAGACACAACATGCCAGTGTTCGGCTCCAACTACTGCACGGTATCAAACCCGCACCCCCAGTGGGTGAACAACGCTCCCCCTCCCCCTCCAGGAACTTAATGCGCAACAATTTCTCTATTAATAAGATCTATCTCATAATAATTAGTCGATAGTTAGTACAGTAACATGTCTAACAATACTAAAGTGTGGTTATCCAAAAATAAATTTATATTTATATGGAATAAATAAACAGTGATTATTACAGTATTTTTGTATTTGATTTGCTTCTATGAGACCATTAAGAAACGCGCGCTTTCTAAGATAGCGTTACAATAATATACAGAACTTGATTTAGATTAACCACAAAAGGCACACGCACATTTGATATTCGCATCGCACCTTAATCGCGTCATCATAGAGCACACCACAATAAAAACAAGCAAATACTTGTATTACTCACAACGGATCTTTGTGTCTCTGAAGTTGGCTCTGTCAACTATTGCGCACGAAACAGATTAACTGCATAGAGTAAGCGAGATAGAATGATGCGACAAACGTATGCGAGTGAAAGAGACAGTTATACAATGCTATTTTCACTTTCAATATTAACACAAAAATAGCTACTGCGCAGCCTCTTGCAGCCAATTCAGAGCCACAAAGATCCGTTGTGAGTATTATAATCATAAAGAATTTGATGAAAACCCTCCTTGACAGGTTAGTCTTTGTGGAGTATATACTCCGAAGAATACATCCGACAGGGACTTACTCAAGTTATGTTCCGTGCTCATGGGCTGCGGCTACTGTCCACTAGCGTCGTCACCTGTACCTAGTATATAATAATAGTCTATGGCTCGTACTACAAACAAACCCAACCAAATGTTCTTCGCCCACACCTGGTGGCTCGCGTTCGATAGCGAGAGTCGAACGTCAGAGTGGAGTGTCTTGACAGCGCCACGTACAAAGTTATTTCGATCGAGTGGTACTCGAACCCTTGAGGCTGGCGCGGCTGTACATACGCGGGCGTATGCCGCGCTGGGTTATAATATCATATCTTGCACATTATGAATTAGCCTCTTGTCTCTGAGTACGCATCGCTTTGGCACGCCAGAAGTAGGCTTGTTCTTACTCGGACACTAAATGGAACGCTCCGAACTAGTACAATCGTTGAAGTGAACTAGTTCGGTCTTCTAGTTCTATTAGTTCATTTTAGTTCACCGTTCATTAAGATATTCTTAAGCGACATGTCGGTCATCGAGATCGTACGTAGACAGAGCAAACTGTACTAGTACATTGTTCATCAGTCATCACGCTCGCGCGCACGCTTCTCAAATCTCTCAACTCGTTCACTCGCTCAGGCTCAGCCAATCGTAGTTCGTACCGTACTAAATCGTTCTGATTCAGCACTCGAGCGATCCGATGTCGCTTGGATCACTGCTCTAGATGAACGATTTAAACGACCGAAACAGAATAGTTCGTTCTCGTTCACCTAAAGGAATTGCTTCCTAATAGTTCATAGTACATGTACTACACAAGCCTAGCCAGAAGTCGGCAGGTGACCCAATGTAAATTAGCTATTAGTCGACTAGCCACCAGTTTCCCAGCTCAAAATTATCTGAGAATTAATGTGACAAGTTGTCAAGCACGCGTTATCTGCTGTGATTGTTTGAATGAATTTTCAACAGCCAATCACAGCCAAAGACTTTATACGTATTTCGTAGTAAGAAGTATAAGGTCTTTGATGGGGGTGTAGGGGATGATTTCTGGGGGTAATTATCTTTTATTTGTGTATGACATCCAAATAAAATGTTAAAATTTATATTGGCATGATAAAAAGTGTGTCCTTAAATATAAAAATCAAACCCAAATAATAATTTTGTGATTTCTTTATTAAATATTTCATGTTAGAAATTAACTAACGATCGAATTTCATAATGTTAAAATAAAAAAAGTTTTTTAATAATAAAGATTACATCTAAAAAATACTGCTCTTGGACTATGCAAACATAAACGTATACATCTGCTGCCCTAACTGACGATTCGTCAAAGTAAACTGGTTAAACATATAATAATTTTGCACTCAAATGATCACAACGTAAAATGATGAACATTTCACAAAATACAGGAATATAAAACGTTCATTAACACTAAACATAATATGCTATTTGTCTAAAAACTATCCGGTCGCAAATATTACAGTTTTTGCGGCAATCATTATGGATACTGATTTTGAGGAGAAAGTACTACACATAGCACAAATGCCGTGGGATTTCTTTATTTATTATAATGTCAACATCGCTTTGAAAGCCTTCGATAAATTGAAGCATCATAATCAATGTTGTTTTTCTTTATGAATGTAAATGGTAGGCTTTGAAAACAGAGCTAGATCAACGTTAGGATAAATTGGGTTTCAGTTTAGTACAACTAAGACTTAAAATTACTGCCAAATAGCTGCTTAATAATTGCACTTCTCATTGAACACATTGAAGAGTTTGGTGGTAGCGCTGTATTGAAATGCAAAGATATCATCAAATGCGTTACTGCAGGTTTAAGTAGATGAGTTAGGAAATAAGGCTTGTGTGCTATGTGTAGTACAGAAAAAAAAACAGATTTCGCCAAAGCAACTTATTACAATTTTGAAGGAGTGATTGGATATAAAAATAATCTCGAACTAATGCCCTTAAAACATAGCATTAGGGACCAGCATACAAATTTATCATCGTCATAGACAAATAGGATTGGAAGCTTAACATGAGTTCGAATGACGGTCAGTTAGTTATTAGCTGACCAAGTAATATAGTATTTCCAGCCACATGGGTCCATCTTCAAGGTTAAGCTACCCTTGCCGAAGTCGACGGTGACGGCCGTTAGCGTTACGGGTAGCCAGAAGCCTAAATATCTGTCAGCAGTATAGCCAAGGGTTTGATTTGAGGTCAGAGTAGGTGTTCATCAGGGCTCGAATCTGAGCCCTATTCTGTTCAACCTTTGTAAAGGGCTACATTACTTCAAACATACAAAAGCCAGCACCATGGTCACTACTATTTGTCGATGATGTAATTGTTATAGCCGAATCGTTGGCAGAAATGCTTGTAGATCTGACGGCATGGCAGGAGTCCTTAGAGAGGATAGGGTTGAGAGTCAGTAGACAAGACTGAATATATGCATTGCGATTTTTCCGGATCAAATTTGTGTCATACCATGCCCATCCATCGAAAACAGACTTCTTAACAGAATTGAAGAGTTCAAGTATCTCAGATCCATTGTAGCACCAAAAACCTGTGTAGAGAGGCATACACAATAGAGTCCAGGCAGCCTGGCTGAAATATAGATCTATCTGACATCCTATGCGAGTCCCGTATGCCGAAGTCAAAGGTAGCTTATACAAAAGGGCAGTATGACCAGCCCTGCTGAATGGATCTGAGTGCTAGTCGATGAGGAAGATGGTTGAACAGAAAATTCACAACACAGAATAAAGATGCTACACTGGTCTGGTGGAGTTTCGAAAATATTTGTGGTACATTTAAAGTCACGAAAAACTTGATGCAGACCGCTTGAGCGGGTACGGAAATCTTATGAAACAACAGGATGACCATATGACTAAAAAACATGGACATAGAAGACAGGAAAAAGGCCGTAAACGACCACCAATGACCTGGCTGTGAATAATAAAAAATTACATGATAGCGAGCAACACAACAGAAGAGACAACCCACAACCACGAGGATGTACTAGGAGGGTTGATCCCCAAATACACTGGGATAGTCCCCAGGAGAAAGTATAGTCTTTCCAAGACGTATCGCGTTACAAGGTTACTGGGTTATGGAGGTCAGATAGTCAGCGCTTCATAGGATTGGTTAGATGGACCCCTTTTCCGCACTTATACTTGCATTTGGTCCGTTGTGCGTGCAGGCCTCCGCTCTGTGAGAGGGAATGGGCCGTAATCCACCACACGGGCCCAGTACATGTTGGTGGATGTCACATGTCTTCAAATTTTTGGTTCTAAGACATGCCGTTTTCCTTCACCGTTTTGAGAGCAATGGTGATGAAATAATTTACACAAAGTATAGCGCCTGTCTGGGTTACCAATGGGCTCACCACTGCTGAAAAGCACTCCAAGTCCAAAACAAGAAGACTAGACCTGACTACTAGGCTAGATCTGGCCATACTGGAAGCCGATCCCAAACGCTAAGTATATTTCTTGACAGACTTTTAGAACTCATGTCAAACTTCTCGTTTTTAAAAAAGATTTGCATTTACTTGTACAATAACTAATATTTTTAGACAGCGTATACTTGTAAAACAATACAATTTCTTCAAATATCCGTTCCAAACAATAAATTTTGCAACATATCGCACCAATACAAAATAAATATAAATGCAATTCATGCTCTCGATTCTAACGTCCGATTATAACCGTCATATTTTCAAAACATTATGAACTAATCAGTATCTACATATATTAGTTAAACCATCTTTTCTCTTAGACTGAACTCCAAACACTTGAAATCTCCCCTTTTTGGGACAAGAAGAAGAAATTGTGAGCGTTGTGAAATGCTCTGTAATGTTAAAATTTACAATTTATTAGATTACGGTTTTTACAATTGGGTAGTTTACAGAAATTTTTTTTTTGTCCGTCAGATAGATTAATAAAAAATAGTGGACACGTATTTTTTCTTTTGACACGTAAACATAAAGTGACGACGATATAATGCGTTGAAATATCGTGAAACGTCACGCCGCCGCCGCTAGTACACTTTATACTGCCTTAGTGACGTCACAAGCCCCCACTCCTGAACTTTGTAAATTTTTATTGATTTGGTAAAGCAAAAAATACGTGTCTTATATTATTTGATAATCTCACTGGCGGACTGAATAGATTTATTATTTTACTACCCAGGAAACATCCCTATTATCGATATCACAAATTAAACGCAAATCGACTGATATGATTTATATTGAAATTTCATTCAACCAATCGAATCACTCCACCTGACGTGCAATTTGTAATTCATCACATAAATATTTCGAATTTTTTCAGAATCTTTTATTAAAATATTAATTTAAATTTGAATCGATTACCATCTTGACCTAAATTACCACACACTTAACAATCACCTAATTATTGCTTTTCTTCTAACTGTAAAATGCATATATATGTAGATATTGACCGTCAAACATTGAAGGGAACACAAAAACTTAACGACAACGGAGCCAAAAAGGCGTATGTAAACACAACTTAACCACAGCTAACTATTCTATTACGTGTGACGGGAGTAACTGATTACTGTATCAACTTATCTTAGTTTCATTATAAAAATACAGATTCCTATATTAAAATAATTCTCAATAAGCTTAGCTTGCCGTCTGAGACTCATGATTACATGCCTCTTCGGGGCTTCATTTATGTCAAAATGTTCACAAAATACAATAAGTGGGTGCGACTCGTTGGTGTGGCATTTTAGTACACTGCGATTGGAGTTAACTTCCACTTATATACTGCGGAAGTTAAGTAGTAAGTACGCGCAAATACACCGACCTGTCCGGTCACACAATTTGCGTTTTATCGCCTGCAACCTGTCCCACCAACGAATACAAAACCCCAAACGATACACGTCAACAGAAACCGAATCCGAGCAGTCTTCCATTAAATACGTAAAATTATATCGATATACTTAAACAAATCGACGACTATCACTAATAGTGAATACTAAAAAAGATATACTCAAGTTTGATCATAATTATAAACTTAATTCTAAACGATTAAAGTAATATTACGTTCTCATCTACTTCATTAATTCAAGGGTTATAGTTTGTATCGATTACAAGTTAGGAACTATATCTACTACTGTACAGATTATAAAGAAAATAATGATTATGATTTTTTTTCATAATAGTGATTTTAATTAATACTTTTTTATTTATTATAATATGTATGCAGACTTCTAAATAAGTCTCTATCGAACATAACGAGGAACTAAAAAGTGTTTGTTCGAAAAATATCATATTATATGCGCCGGCGTCGCCTGCCTCACAGGCCGCTCCGCCGACTACAGCTGTCTTTAAAATATGTGGTTAATATGCGCACTAACATTATATATAGAAAGAACTACCATACGATATCCATTGCTTTTACAGACAAAACTATTAAAGAAATATATTGTTATAATATGTCAATACAATATGTTTCTGCTAAAAATATGTAGCTTATTCGTATCACTTGTCCGTGTGGTGTTGTCGAGTTAATATTTAGAATATTAAGTTTATATTCATCTAAGACACTACGTACTACATTCTAATATTCACAAGAATTATGGAAAAGGCGAAACAGCGTGTGCCTTGCTACACCACGACTAAATATAAAATTAAATGTAGAAAATAAACGTAAATAAAATAGACAGCCAACCAGATGCAACGTCCGCACACACTGCTCAAAAATATTTCTTCATCACGTAATGGAAGTCAGCCTCTCGTTAAATTAAAAAAAAATCAGATCAATCCGAGAGATTTCGCGTGAAAAATGGAAATACTTTTGAGGAGTGTCAAATAAAAGCCGGTTTACATACCACCGCGTGTCATCCTGGTAGGTATACCCCACAAAGGTCCACTCTCGGTGGTGTGAATACCTTCCTTAAACAATTAAAACATTGAAGGCAATGTTAAGTGCACATTATTATAAACATCGCGTATCTATATAGTGTCACTGTTACAATTACTCAGTAAATATGCTGCCTCTATGTAGATATTCGCAAAATACACATCTATACGTAAAACTTTTTGTTTTGTTGATGTACTGCGCGGGCGCAGACTATTGTCGTGGACACTGAAGTAATTATTCCCTTTATTAATGTTACTTCGTATTGTGTACTACGTTCACAAATCGTTGTCTTTCAAAAATTATTGGGAGTGAGCACCGTTTTTATGGCAACTGTGAATTCTTGTAACACACAATCAATTAAATTTAACCTTATATGGTTTCAATCTATGGAAGATTTTATCAATCAATCTACCTAGCCTTTTCCAAACTATATTGGGGTTGGCTTCCAGTCTTACCGGATTCAGCTGAATACCAGTGTTTTACATGGAGCGACTGCCTATCTGACCTCCACAACCCAGTAACTGGGTAATACGGTACCATGGCTAGACTGGTGTCAGATCTCAAGCTTCAGACTACCCATAACGACTGTCAAAGATCTTCAAATGACAGCCGGGACCAACGGCTTAACGTGCTTTCCGAGGCACGGAGGACACTCGGTATGTTGAAATGGTCACCCATCCACGGACCGACCTCGTCAAGCGTTGCTTAACCTTCGACCAGTGCGGCTGTTATTATTTAGCCACGAGCTCCTCTTGGAAAATCTTATAGCAGACAAAAATAATCATGCATTTACCTTGCTATTGCTGCCATATTTATTGAATATGTAACTACCCTCACAGTACACCAAAAAACAAATATTGTGACAATTAATATTTTGTTCTGATAAGTATACAAGTCGTCTAATTGAGTATCACGATTAAAATTATGTAAAGCTTATGGCATTATTTTACATTATGTCCAATAAAATAAATATTTCATCACCACTAAATGCATTTTTGACAGTCACTTAATTTCTTTTTTAATAGTTTTAAATGAGTATCATTGTAGTAGCATTACTGTGTTTAGGAAGACATATATGTTAAACTTTTGGAGAGTAACAAGTTTTTTTTTCTTTAATTTATCATTTGATACCTTTCCTTTTTTATATATATAGTTAGGTAAAGGTTTCGTGCAAAGCTTTTATTAATTTTGTCTAGGTGCAATGGAGGAAATTAAGTGCAATCACTGGTTAAGGCTCTTCAGATATATCATCACAGGAAGGCTGGCCTCATACAATTGTGACGAAGAGTTTGGAATTAACTGCCAGAGTTAATTTTGCGGAAGCACTAACTTCGACAAATATTATTTAATAGGTGCTATTATATATGTGTATAGCCAGCCTAAATATTATATTCCATGTAATCTGTGACCACTTAATTCCGAAGTGAATGCTACTACAATAATAAAAAAAAAATTATAATAATGTCTACCCCATATTGTTTAGATATCCTTCCTACGACACTTCAAAAAAGCTGCAATTTAGAATTTCCCAAACGCAGATACACATCAATTGCAATGAAAAACGAAAAAAAAACAAATAACACAATAGGGTGTTATTCAAAGTAAAAATATAAACCGCAAGTTGATTTTTCATCAAAAAATCGCAACGTAGAACTAAACTGCATTGACTCTCAATCTGAGATCTCATAGCAAAATATAAAAAAAAAAATACATAGAACCTTCATTACTCACTCACTCTTCGCTAAATAACAGTCTGCAGCAATAGGCTTCATATCAATCCCGTAGCTGACCGAAGAACACGGGGTAGACTAAAACGGGTGTGAAATCTTATGTGTTCTCCACCGGCCTGATGGTACAGTCCCCAACCGTGGTGATGGGGGTGATGGTCACGGACGACGGGGTGGACGAAGACACGGTGCTGGTCTCCACAATCTGTTCAATCTTGTCTGCTGTCGGCTCTTCGTTATTGGGGGGTAGTTTGACAATCTGGCAGTCTCCCACAGTCATGATCTGAGTTTCCATCCCCACGGAGGGCACGTTGTCGTCGGGTTCCACGCGCTCGTCGTCGTCGTCTGTGGAGGAGTCGGACACGTCGATGGTCCTGTCGTGCGAGTGGTCGGTGGCGAGGCTGTGCTCGGTGTCCGCGTGGCGCTCGGGGTCGACGCTGGTGACGCCGTAGGAGCCGTACGCCAGCGGGTTGTAGATCATTTCCGTAAGGTAGGAGAAGTCGCCGAATGGAAGGTTGGTTGCGTTGTAGTTTTCGTTGGGTCGTCCGTCTGGAAGATTTACAAATTTTTATAATTTTTTTTATTGTGACTAAAATGTCATATTAGTTTTGGTTTGGGTGCAGATTTTCCATTCATGCTGCGGTCGATTTTCACGGTCAGTGGTTTGTGCATTATGTCTAGATTAGAATGCATGCAAAAGCAAAAAAAAAAAGTGTGAAAAATAAATAAATATTCTGATAATATTTACCAACAAGCTGTAATACATCATTAGACAAGTTAGTAATAATTAGTTTTGTTAGTAATTTACTCATTGTCAAACAGATCGAGCTTTTTAGCGTATTATTAAGATTATTATCCTTTGGCGAGGGTTTTACTAATTCTAAAGCATCATAATGTTGTGTTGTTTGTAGATTTGGAGCCGATTTCACCAATGAAACTAATCGCGATTAGTTCAACTCAGTTTATGCAAATACAGCGTTCTGATTGGTAGTTTCTCAGAGGTCTCAACCAATCAAAACGCTGTATTTGCTTAAACTGAGTTTGGTTGAACTAATCGCTGTTAGCTTTTTGGTGAAATCTCCCCTTAACTGACAAGGAAAATACTACTTTATCTTGATATAGATCAGATAGATGTGACAAGAAAACTCCCTGATTGAAGTTCGTTATCTTGATCTAATAAGCTAGACAATTCGTTTTATAATAATGTCTTAGTCAGATCAAAATATTATGTATTCGACTAAGAACACAGTATAAAATGGGATAGAAGTTACAGAAATATTTTACACTTTATAAGGTTTAAAAATATAACTTCACAGTATAAATAACCAATATGATTTACTTTTCCAAATCTAAAATAAACTTATAAAAGACTTTAGACCAATCATTTTATTCGCCTCTCATGTGACCAGTTTTTAAAACTTTTTAATATGGGACCCCTTTTTATGGTTCCGTACCCATAGGGTAATAAACACATACACCCTCCTTCGGCAGTCGGGTAAAAACGGGACCCTATTACTAACACTCCGCGGACCTTCTGTCTGTCACCAGGCTGTATCTCATGAACCGTGACAGCTAGACAGTTGAAATTTTCACAGATGATATATTTCTGTTGCCGTTATAACAACAAATACTAAAAACATAATAAAATAAATATTTAAGTGGGACTTCCATACAAGAAACGTGACTTTTTTTTGCGATAATGATACGGAACCCTTCGTGCGCGAGTCCGACTCGCACTTGGCCGGTTTTTTTAATAAAATAAAAAACTAGCGACTCCCTAAGATCGTAATATTGCGACAAGTGGGCCATTGCAGTGCTCCTCAACGCAAAACGATTGTGGTCAACGTCTTAACAAAAAAAAATGTACCTTTTTTTTTTGTTTATTTTTTAATTAAGATACAATTTAACCATCACCCCCTTGTAAAACCCAAGCCAATCACGACTAATACCGATTAGTACCGACGCATTTGTCCCAATTTTGTCAATATGTTACAATCATGCCTCAAAAGTGTGGTACTAACAAAACTTGTTCATCGCGAGTCCGTACTGCATCGGTATATCCATATCCATACCTAAGGAGAGATGTGCGTTAGCCAGGGGTAGCGTTGAACCTTGTCTCTGGTATTATTTGTTAATAGAAGAATCTATTCCTAATTTTAGAACAGATTTATCTATACTACTGTAGTTTTTTTTTTTTTTTTTTTAAAAAAACGTTGCCCCACACTAGGAATTTCTTCCTGTATCGTGGGTGCGTTTACAAACATATAAACTCACATACACAGTTGTCGGCACGTAACTTGGCAGGAGTCGTTAGATTCGTTTTTCAGGTCTCTTTGGTTATCAAGCGGGACGCGGGGAACGTTTAGCACCGTTCTGAGCCCGCGATTGGTTGGTCAGTAGACACAAGGATCGACTGACCAATCACGTCGCGTCCACGTTCCGTTCGCTCTATATGATGGTTGGTCACTACACCAAAACCTTGCCAAGTTACATGCCGGGGACTTTACTAACTTTTGTGACTATATTCGTTCTTTCTGTGATACAATTTTTCTGTGATTTCTGTCCCTACAATGACAAGCCCTATGCCATAATATTCTCTTAGAGTCAATTTCATCAATGAAACTAATCGCGATTAGTTAAACTAAACTCAGTTTAAGCAAATACAGCGTTCTGATTGGGAGTTTCTCAGCGGTCTCAACCAATCAGAATGCTGTATTTGCATAAACTGAGTTTAGTTGAAATAATCGTGATTGGTGAAATCGGCCCTTAGCAATTCAACTAATGTGCAACTTCAGGATTCAATGTATGGCACATTTCTTTTAACTAAAATTTAAAAGTACAAGAGTGTCAAGTACTTTTTTAAAAGATAATTATGTTAGGATTCAAGTTAAAAAAAAAACAGTTTAAGAAGGGAATACATCCTTTGGAGTATTGTTTATAATTTACGTTACTATTCTATCATAGTAAAATTACATATACAATATTGCCATGCAGCAAGAACCAGGCGGATAATAATGATGATTGAAGCCCAAAATAAACGAAAAAGTCTATAAAAACTGATGATCTAAGCAAGAGAATAGGTCCAACGCATTAAAATAAGCATAATGCATAAAGGCAACGTTGTGTGGGACACATCTTAATAAAAACATTGTAGTTTTATCAACGAATGACTATTATGTTTGCATAAAAAATATTATTATGCTAAAAATTGCAGCAATTATTTATGTGCTTCTTTACACGCACACACTCATACACACACACACTCACACGTTATTTTAGTTATAGTTTAAGTCTCATCTTGTTTAATTTGAGACTTTGCTTGTAATTTTTTTGATTCTGTTGTCCTTTTGTACATCACTTTTACCATTTCATAATTTGTCATTGAAGAAAGAGCGGGTCCTCCTAGCACAGGTATATATTTTACTTAAAAGGAGGTCCCTATGTAAGATTTACTGTAAAAGTGTACAAGTTTCTGCAATAAACCTTTTTATTATTATTTATTTGAACCAGAACTATCATTTATTCAGTTTTCAATTTTTTTATAACATTTACAAATATTATACGGCATTCGAACAAGCGCCATATTTCTTTGGTAAAATAAATTCGTTAACACAAGACAAATATCGAGAATTCAAGACGACACATAAAAACATGTTGCAATTTTGTCGCAAACTAGATATATAACATAGAGATAATAAGACATGTCCACACAACCCACACAAACACAAAAATTGAAATAAAACACACACAGACAGACACAAATTGAAATAAAACACGTGTGAGTGAGTAACACAATAACGGTTGGGTATTATTCATGACAAAAACATTCCACTCGTGACTCAGAACAAATTGTATGGATTTTAATACTTAAATAGTGTAATTGTGTCTGGTACTTTAATGTTAGCAAAAAGAGTAGGGGACATTATTGACTAAGATTTGTTGGGAGTAAAAAATGTAGACTGATTTGGGAAAAAATTAAGGACATTAATCCAAAATACTAATACCACAGTCATTAAAATACTAGCGGACGCCTCACGGTTTCACCCGCGTAGTTCTCTTGGGAATACAGGGGTAAAAAGTAGCCTATGTCACCCGGGGATAGTGTAGCTTCCCAACGGTGAAAGAATTTTTGAAATTGGTCCAGTAGTTTGAGTTTCTTCGTTACATACAAAACTTTTCCTCTTTATAATATTACGAGTAGTATAGATAGTCAATCATATTATGAATGCCAAATAAAGCTATTCTATTGTCAAATTAGAATTTTAGGAACATTAGAAACTGCAAAATGAGAGTGATTTATTAACACAGGGCCTTATTTATAAATAAAACTAGCTGACCCGGCAAACTTTGTTTTGCCATAAAAAGACCAATCATTTATCTACCCTACCTACCCTACCTTACACTACCTACACTACCCTACCCTAACCGACCCTACCCTACACTACCCTACCCTACCCGACCCTACACTACCCTACCTATAAACCTCACGGAGCCCGAGACCTTTCCAACGAATGCAAAACCGTGGAAATCGGTTCGTGCGTTCTGGAGTTATAGCGTCAGGGAGGAAAACCCGACTTATTTATATAGTAGATATCTCTAAAGATTATTCAACTGATGAAACAGAACAAAATTCTGTGTAGAACACAGACACACAGTTGCTCGTAAGCATCATGATTTTTATAATAGAGTCTGGATTTATCAAAAAAAAAATCATAACACACTCCCTTTATTCCCAAGTTTCTCACCTCTAAATTATCGCAGAATTAATGTGACAAATTGTCAAGCAAGCGTAATCTGCTGTGATTGGCTGTTGAAAATTCATTCAACCAATCACAGCAGATTACGCTTGCTGCTGCTTGCTTAATTTTGCGATAATTTAAAGGTGAGAAACTCGGGGTAAGTGTTCGCTAAAAATATCCTAAAAAACTTAATTAAGCTGACATCCGTGAAAAAACCGCCTTTAGAAATTTTCATTAAGTAGTCATTTTGCAAGTTGTCTATCATAAATTTTGAGAGTTCGAAAGTGCTGGTTCAGTTATGAGAATATTGCATGTGAATATTATAAAGAGGAAATACTTTTTTGTTTGTTTGTACCGAATAGGCTCCGAAAATACTGGACCGATTTGAAAAATTCTTTCACCAATAGAAAGGAACATTATTCCTGAGTGACATAGGCTATTTTTTAATCCCGAAAATGGGTCCTGTGGGGTGGCCAACGGGAGCGAAGCCGCGGGCAACAGCTTTATGAATTCCAAGGCTCCCTATGCCTACCAAATAATCCCCATAAAAACATATTATACCTACGAAGTGTCAATGCCATCATGATTCTATTGTGGCAAAAGGATAGTGCTATTCGCCTTGTATAGCTCTGTCTCTCTCTCACACCAGAATCACAATGGTTTTAAGACGTTTATTTTTAATATTGGTGACTACTATCTCACCCGATGGTAAGCGATGATGTGGTCGACAATGAAGCACGCTTGCCTAGAAGTAATCTGTTCACTCTGACTTTAAGACCCCTAGGTTGATGCTAGAATTCCCAGATCATAGTAGGATCGCAGTACATACCTTGCCTGGGCAGCAGATAGTTCTTGGGCGGGCGGCCTCTCTTCCTCTTGAGCAGCAGCTGCTGGCCCGACGGCGTCAGGTGCGCCATCTGCGGGCTGGGGCCCATCACTGTGCCGCCGGTCAGCACGCAGCCTTCCATGTCTGGAATGTTATGGGGTATGATGACGAAACTATATATCACATCACACATCATCAGCCTATTAATGCACCAAAAATGTCATGTCATGTGCATGTCCTAGAACCAAAAATTCGAAGACATGTGACATCCACCAACCCGCACTGGGCCCGCGTGGTGGATTACGGCCCATTCCCTCTCACAGAGAGGAGGCCTGTGTCCCTGCAGTGGGAAACTATATATATACAGGATAAATATTGTGTTGGGCGCTGCGTGTCGCGGGTTCGATTCCCGCACGGAACAAATATTTGTATGACCTACAGATAGTTGTTCCGGCTCTGGGTGTTTGTGAATTTATGTTAGTAAACGCACCCACAATACAGGAAGAAATTCATAATGTGGAAAGTTTAAAAAAAAAATGCTATCTCAAATTGGGGCTGAGAATTAGGAGTTTCTGACGCTAAATCAGACAGTGGCGACGTTTTGGGGAGGTCTATGTCCAGCAGTGAACATTTTAGTCAATGATGTACGCCAAATCAGTCAGTACCCGAAATGGGTCGCTATATTGCAACTCATTTCCATCATTACCACTACTTTCCAGTTACAGCGAATATTCGCTATAACTGGAAAGTGGTGGGGCAACCAACTTCCTAGCGTCCTCAGGTGGCATCTAAAGAGATAAGGGATAGTCTATTGAAAAGGGTCGTCTATGGAATACGAAACATTCACCATCTATAGATGGAACGTCATTAAACATGCACTCATAATTATATACTGTGTAAAGCAATCAATATTTGAATTTGCACCATTTAAATAAAAATTAGCAACAAAAGTTACAAATAGTGGAGTTATCAGTTAAAACAATATACATTTTACGACTATTTCTGCTGCTAATCAACTTTGTTGATATTCACTTGAATATAATTATACAGGTTGCAAAGTATCGACAATTCCTTTGTATTCAAATAATGCTTTACATGAAATATTGTTGCACATGCTGAGATAGGAGCTTGGTACTGCACGTTTTTTTTTTTTTTTTTTGTATTGCTTATCACGTATCTCCTGTCATCATCTGCCTAGTATTTTCCCAACTATGTTGGGGTCAGCTTCCAGTCTTACCGGATTCAGCCAGGTACCAGTGTTTTACATGGAGCGACTGCCTATCTGACCTCCACAACCCAGTAACTGGGTAACACGGTACCCCTTGGCTAGACTGGTGTCAGATCTCAAGGTTCTGACTATTCGTAACGACTGTCAAAGATCTTCAAATGACAGCCGGGACCAACGGCTTAACGTGCTTTCCGAGGCACGGAGGAAACTCGCTATGTTGAAATGGTCACCCATCCACGGACCGACCTCGTCAAGCGTTGCTTAACCTTAAAGATCGACCCATGCGGCAGTTATTATTTAGCCACGAGCTCCTCATCACGTATCTCCTGTGCGGGTCACAAATAAATATTTTTCTTTCTTTCTAGATGGGTCCTCTTTGACAGCCATCAGGATTATGTTGGGATTATTTAATTAAGGGTTCAATCGTCAATAAGATCATTAAGGGCCTGCATTACCTTTAGTGCCGTAAAACGGTAACTTTCTAAAGCATACTCCTTAGTAACGGCTAGGTTAAAAGGTTTGAAAAAAAAAATATTTCTTATTGATTCATGTACATTATTTTGAACACAAGGTTTTTTCGTGTAACTAATTGTTTTGCTTTAAGAAAATAATTAACAACACGATATTTTGCCGTAACTTTTGGAAACTCCTCCAAAACGACTTGGATGTTTGAAAATATTTTTACACATAAAACTTGATGGCTGCAATTTCTTCATAACTAACATAGCATATGTAAATCAAATAATATTTTGCAAACAATTTTTTTTATTTTTTTTTTAAAACTTTGCCCCACACTAGGAATTTATTCCTGTATTGTGGGTGCGTTTACAAACATATAAACTCACATACACAACACCCAGAGCCGGAACAACTATCTGTAGGTCATACAAATATTTGTTCCGTGCGGGAATCGAACCCGCGACACGCAGCGCAGCAGTCAATCGCTCAACCACTGCGCCAACCGTGCGCCCAAAATGTTCAAAAGGAGGTCAATATTGATATTTTGGCATCGAGCGGGCGCACGGCCAATACTGCGTTAATATTCGGGCGTATACAGCGCCTTAAGATATTTAGATATAATGAAACACTTCGCCATCAACAAAAATACACTTACCCATCGAGGTCTTAGGCGGACGTCCACGCTTCTTCTTGATCTTCGGCGTCAGCGGCAGAGGGGTCTTCCTGGGCCGACCGCGGCCTCGCCGGGGAGGGTCCAGCAGGTTATCCGGGTTGATCTCATTGCGCACAGGTTCCAGGGTCGAGTTGAGGACAACAGGGTTGGTGGCCGCTCGGGGAGGCAGCATGACGTCACCCGAAGGCGTGAACACTAAGTGACCAGACTCGCGGTGAGTTGTTCGCACCATGCCAGACATTACTTCCGAGTTGTTTTCGCGTTTCGATGAGGGTGTTTCGTTTGCCATGTCGACGGTTGGGTCTTCCTGTAATTTTGAAATTTGTTTTGTTAGAAATGTTGTAAGTTTTCATTTTACATCAAACTGTTGTATGTGTAACTGACTATTATTATGGAATGAGCACAAACAAAATCAAGGCAGACTTAACTCTAGCAGTAAGAACGTCTACTAAAACTATTTAAGACAATACAAACTGATAGAATAAAAAAAGTCTGCTGAACAGGCTTTGGGATGAATTCCCTAGTCCCTTCTTTGCCTTTATCTGTGTATTTCGAATTTGCCGCCAAAACGCACTCTTAAATCTGCGAGTGCACAAAAGACATCTCAGCTCCGCCATTTGACGGCGGATAACAAAACGATTCAGAAAGAACTCGATATTCAAAGCCGGCCGGCTCAAATTCACATGCGCGAAGAAAACTATCGTGAAATAAGACTAAATGGTCAAGTGTAGTGACCCCATGCAGTATTCCAAGTATCCTGTAAGCACCTTAATACCTCATTATATCCTTAAGCCTGTTTTTGTAGGAATAATTACTTCAAACTACGTCGACGTGAAGCACATTCAACTGCTATATATTATTTACAAATGATAGATAGCTACCCAATTCTGCTGCTAAACAGTATTTAGCGAGTTATGGCTATAAAAGAATTATTTCAAGGCAAATATTTTCTTGATGCCCCTCGGCAAACTTCGTGTTTCGTCAGTCGTCGGATTTCTATCAGTTGCTCTTTGCACTTGGTGCAGACCGTACGCTGTCAATCACTTGGAAGTATATAGACTTTTTAATACACTTTTAACATAATGTAATTTATTTTAAAAATGAGAGGTTAGCTGCTATTTTCACAGCTCTATATATTTCACAACGAAATCATAACAAAACAACAATGAGTACTAAGTTCTGAATTCAATTAATTATACACGATAAATCTAATAATTGATGGACATGGAAATTAGCATTCCTTTCTATTCGGAAATGCGATGATTGCCGAGGGAAATTAGGAAAATAGTTGTACTGTACGCCCCGGTTTATGACATTTGGTACAGCGACGCGAGCGTGACGCTGCCGCTCCGTCGACAGAGTTTCACAGTTTTGTATGTAAGCTGCAAGCAGGCCTATTATGACGGATACGCGTCTATGAAGCTACGCGACTATAGATAGCAGGCCTAACACAACGCTATGATTACTTTCTCGCAGATCTTGGTGTGCACGCGCAGGATAGTAGGCCTAACACAACACTGATTACCTTCTCGCAGATCTTGGTGTGCACGCACAGGATAGTAGGCCTAACACAATGCTATAGTTACCTAACACAATGCTATAGTTACCTAACACAATGCTATAGTTACCTAACACAATGCTATAGTTACCTAACACAACGCTATGATTACTTTCTCGCAGATCTTGGTGTGCACGCGCAGGATAGTAGGCCTAACACAACACTGATTACCTTCTCGCAGATCTTGGTGTGCACGCACATGATAGTAGGCCTAACACAATGCTATAGTTACCTAACACAACGCTATGATTACTTTCTCGCAGATCTTGGTGTGCACGCGCAGGATAGTAGGCCTAACACAATGCTATAGTTACCTAACACAATGCTATAGTTACCTAACACAATGCTATAGTTACCTAACACAATGCTATAGTTACCTAACACAATGCTATAGTTACCTAACACAACGCTATGATTACTTTCTCGCAGATCTTGGTGTGCACGCGCAGGATAGTAGGCCTAACACAACACTGATTACCTTCTCGCAGATCTTGGTGTGCACGCACAGGATAGTAGGCCTAACACAATGCTATAGTTACCTAACACAATGCTATAGTTACCTAACACAATGCTATAGTTACCTAACACAGTGCTATAGTTACCTAACACAATGCTATAGTTACCTAACACAATGCTATAGTTACCTAACACAATGCTATAGTTACCTTCTCGCAGATCTTGGTGTGCACGCGCAGGATAGTAGGACTAACACAATGCTATAGTTACCTAACACAAGGCTATAGTTACCTAACACAATGCTATAGTTACCTTCTCGCAGATCTTGGTGTGTACGCGCAGGATAGTAGGCCTAACACAATGCTATAGTTACCTAACACAATGCTATAGTTACCTAACACAGTGCTATAGTTACCTAACACAATGCTATAGTTACCTAACACAACGCTATGATTACTTTCTCGCAGATCTTGGTGTGCACGCGCAGGATAGTAGGCCTAACACAATGCTATAGTTACCTAACACAATGCTATAGTTACCTAACACAATGCTATAGTTACCTAACACAATGCTATAGTTACCTAACACAATGCTATAGTTACCTAACACAATGCTATAGTTACCTAACACAACGCTATGATTACTTACTCGCAGATCTTGGTGTGCACGCGCAGGATAGTAGGCCTAACACAACACTGATTACCTTCTCGCAGATCTTGGTGTGTACGCGCAGGATAGTAGGCCTAACACAATGCTATAGTTACCTAACACAATGCTATAGTTACCTAACACAATGCTATAGTTACCTAACACAATGCTATAGTTACCTTCTCGCAGATCTTGGTGTGCACGCGCAGGATAGTAGGACTAACACAATGCTATAGTTACCTAACACAAGGCTAAAGTTACCTAACACAATGCTATAGTTACCTTCTCGCAGATCTTGGTGTGTACGCGCAGGATAGTAGGCCTAACACAATGCTATAGTTACCTAACACAATGCTATAGTTACCTAACACAGTGCTATAGTTACCTAACACAATGCTATAGTTACCTAACACAATGCTATAGTTACCTTCTCGCAGATCTTGGTGTGCACGCGCAGCTTGTCGGAGCGCGCGAAGGACCGTCCGCAGCCGCCGCACGTGAAGGATAGTAGGCCTAACACAATGCTATAGTTACCTAACACAATGCTATAGTTACCTAACACAATGCTATAGTTACCTTCTCGCAGATCTTGGTGTGTACGCGCAGGATAGTAGGCCTAACACAATGCTATAGTTACCTAACACAATGCTATAGTTACCTTCTCGCAGATCTTGGTGTGTACGCGCAGGATAGTAGGCCTAACACAATGCTATAGTTACCTAACACAATGCTATAGTTACCTAACACAGTGCTATAGTTACCTAACACAATGCTATAGTTACCTAACACAATGCTATAGTTACCTTCTCGCAGATCTTGGTGTGCACGCGCAGGATAGTAGGACTAACACAATGCTATAGTTACCTAACACAATGCTATAGTTACCTAACACAATGCTATAGTTACCTTCTCGCAGATCTTGGTGTGCACGCGCAGCTTGTCGGAGCGCGCGAAGGACCGTCCGCAGCCGCCGCACGTGAAGGATAGTAGGCCTAACACAATGCTATAGTTACCTAACACAATGCTATAGTTACCTAACACAATGCTATAGTTACCTTCTCGCAGATCTTGGTGTGTACGCGCAGGATAGTAGGCCTAACACAATGCTATAGTTACCTAACACAATGCTATAGTTACCTTCTCGCAGATCTTGGTGTGTACGCGCAGGATAGTAGGCCTAACACAATGCTATAGTTACCTAACACAATGCTATAGTTACCTAACACAGTGCTATAGTTACCTAACACAATGCTATAGTTACCTAACACAATGCTATAGTTACCTTCTCGCAGATCTTGGTGTGCACGCGCAGGATAGTAGGACTAACACAATGCTATAGTTACCTAACACAAGGCTATAGTTACCTAACACAATGCTATAGTTACCTTCTCGCAGATCTTGGTGTGTACGCGCAGGATAGTAGGCCTAACACAATGCTATAGTTACCTAACACAATGCTATAGTTACCTAACACAATGCTATAGTTACCTAACACAACGCTATGATTACTTTCTCGCAGATCTTGGTGTGCACGCGCAGGATAGTAGGCCTAACACAATGCTATAGTTACCTAACACAATGCTATAGTTACCTAACACAATGCTATAGTTACCTAACACAATGCTATAGTTACCTAACACAATGCTATAGTTACCTAACACAACGCTATGATTACTTTCTCGCAGATCTTGGTGTGCACGCGCAGGATAGTAGGCCTAACACAACACTGATTACCTTCTCGCAGATCTTGGTGTGCACGCACAGGATAGTAGGCCTAACACAATGCTATAGTTACCTAACACAATGCTATAGTTACCTAACACAATGCTATAGTTACCTAACACAATGCTATAGTTACCTAACACAGTGCTATAGTTACCTAACACAATGCTATAGTTACCTAACACAATGCTATAGTTACCTTCTCGCAGATCTTGGTGTGCACGCGCAGGATAGTAGGACTAACACAATGCTATAGTTACCTAACACAAGGCTATAGTTACCTAACACAATGCTATAGTTACCTTCTCGCAGATCTTGGTGTGTACGCGCAGGATAGTAGGCCTAACACAATGCTATAGTTACCTAACACAATGCTATAGTTACCTAACACAGTGCTATAGTTACCTAACACAATGCTATAGTTACCTAACACAACGCTATGATTACTTTCTCGCAGATCTTGGTGTGCACGCGCAGGATAGTAGGCCTAACACAACACTGATTACCTTCTCGCAGATCTTGGTGTGCACGCACAGGATAGTAGGCCTAACACAATGCTATAGTTACCTAACACAATGCTATAGTTACCTAACACAATGCTATAGTTACCTAACACAATGCTATAGTTACCTAACACAATGCTATAGTTACCTTCTCGCAGATCTTGGTGTGCACGCGCAGGATAGTAGGACTAACACAATGCTATAGTTACCTAACACAAGGCTATAGTTACCTAACACAATGCTATAGTTACCTTCTCGCAGATCTTGGTGTGTACGCGCAGGATAGTAGGCCTAACACAATGCTATAGTTACCTAACACAATGCTATAGTTACCTAACACAGTGCTATAGTTACCTAACACAATGCTATAGTTACCTTCTCGCAGATCTTGGTGTGCACGCGCAGGATAGTAGGACTAACACAATGCTATAGTTACCTAACACAAGGCTATAGTTACCTAACACAATGCTATAGTTACCTTCTCGCAGATCTTGGTGTGTACGCGCAGGATAGTAGGCCTAACACAATGCTATAGTTACCTAACACAATGCTATAGTTACCTAACACAGTGCTATAGTTACCTAACACAATGCTATAGTTACCTAACACAATGCTATAGTTACCTTCTCGCAGATCTTGGTGTGCACGCGCAGCTTGTCGGAGCGCGCGAAGGACCGTCCGCAGCCGCCGCACGTGAAGGATAGTAGGCCTAACACAATGCTATAGTTACCTAACACAATGCTATAGTTACCTAACACAATGCTATAGTTACCTTCTCGCAGATCTTGGTGTGTACGCGCAGGATAGTAGGCCTAACACAATGCTATAGTTACCTAACACAATGCTATAGTTACCTTCTCGCAGATCTTGGTGTGTACGCGCAGGATAGTAGGCCTAACACAATGCTATAGTTACCTAACACAATGCTATAGTTACCTAACACAGTGCTATAGTTACCTAACACAATGCTATAGTTACCTAACACAATGCTATAGTTACCTTCTCGCAGATCTTGGTGTGCACGCGCAGGATAGTAGGACTAACACAATGCTATAGTTACCTAACACAAGGCTATAGTTACCTAACACAATGCTATAGTTACCTTCTCGCAGATCTTGGTGTGTACGCGCAGGATAGTAGGCCTAACACAATGCTATAGTTACCTAACACAATGCTATAGTTACCTTCTCGCAGATCTTGGTGTGCACGCGCAGGATAGTAGGACTAACACAATGCTATAGTTACCTAACACAAGGCTATAGTTACCTAACACAATGCTATAGTTACCTTCTCGCAGATCTTGGTGTGTACGCGCAGGATAGTAGGCCTAACACAATGCTATAGTTACCTAACACAATGCTATAGTTACCTAACACAAGGCTATAGTTACCTAACACAATGCTATAGTTACCTTCTCGCAGATCTTGGTGTGCACGCGCAGGATAGTAGGCCTAACACAATGCTATAGTTACCTAACACAATGCTATAGTTACCTAACACAGTGCTATAGTTACCTAACACAATGCTATAGTTACCTAACACAATGCTATAGTTACCTTCTCGCAGATCTTGGTGTGCACGCGCAGGATAGTAGGCCTAACACAATGCTATAGTTACCTAACACAATGCTATAGTTACCTAACACAGTGCTATAGTTACCTAACACAATGCTATAGTTACCTAACACAATGCTATAGTTACCTTCTCGCAGATCTTGGTGTGCACGCGCAGCTTGTCGGAGCGCGCGAAGGACCGACCGCAGCCGCCGCACGTGAAGGGCCGCTCGCCCGTGTGCGTCAGCTTGTGGCGAGACAGGTGAGACGAGCGCTGGAACCTGGAGATAATGATAACAATAGCATCAAAACATAAAACAAAGTCTTCATTAAAGAAATACGGAGAGAGGAGTTTCCACCAGAAGGGCGGCGAAAGGCTCTTAAGGTTGCCATAGTCGACGGCACGAACTATTTTGTGCGCGGGGTTAAAATGCATGCTATCTCATCCGACAATACTTGCGAAAGGGATATATGCTGCGATGAGCAGTAAGAAGCTATTTCACGTACGAATACACATACTTTTGCATTTTTTTGCGAAATGGATGATGATTTTACCCATTTGCCCAAAGGGGCAAATGTTTGCCTTTGTCTGTTCTTCTTTCTTTTCGAGTCGACGGTAAACTCTTTATATTTTGGGCTCAGTAGGTGGCCACGTGAAATGCAGCATAAGTATCTGTAGAGCTATTCTGTAAATATCTCACAGTGAAAATTTAGATAAAATGATCTTGAAGTGAGCTCAATCAAAAAGAATTAAAAAAATCGTGATTCTAGGTAGGTCAATGGGAACTACCATATAGGTTTTCGACCCAAAACCTATAGGGTACTTCCGGTTGACCTAGAATTGACAATTTTTGGTTAAAATCAAGGTTTGGTTAAAATACCGAAAAATAAAAGAAAAATGATAATTAAGTTAGCTCAATGTAATAACTTGAGCGTTTGCAAAATATATGTATTCGTTTTGTTTTTAATCTCAAAAAGTATGATCATGTTTCAGGCTTTCGCAAAATGCTCAAGTGGCTCCCTATTCGACTTCGCAGGAACTCTCGGATTTTGCTATTTAACGTACTTCACAACCCTAAAACGCCTTCCTACCTCCGCGAACGCTTCTCCTTCTCTCGTCCTTCCGATGCACTTTGCAGGTCGCATCTTAAACATCTCCTTGAAACACCTTCCCACACTACCGACTTTTACTCCTACTCCTTTACTGTACACGCGGTGCGGTTGTGGAACTCGTTGCCGCCTGATATTAGGAACTGCCAAACTCTTGCAGTTTTTAAAAAGAGAGTGAAAGAACATTATCTTTCCATTCCGTCTTAGTTGCATATAATTATGTATTATTATTTATGTATTTATGACATTAGTTAGTATTTATTATTGTAATATTTATTTTATTCTTATGCATGTATATAAGAGTATATATTAATTATCTATACTGTATTCTTCTTTATTGTGAATTGTTCAAAATATTTTTATTTTTATTTCCCCTCTACACACGGTGTCTACATATCTTTTTTTGCAACTCTCCTCTCGCAGGTATGCTGGAAGAGATTTCGATAGAAATAAGCATACGTTTGTACCTATTTTCTGTTCCTTCTTCTTGTCTATTTACTATGTGTGTGTACATTAATGGTTAAATAAATAAGTAAATTTTGGTACTTTTCGCGGAAAATCTAATTTTTTGTACACATAATAGGGACTATAGACCTCAGTATCTGGTATAAATTTCAACTTGCTAACTCCACCCGTTCCCGAGAAAATCTGTGGTGACACACGGATAGACACGGACAAGAGAGTGATCTTATAAGGGTTCCTTTATAGGGTTCCGTACCCAAAGGGTAAAAACGGGACCCTATTACTAAGACGCCGCGGTCCGTGTGTCTGTCACCAGGCCTCCTCCTTTTTGGTAAGTCGGTTGAAAATGGCCTGACTGTAAACTGGCTATGTTAGCTAGTGCAGGCTGCAATAGTGCGGAAAAGGTGATCCCAACAACATCATCACTAATTGAACGTTAGTTGGGCGCACGGTTGGCGCAGTGGTTGAGCGATTGACTGCTGCGCTGCGTGTCGCGGGTTCGATTCCCGCACGGAACAAATATTTGTATGACCTACAGATAGTAATTCCGGCTCTGGGTGTTTGTGTATGTGAGTTTATATGTTTGTAAACGCACCCACGATACAGGAAGAAATTCCTAGTGTGGGGCAACGTTTAAAAAAGAAAAAAAAAAAAGTTACCTGAGATCGCACACATCACACACGTGGGGACGTCCCTCCTGCGCGTCGTTGGTCGCAGAATCCGATACCGAGCCACTGGAATCTGTCTCCTCATCATCATCCAAGTTCTTGTTGCCACCTTTTTCTGTAAAAAGTGGTAAAAATTTAGTTTGAGATCTTAAGGATAGTTGGATGATTGATGAGTTATGATTGTGCGAGTTTATTTTAAGTTTGTATTTTGACTTTATTGAGTTTTATTTTGTTCATCTGTGGTAATGTTTGTATTTGATCGGCAGCTTGGTGGATTACAGCTCACATTCCCTCTCAGAGAAGGCCTGTATTATTAGGTTACATGGATTTCCTTTTTTTAAATTGCAAAATAATGTGAAATAAATGATTAGCAATAAATTACAAAAATAATTGAGAGTAGTAAAAAAAGTTGTTTTCAAGGCCCTCTCTGAGAGGGAGTGTGATGTCTTTGTGACTCAATCTTGATTTAATGCAATCCAGCTCGTTATGAACAACACTTAACTTCATAAATAATGCTGATGATGAAATGATGATAAAAATAATAAATTTCTCGATACCTATGGAGAGCTCACCGTCAGAATCATCCTGGTCGTTATTGGTTGGTTTCTGCAGTACTGCCAACTGCACCACTTTGATGCCGCCGTGTTTCGTGTCCTCGTGTTTGATTGACTCATTGCTGGCAGTGCCTGATGACAAAAACATAAAGAAACTCTTTAGAAATGAGCTTTTAATAGGGATTCGAGTAAGGTCCTTGAAAGAGCAGTGGTGGACCAGTGGTAACGGCCGCGACTTACAAGTTGTAGGTCGGGGTTTCAAACCCAGGCAGGCGCTTTACTTTGTGTAAATTATTTCATCACCACTGCTCTTTAAACGGTGAAGGAAAACATCGTGAGGAAACCGGCATGTACTGGAACTAAAATTTCGAAGACATATGACATTCACCAACCCGCACTGGGCCCGCGTGGTGGATTAAGGCCCATTACCTCTCTCACAGAGAGGATGCCTGTGTCCCAGCAGTGGGAATTTGTGGGTACAGAAGGATGGATGTTTACTACTCTTCCACGCGAAAGCTACAGAATGGATTAGGATGAAATTCGGCACACGGATAGTTTATATCCTGGATTAACACAATCCCGTAATTTACCTTGGAATAAATTCCGACTTTATTACGGACGAAGTAGCTCGTAGAAGTTAGTTCTATAATAAACTACGTCAGGACACAGAACCGAGTAACGTCTACATAGAACTAACAAACCCTCAAAGATCGGTCAGATTCGAATTCCCAGAAATGTCATCACTCTCTACTGAAGAAACATTTTGTCCCGACCGTGTACGTGTCAGTAGAGCTTCGCTTTTCCAAGAATAATATAACGTAACATCAATCTTGTATTTTCTGTACAGGGGTAAAAGGGCAGGGTAGGCAGAGATGTGTACAGGGTAAAATTGGTTGGTGGATGTAAAGGATGGTGGTCAAATAAAAAAGAGGGGTGTTGTATGTTTGACGTGTGTATGTGTAAGTCTGTGGCATCATAGCTCCTAAACGGAAGAACAGATTTTGATTTAGTTTTTTTTTTGTTTGAAAGGTGACATATCGGGAGTGCCGTTCAAACGTTATGAGCGTATTACTGTTTGACTCGGGGTATTTTCGTAAGATATCGTGTCATAATTACGTGTTCGATAGATTATTGATCGAAGCGTGTCTACTACTAGATAAATTAGGTAGTTTATAAAGTATGAAATAAAAAAAAATGGTCAGGGTTTTGAAAATTTTAAATTTTTTGGTATTTCTAAATTGAATAAGTGAGGTGAGCTAATAAACTACGTAGACGTCACAGATAATATAATACTAGCATACAGATGCCTCATCCCATACAACCGTGCCGACGTAACTAGCGTTTTCATCTGATTATACCGATTATATTTTGTAAATCGATCACGTTCGGTTCCGTTCCACGGCGATAGATAGATCACCATCTATCTCCGTGGAACGGAACGGAACGGGGCCGAACGCGATCGATGTACAAAAAATAATCAGAATAATCAGTATAGAAAGTCGGCACGGTTTCTTTGTATAGGATGACACACCACTGGTAGACGTGATGGTTATCGATATTGAATGACGATAAAACAAACAAAAAAGATTTTTAAACTTACAATTTCGAGTAACTATATTCGCCACCAGCGGCCGTTGACCTTATAATCAACTATTATTACTTGAAATTATAAGTTTTGTCGTCATTAGGTATTCTGATTAGGTACATTATATATGTCTGATATGCTCTTGTGATATAAGATTTCCTAGAACAAGAGCCAGAGCTGCACTGATAGTTGTGCCCAGAAGTGTTATTTTTTAGGGTTCCGTTCCAAAGGGTCCAAACGGAGACCTACTGCTGTCACTAACTTGTCCTTCTGTATGTCCGTCATCTGTCACACGGGTTTTACCGCCAAACAGTTGGAGCTACAGTCTTCATTTGTCGACCCAAAGCTATATAAATTGTAAAAAAATATTTCTGAAGGTTTTATGGGGGGCTCCCATACAGCTAAAGGGAGAGGTGATTTTTTATTTATTTAATATTTATTTGGCCTTTCCCGTCGAGTGGGATATCGATGTTTAGAATACGTTAAGTAGATAAATAACCGTATTTTTTGGCTAAAAATATATTGGTAAACAAAGGAATGAGAAGTCACCAAAGTCAGCATTATTTACAAAATTTTGTACCGAAGAATTTTTTAACTTCTCATTGACCTATAATCTTCTTTGGTTATAATGTTTATTATTACGTATATTTTACTAACAAATACGAATATATTGATAAATCTGATTTTTTCAAGAAATGCCCCCATTTTTACTATTTTGCCGTTTGGTACGGAACCCTAAACGTGCCAAGTCCGACACGCACTTGCCCGGTTTTTAATTTGACCTTGTACAATACAGCCACGTTTCACCATGAACAAAATTGTCTAAAATAATAATTAATCATACATACCTACGTTGATCCAGTTCAAAACTACTTCATCATAATAAATCTAAGTTTTTGAATGTACGCACGTGTACATAAAGCAGTTCAAGACAAGTGAAACGATTATGATTATAAAGTTATGAACTTTAATCTAACATCTACAACTACACACGAATTAATTATAATGTAATTCATACAATAATATGAATGAATCAGGAAGTAGTGAGGTCTCGGTTGCCAACGAGTTTTATGTATGTAGAGCATTTTGGAAACCTGTTTTTGAGTACCATCATGTTTGAGGAAAAAAATTAAAAAATGATTGACGGTGAGTGGTGACACATCGTAAGGAAAACTGGATAAAAACCCCCGAATTCTGAATAGATAATCATCTGTCTTTATACCTTCTACAATATGTATTAGTATTCATCATCATCATCATCAGCCTTTTTGTTTCCCACAGCTGGGCAACAGGCCTCCTCTCTGTGAGAGAGGGCCGTAATCCACCACGCGGTCGCAATGCGGGTTGGTGGATGTCACATGTATTCGTTTTTTTTATTTCTAGGACATGCCGGTTTCCAAAAGTAGTTTCCTTCACCGTTTTGAGAGCAGCGGTGGTGTATAATAAATCGGTCAAGCGGTTTGAAAGATATGAGGTAATAAAGAAAATTACATACATACATACAAGATACGCGCGAAACACATAACCCAGTCGGGTAAAAATAAACCGACTTCTAAAGCAATACACTAAAAAGTGCAAAAACAACTTTCGTTTCGGAAGTCGGTGCCTTTGGTATAGTTCGCGCCAAACTTTATGGCCGCCCTGAAGTTGGCTACAGTGACTGCGCAGTAGTAAATCTCATAAAACAAAAAAAAACCCCGGGATACATCTGGTTTTGGTCAGCCAGCACGCGAATATGTATCCTCCGAATGCAAAGTATGATTTTCTTCTTGTCTTTTTAGTTCGTTTCTAAGCAGGCAAATTTTTTAAAATTAACTTTTTTTTATTTATAACATTTTTTTTTCGTACGTACATTTAAACATTATTATAAGTGTTAGATATTTTTCAAATCACCTCTTAAACCCTTTATTTTGATACCCCACACGATGGGATTGGATGAAAAAAAAAATTGGGCCACATTTTGACCCACAATATGGCGCCCAAAAGCCGCCATTTTAATGTAGTCAGTGACACTTACGAATCGATTGACGTAAGAATCATCAAAATCGAAAACGCGTTTGGTCTCTAGAACGCCACATAGGAACAAACATACATAGACTGATAAACGCATTACCCCCCTTCGGCAGTCGGGTAAAAAAAAAACTTAAATTAGTCATGAATACAAGGAAATGAGTCAAGATCACGAATGAGCACTTTCATTTCTTCTTCAAAAACTTCGTTAAAAATTTTCTAGACAAAAATCTAGTCACAATACCTAATTGTGTAGACAAAGACTATTTTTTTATCGTCTAGATTTTTTATGAAAGTCTCGTTTCTCGCAGCTTTTGAACTCGCCGCGATTTTGTTTTGTTTTTTCAGCCATTATTTTTAATACCTGTGTTTTTCCAGAGCCAATTTAAAAAGTTTAATAAAAATAAAACCTAGAATAATGGAATGTTTCGTCTGCCCGCGCAATCTAAGAAGGATACAGATTATTATGACGCGTATTGTTAATAGCGTAACTGCCTGTTCTTAGTACTATAATCATTTTAATTTAGAACTGAGACAGCCGCGCTAGGTCGTCGCCAAATGTACAAGAACACATTTTCGATATTTCTGTCTAACGTTTCAACTATTATAAAGCCCAGCCCTAGTATACTTTTAGGGTTCCGTACCCAAAGGGTAAAAACGGGACCTTATTACTAAGACTTCGCGGTCCGTCTGTCTCTCTATCGTCACCAGGCTGTATCTCATGAACCGTGATAGCTAGACAGTTAAAATTTTCACAGATGATGCATTTCTATTGCCGCTATAACAACAAATACTAAAAACAGAAAAAAAAAAAAATTAACTCTCTATACAACAAACGTGATATTTTAGCCGTTTTTTGCGATAATGGTACGGAACCCTTCGTGCGCGAGTCCGACTCACACTTGGCCGGTTTTTCTACCATACCCCGTGCTAAGTAGACCGTACAAGTAATATTCATAGGAAATTAATCAAACAGAACTTTATTCAAGTCATCATAATTTCGAAAAGATAAAAAAATCTTCTTTGTTTGTCTCGGTACGTTCACACGGAGCGAACATTTTTTATTGTCTATTTTATACATACTAAATATTATAATAATAGTTGCAACTTCGGGTTTTACATTGTGAGTCACAGTTAAAAGACTATCAGATTTTAGATAAAGGTAACGAAAACGTTTATATTATTGCTGTAACTAAAATCTTAATGATGCTACTGTCGAACAAAAAAATTTTTACACATAATATATAATTAACATCAACATATATAATTTAAGGTTACACTTGTCGTAAATTCTTCGATACAAACGTAGTCTAAAGATTACTCAACTGTTCGACGATGTACGTTCAAAATAAAAAATGATATCAATTTATCTAATCAAATCAAAAAAATGGAAAAAAATAATATATTTGAAAGTTATGACCGTCGAAAGTCGCGTCTTTGGGCGGAAATAAATACCATAAGAAGAAGGAAAATTATAAAACGGCCTCCATACAGGGATAGATTAGTAATTCAACAATACAAATAATTTTATTTTGAAAATATACATTTAGTAGTTTTTTCATGATATCTAGACTCCCAATGGTCTGTTTATAAAAAATCGCGCGCTCGTTTTCGTCCTAAATCATCATCGATTTCGCAAAAAACTTGCAAAAGTGCAAATTCGTACACGAACTAGCTTCTTACTGGTCATCACAGCATCTATTTCTTTCGCACGTGTTGCCGGATAAGATAGCATGCATTTTAACCCCGCGCACAAAATAGTTCGTGCCGTCGACTAGTTCAACCAAATTCATCAAAATATGCGGGCGAGGTTATACGAAAAACTAGTCGCGGTATGTAAATGTGAACAATGGCAGAGTTAAAACAAATAAACATATACCACAATGGTTTCTAACAGTGTGGGTCCATGATTGCGCAAACTGTTGTGAAAGTAAAATTATACAAAATTATTGTCTTGCGATCTATTGTCGGGTTTCTTGCAACAATATCGGCTGATGGCTCCGTTTGATACTTAACTTTTTTATTGCTTTGTATTGTAAAATAGAAGTGCTCATATTTTAATCTAGATTAGGATTAAGGCGCTATATACGCCCCAATGTTAACGCAGTACTGGCCGTGCGCCCGCTCGATGCCAAAATATCAATATTGGACATCCTTTTGAACCGTTTTGTTTGCAAAATACATATGTTTGATTTACATATGCTATGTTAGTTAAATAGAAGAAGAAATTCCAGCCATAAATTTTTAGTAGTATAAAGCAAAACTATTAGTTACACGAAAAAACCTTGTGTTCAAAATAATTTACTTGAATCAAAAATACATAAAAAAAAATGAAACATTTTAACCTAGCCGTTACTAAGGAGTATGCTTTAGAAAGTTACCGTTTTACGGTACTAAATTGTATGTAGGCCCTTAAGACGACGACTAACGCCAACGACCTTGAGGGAACAAAACGCGCACTCGGTTCACATCCGCGCGAGCAAAAATTTTGTAGTTTTTGTACTTTCCCTATTATTCTATGCCTTTAAAAAAAAGCCTCAGATCGAAATGTGGATAATTAAATTGTCGTTGAGATGGTGTAGATTTCATTAAAATACGCTCAGCGGTTTTGGTGCGATTGTCGTGTTTTTTTGTCCGTTTTAGACATAACTTTACAAATTATTTCCACCATGTTATACGAATAAAACTCAAAATTTTCTAAGACCAAATTATTAGAAAAATTGTCTAATGTAACATATATATTTTCCATATAAATATTAAATACAGGAGAAGTGGCAAGGTGGCGTGTCGGTGTCCGCGCGACGTGGTCACAGTGCCCATGTCCAAAATCATGTTTCAAAATATCACAGCGACTGTTCTATTTTTGCAATAAATACATTGCTCCTTAACCACTAGCTAAGTTCGTCGCTAAGTGACTGGACAAGCAATGTAAAAATCACAACACGATACTTTACTAAGCGGATGCATCGCGTAGTACGGCCGCTGCTTCTTGCGACGAGTTAGTGATGTGATTGTGTAGATGTTTTTGTGTGGGTAAGTTGTACGGAGCATGGTAAATACACGCTGTGTATGATGAGATAAGGTTTATATTTGATTCTGTAGTACGTTGCGGGTGTGTGCGCGACTGCGTGTCTATTGCTTTTTCTGTACTGCATGTGTAGTAATTGCCGTGTGGTAGGGGCAAACTGGAGACACAGGTTGCCGATATATTTCGTCTACGGGGCATATCTCCTTGTTTATTATATCTATGATATTTTCCAAAAAAATACGGATAGCCGTTTAGAAGTGATTCTCATTTTAAAATCAGCTACTCAAGGGTATCTGCGCCTTAAGTCAGTATATTTTGAATTGCCGCAATCTACATATTTGATCGATAGCCCTAGGTAGCGAATTAAACCCGTGTATGCAACGTGTCCCTGAAAGTCACAAATAATAATTCATCAATGAACAGATTATATGGAGACAGTATGCATACAGGAACCATAACATTTAAGTACAGATAATTTATTAACTTCTTTTTTTTCTGTAGGTATGTTATGCCGAGTTACTTTTTATCGACCAATCACAGCGTTAACCTATATGAGACCACCATAATATTTTTTTTTACTTCTTTTATTATATTCTTTCCGATGCCAATTTGTAATTAAATACATCGCATAAATTAAAAAAAAACAGCGATCTTGTTTTTTCTTTCCATATACGAAATAATAATTTATCGCCCACGGTAAAATAGATGTGACGTCTTTATTAAGGATATGTATTGTTAAAAAAAACTGACATTTAATTACGAAAAAATAAAGTTGACATAAAATGTGAAACATCTAATTAGGTATAGCAACCGGTTATATTAATTAAATGTATAAAAATATGTATTGATAAGCAAACGAGATCAATCAATTGGTAGACAGTTAAAAACAAGAAATATTAGCATAATAAAGTCGAAAAATTAAATCTACTTTATCGTAATTATTATTCGAATAAGAAGAAAAAAACAAAATAATTATTATAATGTGCCTGTGACATTTCGAAATTAAAAAGTTAAACATGAATAAACAATATTGCATTCTTTATTTTTTTCTCCAATATTTCTCGAAATGACAAGGTTTTAATTTCGTAAGTTGATATTCCGCATTTTTTTAAATAAAGAATCCGCGCTTTTACAACTTAAATGTCAACATAAAAAGAAATCGGATGACTAAGGGGAAGAGAATTCGTTTTAAATAATTTTCGAAACGAGTTTCTGTTCAAAATAATGTGTACGTTAGCATATTTTTGAATTTCGAGCTACGCCCTATTATAAAATAAAAACAAGAATTTGTTCGAGAGCTTGTGTTCCACATTCGAAAATGGCGGCGGTGAAAAAAAGAACCTTTAGTCTATAGAAGCCGTAGGTATAAAAAGTAGTATTTTGCTTTAGATACGCAGGTGCATGGCACACTCATTCACATTGTTAATGTTTTCAATATGTGGCTGCTGAATGAATAACAAACATTGTAATATAGTTTAACTTTATAAATCGTATTGTTATTCAACGGAAATAATTATTAACGATCCAATCTAAAACATTGTTGTGTAAGGGCCGATACATACTGGAAGGGCACATTCCTTTAGAGATTATTAAATAACTCCTATGAAACAATATTTTAGTAAAAAAAACTTCAAGAAGAATTAATACCTACATCCTTTGTAAAAAAAAAGGATTTTTAAGACAAGCGAGATCATTTATAATGGACGAAAACAGAATAAATTATAATTTGGGTCAGAATCTTAATAGCTTTTATCTACACTCACAATGTGATTGTTCCAAATTTTGAAAAAATATAATTATAAACACGTACTTCTTTTTCGTGGATAGGTAAAATTTAATAAAAAAAATCCATTACAGTGCAACATTTTCCTTCAATTTCAAACAACGGCATCATAAAATAACTTTTTATTTTTATAGCACACTTTTACTTTTTAATTTATTGGCGCGTATGGTTACGTACTATTATTTATTCTGTGGTATGGGCTCATTAACTTAATGTAGAACATTTTTTATACCATTCCCCCTCTAAAAAGCTTATTTTATTCACTGAAAACAGTGAATAAAAAGCATTTTAATCACTGTTTTGGTTTTTGAATTTGGAACACACCAATGTATTAGACGTCCATCTCAATGCTATGTAACCTCCTTGCGCCTCCTTGCGCCTCCTTGCGCAAAAAATACTCGATACACAAATTCCTTCTTCGATTTTAATTTTGAGTTTGTTATTTAGGTTTTTAATAATAATTTTGATTTTAGTCTAAGATATTTATTGAGTTCTTGTTTGGATTGTAATTCTTATATTAATTGCAAAGGTATTTAATTAATTATAATTATGTAACGTAACGGAGGTGGTCAGTGACCCCTGAAACAAAGGTGCTGTTACCTAGCTCAGGGGTCAGGGTTTCACATTTTCTGTAAATTTTGAAGGTAAAAACCATTCATTTATTTATTACTCGTAATATTCCTTGTGCTTTTCGCTTAAATCTTTCTTTTTCTCGAAGTCATGGTATAAAATATAGTATGCAACTCTTGAATAAAACGGATTTATATCGAGGACCATGAATCACTCGCGTCGCTCATGATTCTAACACTTGAATCACTCGCTATGCTCGTGATTCAATCATCATGAATCACTCCCTACGGTCGTGATTCAGTCGTTAGAATCCTTCACTTGCTCTTGATTCATCTATGGCCCTCGCTTTAAATCCGTCTTTTATTCACTAGTTGCATAATATACTATTAATAAAAACAAAAAACAAAAAAAAACTAGCTGTTTAGCTCACCGTGCATTGACATGCAAACTAAACGTGTATGTAAAATGTCATATTAATCAGTTGAGGTTAACTGATTTTAAATTCAGATGCAAGATTTGAACCCAACACACATACATTCAGACATTGCAAATTAATAAAAAGCTTGTAAAATAGTGCCATTGTCTATGGATGGCGCGCCCTGCGCAGTCATGCGCAATGAGAATCTAAATTTCCCGCCATACCACATATTATTTCCGTTTCCACTTTTGTTTTATTTCAACTGTATGAGTGAAGATAAAATTGTCTATGCAACGGCATATAATTAGGTATTAAAACACTCGTGTGATACTATTATCACTAACCACACTCGTGTTTTAATAACCCCTATTATATGACCGTTGCATACACTACTATTTTATCAAAATTGTTAAACATAATATGTAGAACTACACAATATGTATTTTATCGTATTATAGACAAAGTGGTCATAATTTATTTAATGTATTTTGCAAATTACTCCATTGCTTAAGTATTTTATTATTCGGCTCAGTCATAAACAAAGAGGTTAAATATGTTATTTATTATACTTGTTAATATTAAGATTATATTTTTAAATGTGAATTACTCCTCTGCAACGAAGACAAAAAAGGTAAATTAAAAAAAAACAAAAAAAAATCAGATACGAAATATCCAAGTTAGGATTTTTTAATAACGTTCATGAATATTTATGACTTTTAAGCTGCAGAAACGATTTTATCATATAATAATATATTTTATTATTGTTATAATTTCGGTTCAATTCAAAAGCGGATGTGCTATGTTTATTTAGTTAAATGATAGTCTATGAAGACAGACTTATTTTTGCTCCTAAGTCTAAGTAAGTATGGCAATAACAGCGAGGGGCGAGCACGGCCTCTATGATAGCATGAGTCACGCATTTTATCACGGTGTGTGCTCGCAAACTGTGTGTGTGACTCAAGCCTGACACAGTAGGCCGTGCTCGCCCGGCTAGTGTCTATGAATTCATGTTTTATGAAAACTTTCAGATTTCGGCAGGATCTCATTACACAATGGCTAAGCTATATTAGATAACTCATTATTTCCATAGATAGGGGAACAAAACAGATATCCTTAATATTATAATATATTAGCTTTCCCACGCGGCTTCGCTCCCGTCAACTAGCTATTGTACCTACCTACCCTACATACATGAATGTTGCGTAACTTTAACCGCTTACGCAGCGCACGTAAAGCGCTCAAAAAGGAATATTTTTTTTGTCCCGTTTCTGCAACATTTTTCATTTATGCTCCGCTCCTATTGGTCGTAGCGTGATGTTATATAGCCTATAACCTTCCTCGATAAATGGACAATCCAACACAAAAATAAAGTTTTCAATTCCAACCAGTAGTTCCTGAGATTAGCGCGTTCAAACAAACAAACAAACTCTTCAGCTTTATAATATTAGTAAAGATTATAACTATAACCTAAAAAAAACCTTTCTCGTAAAGGCGTATCCTCTATGCTTTCATTAGCCGGGTCCACACCGGACGATCCATAATGGATCGCCGATCCCGCGATCCGTGATCCAGACTCGTGGAGCGTAGATCCCGGGTCCACACCAGACGATCCACCGCGCTCAGATCGCGCGCGGCACGTCTCCACCGCCCGCACATTTGGATCGCGGTCTTGCCGCGCGCGATCTGAGCGCGGTGGATCGTCTGGTGTGGACCCGGCTATTGGCTACAACACGCGGCAGAATAATAAATAATGCACCAAAGGTTTTAAAACTTTAACAAAATTATTTTCTGTTCCAGTAGGTACTTCTACAAAATACTTAAGAAACGAATTATTTGCGATAAAAATCTTTTTTTTTTTTTTGCAAAACCTGCTTCTCGTTACAAAGCAAAAGCAAACAAAAAAAAATAATGAACCCATATTCTGAGAATCTTGTTTAAGCTTTTTATTTTTTAAGTGAAGGGAAATATAAATCACGATTTTTTATTACGATGGCCGGACTAACTTCAGACATTTGGTCATGACATTCAAAATTAATTTAAAACATAAAAAAAAAACAAAATAATAATAACTACCTACATCATTAGAGTTAAAACTAAATTACTGGTTTTTTATAATAAAAATAATTGAAAATATCTTTTGTGGTTAGCGCTTGGTTAACTTGTATAAAATGGAAAAAAATGTGGTTTTTATTTATATATTTTTTTATGAAACCCTCCTAATTCGACTTTAATCGTAAAGACGAAGGTCGGACACAACATTTTATGATTAGGTATTTATACAGTCATAATATGAATAAAATACACGAAATACAAATCTGAATCACCTTTTTTTTTCAACAAGCATGACGAATCCTAGAAGTCACATTTAAAAAGTATGCTTTAAAATTGACTCCAAAATTCGACGCTTATAATGAATGTTCGTAACTTCTAAGTACCTTGATCAATATTTTTTTCTGTAAAATGTTATGACAAAATTTAATAACAATCTTCTCTTAAAACCCTTTATTTTGATACCGAGAGGTACGAAAGAAAAAAAATTTGGTGCCCACAATATGGCGCCCAAAAACCGCAATTTTCTTATTTTCCAATTTTAATGTAGCCAGTGACACTCGCAGGGTTAAGACGAATCTATTGACGTACGAATCATCAAAATCGGCCAACGCGTTTGGTCTCTAGTACGCCACATAGGAACATACATACATAGACTGATAAACACATTACCCTCCTTCGGCATTCGGGTAAATATGATCAACCAATCACAGACAGGTTATTTAACCTTTCAGAAACAAGGGGCCACCACTCACAGTACTCACTGAGAAGGATGTTAACCAGAATTTCATCAAGCCATAATAAAATAAAAATAAAAAAATAAAGGCCTTGCCGTCAAACTGATAAGGTAGAAGATTGGTGTTGTTATTTTATTGTTCCTAATTTTATACGACCCTCCTGTATGGTTAAGGCTACCTTTGTAAAGCACATACAGTCTAGGCTATCTTTATTACGCCAGGCTTACACCTCAGCGCATTTTAATTATTCTGCCTAGCCATTTCGCAAATATGTTGGGGTCGTCTTCTAGTCAAACCGGACGCAGCTGAATCTTGTCCTTTACATAAAGCGACTGCCTAAGATCAAACCTCCACAACCAAGTAACTGGGTAACAGGATAACCCTTAAGGTGGCTTCTCACGGCGCGTAATATCACAAGTCGCGCCGCGCCTGCTCGAGCTGCCCGCCGTGTGAGGGCAACGACACGACTCGGGCTAGTGCGATATGGTGCGTCCGAAAGGCTTGCGATTTTTATTCCCGATTTTGTAGTATTATTGCCGCGCGTTTTTTTTACCGCAATGCGTGCAGCTTCATACAATTCCATAGGTCACAGAACGGGCGGAAAAATTTGCGCGAATGAAAATCGCAGTGCTTGCTAAGCCTTAACGCGAGCGCACTCGTGGAGGCGCGGACGCGTACGTTGTGGCGCTTTTGACCACGTTCATTTCATTTCGTGCGTAGGTTCATTGCGTGCCTCGGTCTGTCTAGTATATGCGGCGCAGAAGCTTCAACGCGCGCCGAGCCATCCGTGAGAACTGCAGCCTAATTGCGTAAATGAATTCGACAAATCAGAGTGTTTCACCGCCATCAATCGACCAATGAAAGAAGCGATGTGCATATCCGTCTATGTGATTGGTCGATTGATGGCGGTCCAACCAATTGCCTTGCCGAATTCTCTTACGCTATTTGGCTGCGGGTGACGCGGGTTCGGCCGTGGCGCGCGCTTGCACATACAAATCGACTCGGCGGTGCGCGATCGTGATATAAAGCGCCGTGAGAAGCCAGCTTCAGCTAGACTGGTGTCAGATTTAATGGCTTCTTGCTACCGTAACGACGAAATCACAGCCCAAACCAAAAGTTTTACATGCTTTCCGAGGCACTTATGAGTCTTGGTATGGAATGATGGTGATCCATCCACGGATCGACCGCGGCAAGCTTTGCTTAACCTTGAAGATCGATCCGTGCGACTATTATAATAGTCACAAGCTTCTCCTAAACAAAATCGCAATATAAAAATAAAATCTCATTTTAAAATAATATAAAAAATAAGTACCTAATACCTTACTAAAGTGGTATCAGACCAGCAAAAATAAATAAGTGTTTAGTCATTTGCAAATAATACTAATTCGCTTTACATTTTAAATCGAATTTAATTCAATTCAATGCACATTGAATATTAATATATGCTAATCATTTAATTAAGTTCTTAAATGCACAAATATTTTAGAACAATTAAGATAGGAATAATATTTAGTTGCTGGCAAAATTGTGGATTGGTGGGCCCATACGCACAATTGGGTTTTTAAGTCAAGAATGAATAGATTACTTCTAGGCAATTGTGATCCCGTCATCGCTTACCATTGCTATCAATGACAATAATAAAAAAAAGTTAATTTAAATATCAAAAACCCGACTGCTTAAAAATCGAACTAAAAAGACGTAAACAAGAAAAAAATCATGCTGTGCAGTCGGAGGATAGATATTCGCGAGTTGGCTATTGACTTTTGATACCCCACACGATGTATATGGAAGAAAAAAAATATTGGGACCAAAATCCGCCATTTTTTTTATCTCCAATTTTAATGTAGCCAGTGACACTCGCAGGGTTAAGACGAATCGATTAACGTAAGAATCATCAAAACCGGCCAACGCGTTTGGTCTCTAGAACGCCATATAGGAACAAAAATACATACATTGACTATTAAACACATAATCCTCCTTCGGCAGTCGGGTAAAAAACCGGTCAAGTGCGTGTCGGACCAAACCGCAAAAACAATTTAGTTTTAATAGAAAATTTTCGAAGAAAATCTGATTTATCAATATATTGGTTAGTAAAATATACGTTATAATAAACAGTATCACCAAATTTAAAGTTCACAGGCCAATGGAAAGATAAAAAATTATTCGGTACAAAATTTTGTTAAAAAAAAAGCAGATTTTTTGTCAACATGTGTCAACAAGATGCTTATACTGTGAAAGTATTGAAGACTGTAGCTCCAACCGATTGGCTGTAAAACCTGTTACAGAGGACAGACGGACACATTAGGGCTATGTTTGGACCCTTCGGGTACGGAAACCTAAAAAAAAAAAAACCGACTGCTTAAAAAGCGAAATGAAAAGACGTAAACAAGAAAAAAAATCATGTTGTGCAGTCGGAGGTTACATATGCGCGAGCTGGCTGGCCAAAACCGGATGTATCCTCCGACTGCACAGCATGATTTTCTTCTTGGTTACGTCTTTTTAGTTCGCTTTTTAAGCAGTCGGGTTTTTACTTTTTTTAATTATAACTTATTAGTCATTTTAAATCCTCTATTTTGATACCCCACACGATGGGATTGGAAGAAAAAAAAATTGGGGCCCCACAATATGCCGCCCAAAATCCGCAATTTTTCTAATTTCCAATTTTAATGTAGCCAGTGACACTCGCAGGGTTAAGTCGAATCATCAAAATCGGCCAACGAGTTTGGTCTCTAGAACGCCACATAGGAACAAACATACATACATACATTCGGCAGTCGGCTAAAAAGAGAACTAATCACAACAGCCTTCTCCTTTTCTCAAAAATAAACCTATTGTTTGTGATAGCTGTATAATTATTCATGACAACATAAGCCGGTCTAAGCCCTTCTGAGGTTTTGAGCCATTATCCCCTCTTATTGCAGACCCTGTCCCCGTACCATGACGCGTCAAAATTATCATGGTTCCACTGTAAAAAAAGAAAAACCGGCCAAGTGCGAGTCGGACTCGCGCACGAAGGGTTCCGTACTTGGTAAATTGCGGTTTACGATTTATGATGTATTAAAAAAAAACTACTGACTAGATCTCGTTCAAACCAATTTTCGCTGGCAGTTTACATAGTAATGTATATCATATATTTTTTTTCAGTTTTATCATTGTCTTATTTTAGAAGTTACAGGGGGAGGGGGGGGGACACATTTTACCACTTTGGAAGAGACTCTCGCGCAAACTATTCAGTTTAGAAAAAAATGATATTAGAAACCTCTATATCATTTTTGAAGACCTATCCATAGATACCCCACACGTATGGGTTTGATGAAAAAAAATATTTTTAGTTTTAGTTTCAAGTATGGGAACCCCCAAAATTTATTGTTTTATTTTTATTTTTGTGTGAAAATCTTAATGCGGTTCACAGAATACATCTACTTACCAAGTTTCAACAGCATAGTTCTTATAGTTTCGGAAAAAAGTGGCTGTGACATACGGACGGACAGACAGACAGACAGACAGACATGACGAATCTATAAGGGTTCCGTTTTTTGCCATTTGGCTACGGAACCCTAAAAAGGGACAGATGTACACGTCATATACATCTTTTCTTTATGCACACTAAAAATAACCTCATTCGAAGAGCATATGGTCACCCCCCTGTCCCTACCTTTATTAACAAGGGTTTTCAAGATTAAAATTAATTATAAAAAGAAAAGTTAAATATAAATATATTTGACTTTGAAGAAAATTATAATAATAATAAATGTTTATTTTCTCACCACAATATTACACAATACATCATTTACCCCCAGTTTCCCAGCTCGCGTTATCTGCTGTGATTGGCTGTTGAAAATGAATTCAACCAATCACAACAGATAACGCGTGCTTGACAATTTTTCACATTAATTCTCCGATAATTTTGAGCTGGGAAACTGTAGGTTAGAATGTTTTAACAAGCTTATTACTATTGTGGGAGACTGGTGCCTAAACTAGGCTGCAAGCCTGTATTTCAGGACACCAGTAAATATCTCGAGAAACACGAACTTACTGAAACTTAATGTTTTATTTTTTGTCAAAATCAGCCTGCTCTTGACGTCAAACACTACTGATATGGTAAACGATGGACGAGGTCGACCGATGGTACGAGACAAGATTGACAGTCATTAGTCATTCATCAGTCATCGTGCCTTCAAAGCGAGAGTGAACTGCCACTCTCAGCACATTCTCTCCATAAGTGGTACCCACATAGATGCTGGGAACAATTATCAACCAATCCTTTTCGCAACTTTGTTGGTGTCTGTTTCAGCGACGCAGCGCTATCACCAGGTCAGCCATGGATAGACTGAGGAAAGCATGGAGGAACCGTAACATCACTAAAACCACGAAAAGGTGTTCGCCATATTCCTGTACGCAGCCGAGACCTGGACGCTGAGAGAAACCGAAAAGAGTGAAATAGACGCTCTAGAAATGTGGTGCTGGAGGAAAATGCTTGAAGTATCCTGGACTGAATTTCGCACCATTCTCCAAGAACTCGGCATCAAGCAGCGTCTATCGGCTATAGTCCAGGCCCGGATTCTTCAGTTCTTTGGTCATGTGTCGGGACGAGACAAAGACTCTCTAGGGGAAAGTGGAAGGAACGAGAGCGCGTGGCAGGTCACCCATGCGATCGACCGGCCAGATCAAGTCTGCAGTAGGTGGTCCACTGTATGATTGCAAAACAGGGAGCCGACAAGGAAGGATGGCGTCGAATTGTGAGGCGATTCATGGCGGCACGGTATATCACTGCGACATTTTGTCAAGAGTGCATCGACGAAGAAGAACAGGGAACAATTTTCGATAAACGAAAAAGTCCCTGTGTTACTTATTAAAACCCAGCATTGCCATAAATATCAACATGTCGGGTTTAGTCAATAGTACGGACGTCAAAACAAATCACAAGAACGCCCCTGGCGGCAAATCAAGAACAACTACGCATTGGCGCGCTTTTTCTAATCACTTGTGTGGTGGGGACAGCAGAATATGGCAGTTGAGTACTGACCGCGTTAGAGCTAAGACGTCGTAGAATCAGTGTCGATCCGTAATATTAGTAATGAAGATTGTAACTGAGTTGTGACTTTTTGAATAAACCCAGTATCGAATAATTTGTGTTTCATTTTCACGATTGTACCCACCGACCTGCCTCCTACGACACACTCTAAATAAAACCAGATACTTAAGCATTTCAAAAAGACTTACCAGGCGAAGTAACCTTATGGCGTTCATCAGTCTTATTATCATCTTGGAAGCGTACGGTCATGGGCTTCTTCTTAACCCTGCCGTCATCGGGCGACAGGATGGACGTCCGCTTCTTCGGACGCTCTTCCTCAATGCTCATCTTCACATCCGTTGTTGATGATGCTGGCACTGTTGGAACATTGGGGATTAATACCTTGTTGGTTTTAAAATATAAGTTCTACTAATTTTGATAATCGGAATGATAAATCATACAGAACTGGTACGAGAGAGGCTTCTTTTGCCCTGCAGTGGGACTAAATAGGCTAATCACATAGAATATGGTAGTTTTCAAAAAATTGGTTTTTCGTCCGTCAAGTAGATTATTAAAAATATTGGACACGTATTTTTTCTTTTAACAGGTAAACAAAGTGACGACAATATTATGCGTTGAAATATCGTGAAACGTCACGCCGCTAGTACACTTTATACTGCCTTAGTGACGTCACAAGCCCCCACTCCTGAACTTTCATGCGCTTTAGCTTTGTAAAAATTTTTGATTTGGTCTAGCAAAAAATACGTTCGTTATTTGATAATCTCACTGACAGACTAAATAGAATTATATTTTCTTCTACCCAAGAAACATCCCTATTGTAAGAATGACCATAAGTTTTAGAAGTGATGTAAGTATATCAGTTATAAATACTAGAAAAAAAATTGCCATTTTGAATTTTAAGAACACGTGTTCATTTTCTACAATAGTCCTGCCCAGCCATTTCCCACTATGTTGGGGTTGGTTTCTGGTCTAACCTGATACAGCTGAGTACCAAATTTTTTAACACCCGACGGAAAAAAAAGGGGTGCTATAAGTGTGACGTGTTTACCTGTGTTTTTATACATGTATTTGTGTATCTGTGGCATCATAGCTCCTAAACGGATGAACAAAATTCTCGAATCGGTTACATGTGTACATGGGGCGACTGCCTATCTGACCGCCAGAACCCTTTAGTTCTGGGTAACACACGATAGGTACTGCTTGGCAAGACGTGTCAGATTTTATTCTGTCAAAAATCTTCAAATGACAGCCGGGACCAACGGCTTAGCGCGATTTCAGAGGCACGGAAGAATTTATGGATGGACACCCATCCACGGACCGACCTCAGCAAGCGTTGCTTAACCTTGAAGATCGACCCGAGCGTCTGTTATTATTACTTAATCACGAGATCTTCAATTCAGAATTTTAAGAGCACGTGGTAATTTTCTACACAACAGTCGAAAATTACCATGTAAGTTAGTGAAAAGTACCACGATTGACGCAGTGGACGAAATGGTGGCAGATAGATTGGAATCTGCACTAATCGGTCGTAAGATTTGTGGGAAAGGATCAGATTATAATATTTGTCACACATAGAGTTTCTAGCTACAGATATTGTAAATGCAACACAGTATAACATGCTACAGGAGAATTTTAAGAACACGTGGTAGTTTTCGATAAATAAATCTAAGGCACAATTGACGCAGCGATTCAAATAGTTGCAATGCAGATCTATTGGCGTCTGCACTAATCGGTCTGAAGAATCTCGGCGAACGAATCAGATTTTAATATTAATAAAATAAATAGAATTTCAAGCTTCGACAAAAAACCTACAGCATTACTGACGCAGTGCCAGATCTATTGGCGGCTGCACTAATCGGTCTCAGGATTCGAGAGAGCGGATTAGATTTTAATATTAATAAAATAATTATAGTTTCAAGCTACGACAAAGAAACCTACAGCATAACTGACGCAGTGGCTGATCTATTGGCGTCTACACTTATCTGTCTCAGGATTCGAGAGAGCGGATCAGATTATAATAGTAATAAAATAAATATAGTTTCAAGCTAAGACAACGAAACCTACATCATAACTGACGCAGTGGCTGATCTATTGGCGTCTACACTAATCGGTCTCAGGATTCGAGAGAGCAGATCAGATTTTAATATGTATTAATAAAATAAATATAGTTTCAAGCTACGACAAAAAACCTACAGCATAACAGACGCAGTGGTTGATATATTGGCGTCTACACTAATCGGTCTCAGGATTCGAGAGAGCGGATCAGATTTTAATATTAGTAGAATAATTATAGTTTCAAGCTACGACAAAGAAACCTACAGCATAACTGACGCAGTAGCTGATCTATTGGCGTCTGCACTAATCGGTCTCATGATTCGAGAGAGCGGATCAGATTATAATAGTAATAAAATAAATAGTTTTAAGCTACGATGAAGAAACCTACAGAATAACTGACGCAGGGATTGAAATAGTTGCAGATCTATTGGCGTCCGCACTAATCTGAACGGGTCAGAATTTAATATTTATTGCACATAGAGTTTCCAACTACAGATATTGTAAATGCACCACAGTAATTCATGCTAAAACAGAATCAAAGAAGCGGGGCAGAGTTCCCAAAATAAAAACAATCGATTTAAATTCCATGGGCGTACCGAGGGGAGGGACAGGGGAGGCTAGCTCTACCCCTCTGGACCTGGTCTGCCACCTGGTCTGGCTCTTCCTGCCTCCGATAGATTCCGCTGGAAAATTATACGTAGCTAAATGCTTCTTCAGTACATGATTAACCCCAGTTGTGTACGCCCATGATAAACAATAAAGACTTCAACTCACCCTGATCGTGTTCAGTCTGTATGCTGGCAACGACTCGCTCTCCAATGATGGAGGATGAACGGGACGCGTGCATTGCTTCCTCCATTTCCCTCGCAGCTGCAGCCAAGATGTTGTTCACCGCAGTGTGAGTTGTAGGAGGATCCTCGCGACGCCGTCTTCGGATCTCTTCAGCGCGCATCATGGATTGCTGGTACATGTGTATCTAGGAATTATTTTGTGATGTAAGGTAATGGTCTGGATGATGGTTAGTTAAGCTTAGGTAGGGTTAAGTAAGCGTTAGGTAGGCGGCAGGGAAGGTTTGGTTTGGAGGTGATCCCAGTTTTCGCCCAATGATTTGAAATGTGGATTTCAGGGGTTTGATTTTTTGGGAGTGAACATTTAATTTGGCAATATACTGTTAAATTTTCCCATACAACTGCTCATTGTTTGTCCGTGGTATTTTCACCTTCATATTAGCAGAAGGTTATAAGCAGATTGGTATGTGCTTACTATTCTTTTCCGTGATACAATATATATTAAAATACACTCATAAATTATACCAAAACTAGTTATGATTCAAATCAGACTACATTTTACTAATTATCTCATCAATCTGAGTGGACATCTGAATAATTAATTTTGTGTAAAACGACCAAAATCGTTCGAGTCACATTGATTTATAAATAATGTCTAATTTATTACCACGATTATTACAAAATAGATCGAGACTCAATAATGAATCAATTCTCTTATATAACTAAGAAATAGAAACGGGAAATGATTATATTACTTTTTCTAATGAATCATAATAGACACGTATGCGATTTTTACATTGTTATAGGAATAATGGAAATACATAGAATGTATTAGCCTTATCTTACCCGCATGCTATAAAAACTAGACGGGAGGAAAGGTTACTGCCCTTAAGTTACCGCCAGACAGAAGTTAGGAAGAATAACGTAAGTACTGAGGTGTTAAAATGTCGATCGACTTGTCTACCTCCCACGACGCGTTTGCAATGGAAGAGTAACGACCGGATTTTAAAACACTTTTCAGTTTTTAAGTCTCGCGTTGTCAGTTTGTTATACGTAAGGTTTTATTGCATCTAAAACATTTAAATGCTTTTGCGAATTAGGGGTTAAGGCGACGACAGAGGAACAAAACGCGCACTCGTTTCGCATCGGCGCGACCCAAAATTCGGTGGTTTTTTTATACTTTCCTTATTATTCTATGACTTTAAAAAAACCGGTGCGAGTCGGACTCGCATTTGAATTAGGATCTATATTTTTAGGGTTCTGTACCGAAAGGCTAAAAACGGGACCCTATTACTAAGACTCTACTGTCCGTCTGTCTGTCTGTCTATCTATCTGTCTGTCACCAGGCTGTGTAACATGAACCGTGATAGCTAGACAGTTGAAATTTTTACAGATGACGTATTTCTGTTGCCGCTATAACAATAAATACAAAAAAAAAACAGAATAAAATTGGGCTACCATACAACAAACGAGATTTTTTGCCGTTTTTTGCGATAATGGTACGGAACCCTCCGTGCGCGAGTCCGACTCGCACTTGGCCGGCTTTTTGTATCTTACTCTTAAAACCCAACCAACCCAGACCCCGGCAGAAACTAAACCGGAAGCGGAACTATGTGGTTAAACCCTTAAGTTTTCATAGAGAATTTGCGTTTCTCGTATACACGTGTATCGATCAGCCATTTGCATCACGATATTTTAATTAAAAAGAAAATGTTTAGCAATAATAATAAGAAAAAAGTGACATGCTTATTTTTCAATACAGGTATGTTGTAATTCTACGAAAATTCTACGGCATTCTAGACTAGATATAAAGATATGGCGTTGAAAATAGACTTTATCGCGAAATTATTGTAAAAATTTACTTCCATAAACCAAAGTTATCTGAAAACAAAATATTTTATCTTGAATTTTAATATTGTTTAATATTATTAAATGGTGATAATATAATGATTATTATAAATAGCCTACAATCACATTTTTTGCACACCAATTTTAATGACGTTAATAAAATTTCGGGTAGTCACGTGAAAATAGTTGTACTCTACCTAAAATATTTAATTTTCTACATGATTATCTGAAACCAGCCAATTTATTTCGGCCTTGGAAATACATTATGTTAATTGACTGGCTAAATTATTAATTAAAAATATAACATTACTGGCCACAGTGGCCACAGTTAAATTACCTTTACAAAAAAAACTAAATTACGACCTGGTTTTTCCAAAATCCGTAAAAAAAAAAACATATTCTTAATTTGAAATGTACATTTTTAAATTGCCAGTGTGAAATGGCATCAAATACAATAACTGTATTTGAATGTACCCTCACAGTTATAATATGTACAGTCACCGACAATGACGGCGCGCCAAATAATAAATGACTAAGATTTCTCGTTATTACAATTGCATGTTAATTTAATCATTTAAATTGTGTTTCCTACACGTGTAAGAACAGAGGTCTTAATTGTTAATTTACACTAGAAAATAATAAATGGCCATGTAAGTCTTTATGTTCATGGTAATATTGACAACAGCTGGACTGGTTTTGATGGGTTTTTAACTGGGAGAAAGTCTATTGTTAGTAGAGAATAACAATTCATTGATGAGTCACTAACTCATTATATCCTGTTTTTTAGTATTTTTTTGCATAGTGTGGCTCAATTTTTGCCTTATTTTTATTTACTATAGATAAAAAATTATTTATTAATTAAATAATATGATAAAATATATACTTTTCTGGGCTTTTGAGCACTAGTAGAAGAATTAAAAAATATATTTTACATATTTTCTAGAGATATTTCATCATAATTATGAAGCAACAGTTTTCTATTTCGTAAAATTCGTTATAAATTATTTAATACCCGGATTTTACATCTTTTTATCATAACTACGTCAAACAGATCCATAAAAAACTATTACGCAAACAAAGCACACAAGTACCTTTGCATAAACAATATTTATTATTTTTCGTTTCGAAATTTAAATAACTATTGACAGTAATAGAATAATGTTCAAGGCTACTTTTTTAAGAACAATATTAATCTTCAGACCAAAATAGGCAAAGGAAATACCCAAGCACTTAGCAAAGAAAAAAATTTGAATTACCATGACTCAACGAGTTAACTCGAAATTACGTCATAATATTTATTTAATGATAAAATATATCTGATTAACAAGTACACTTGTAACAAGTACAAGTCAAAGCTGTGTTTTTTTTTATAATATGCCTTTTTCAATCCATAGTAGGTAGTTACATACCTAACTACTAATTAATTTTCAAAAAATATGCAAATAATAAAAAAAAACGGTTAAAATTTCCATTATGGGCCGTCGATTTTTGGCGCGGGGAGGGTGGGGGGGAGAGGAGGGGAGCTTTGGTTACCCCCCTGTGCCATCCCCACCACTCGGAGCCCCATGGTTCTGGAGATATCCATGGTCAAAGTTTTCAGGTTAGAATAATTTTCTTCGTAAATGTCCATCGTTTTAAGGGAGGGAGGGAAACGAAACAGAGTCGACGGAGCCCCGCTGCGCGGGGCTCCTATTTCTGTCTGCAGGGTCTAAAGTAACCTAACATGAAGGAGATGACGGGCGCTGAGTTCGCTCGCTTTGCTCGCTCACTTCAGCTCCCGTCATCTCCTTCGAACCTAACCTATCCGTGTCGGGGTGCCCTAAGCTCCCGAGCTCGCTTCGCTCGCTCTTGGACTAATTCACAATTTTTTTTTTTTTTATCTCACTAATTATATTTATGTATAAAATATATCTGATATCTCCATAACCATGGGTTTCCGTGGGGTGGGGATGGTACAGTGGGGTAGTCCCCCTACACCCTTTCCTTCCCTCCCTCCCTGTCCCTTAAACGATGATCATTTTCGGAATTTTTTACACTAACCCGAGCACTTTAACCATGGATATCTCCATAACCATAGGGCTCCGAGTGGTGGGGATGGTACAGGGGGGTAGCCAAACCTCCCCTCCTCCACCCCCTACCATCCCCGCGGCAAAAATCAACGGCCCATAATGGAAATTTTATCCAAAAAAACATGTATGGTTATACTTTTTTGTTGCTGCTACTAGTAAGTAGCTTCAATAATTTTACCTAAAAATAATAATCATGGTGAGTTCAATTAAGGCAATTATTTTTAATTGATCTTAAGTGGTTAGTGGAACCTCCTTAAAATAAAAATGTATCACCATGGGTTCAATTTAAAATCTACCTTTGTTCAGCAACATTTTATTCGTCCACATGTTTTGCTTTAAAACATGATGTATTCCATTTCAAGAAACTTAGGAATAGGGTTCAGTCAATTTAATTTTAGCCCTTGGGCATAAAACAATAAAAGACAATCTACCTTCAAAAATGCCATGATTTTAAATACAACCTTCAATAAATCACTAATATGTGTGAATAACAAATATTGATTATTATCATTAAAATAATTCCTTATTTTACTAACAGCTTTTATCAAAAACCCGTTATCTAGAATTGAAACTGTAAAAGTATGGAAAATATTTTTATTTTGCCCAATTAGCACCTAAAAGAATTAACAATATCATGAGAAAATGTCTCGTTTAAAATTATAAACACTTTTATTTGGAATACATTTTTTTTTTAATTTCTAGTTCCTATTCTGCTTTATATTATCATGCAGGTACATTTTATGTAAGGAGTTTATTATGCAAATCAAAATCTTGTCTATTGCTAACATTTTGATACAGGCAAAGATATGCAAATAAAGTTGCTTATGAGAAGTAAATTAGTATAAAAAAGAGACAATGCCTAGTGGCTAGACCTAGGTTCATATTAATGGTAAACTTTTATAGCTTTATGCATATCTAGCTGAACCACTTGTTAATTTGATAACAGTCCATTAAATTCACAGCTGTAAGTTTTCTTTAATTACTTCCATTTGAATAGGAGAAGAATTTCATTATAATTGTAATGTTTTTTTTTACCTCTGGGCAGTAGGAGCCTTATTGTATTGCCGAGATCCACGTTTATTGCCAAATGTGATGCTGTAATGAATAAAACCAACCACCAAACAGAAACCTTTGGTACCATTGTTAGACCAGCATTGATGAGTAATATGGTTATTTGTAATATGCAAAGGAAGCCTCACCTGTTTCAGCCTCTCCACATCAGTCCTGGCTTGTGAGTATGTGGGCTGCGCAGACACGGATGTCGCAGGATATGAAGGATACTCCAAGTTCACATTCAACATCTGTGCGGCATTGTCTCTAGCCTCATACGCAAGCCCCCGGATCTCTAGTTCTGACGCTGTGTGCATCAGAGACTGTAGGTCCAGTTCTTGGACATCCACCGAACCCTTGTACATAAACTCTACAAGTAGGTTGATCTCCGAGAAGGGGATCCCCTTCAGGATCACTATTGGATGTTGACATGGGTTGTCCCTAGCAAAAGACAACAAATATTTAAATCACACATGCTATGTAATTTCTATATTATACCATATCTCATTATTTATTAACCAAACATAGGTATTTTTCTTCTGTTATCACAAGATAATAAAAGTAATTATTGTATAAATTCCACTCTTATGACATTTATGTAACATTTCTTAGGTACATACAGTAATTAAATAGAATAATATTTAAAATTGCTCATTAAAACCCTGGCTGAATGCAAAGTATACTTTGCTCATGTCTGTATACATTACATGGTATTAAAAATAACTTCACTAGAAAAAATAATGATGTCATAATGACCAAATGGAATAGACTTAAAACTGATGTGTAATAAATACACAATTTTGTAAATGGAAACCTACAACGAATGCGTTTAACAATGCATAATGGAGCACTTACTTGAATATCTGTTCGAAATACGGACTGCATGCTGAGAGCACGAGCTTGTGCGCCTTCAGGGTGCCGTCGCGGCAGGAGAGCGTCACGTCCGCGAGCGCCGACGACGAGTAGATGGTCGTGAACAGCTGGCTCAGGTTCTGCAGGTGGTTGTTCCACTTCAAGTGGAACGTCTTATCGCTCACCAGCCCCTGCATCTGCACCACCACATACACTTTTCAATCACAAATCACACTTCTTCACGACTGATGGATAATCGACAGAAAACCGACTCTGCTGCGACCGCTACATAAAATTATAATTATTACAACTTATTTTTAGAACGATGCCCGTAAAAAACACTATACGTACGCGGTATGACAGTGTAATATACCGTAGGTACGCGCCGACGACGGAATTTAGAGCTATAAAATTTTATTTATATTTTATTCGGCAAAACGGAATTTCCTCAAAAATCATGCCGGTGAGAATTTCTTACCTCTCAAATCTCTTTACCGACTACTCGATTTTTCACAAATAACACCGAAACATTTCACAAAATTAATACAATAATTATGTTACACAGAAAGCCGTGTCGTAAAAAACAGAGTGGGGCACGCTGTGGCCCCCTCCTTGCCCCGGCCCCCTCGCACACAATCAATATACGGAATATGAGAGCGCGGCGCGCCCCCTCGCCCCCCGCATGCTTTATTATACCGTAATTAATATACAACTTTATAATTTGTATTATAGGCTAGCGGCATATCTTCTGAGTAGGAATGTGTATAATTTTATAAATACTCTTTAATATTAATTACATAGGTGCGTACATACACAGATAAAACTCTAAAATAACAATACACATGAATAAATCGGAAATACACTAGCACGTACCGTGGTGTTTTATTGACATAAACATTGAAGAAAAATTGTATCTGATTGACTATTATTTTGTTGTTGGCTCTAAATAAACAATAGAATCTTTAAAATTACTGCGTTTTAAGTTTTTTTTAGTATTCAACCCAATTTTGTGCCCCTTCCTTTAAATAAATTAGATAGAGTAGGTACGTAGTATACACTGTATACATTGTTAGTCGGTAGAGGTGAGAATGTGTGCGTGAGTACTTCAATCTCTTTCACATCGGCACACAGTAGTGTGTAGTGTACACAGGTACACAGTAAAATGTATACACAACCTCTACACGCGCATACGAGAGAATAAAGGCTGACGGATTCGGATAGTTTTGTTTTTATTAGATTCCATCCTTCCGTCTACACGTTGGAATGAGAAATGTATTTATCATTCTAGATGACATTATGATGAACCAGTAGTACAATGAGAAGAACAGCACATTTACTGTGAGCTTGTGGTATAAACGAATATTATAAATTATATTTGAATATAAACATGCATGTTTAAAACTATCTTTACTTTCTCACTAAGGTTGTTATACCTTTGGTACTCGCTATCTAGGTATACCAAGTATGTAGATGCGGGTGTGGGCGAGGTTTAATAAATTAATAATGTACAATATAGGTGTATTGTACCTTGATGTGAGTGAGCAGTACGGGTATAGTACAAGAATATAGGAAGGAACTCATGAATGTGTGCTCTTTTCTGAGACGGTGTGTAGCCGGTCCGGTGCCGTTTTTCAAAATCGTTTGCAGAATAGCAAGCATAGACATTCTGCAACTAACGAATTGCATCAGAAATGTTTAGTTTGTATAATAAAAGATTTGTAATACATCAATGTTTGTAATCTATTTTACTAGGTTTATTATATATCGTAAGTAACCAAGGCCGAAATTTATTACAAAGTATGTATTGTATGAAAGTTATGCAAATACCATATCTAAACGGTTTTGCGAACGCCTTATTAAAAACTTAAATTACCTTAAGTAAAATACAAAAAATACTTGTAAGCATTTAATTTAACGTCTTACTTAAAACAAAAGCTTGGTTCGGTTTAAATTTCGAAATAATTTTAAATTAAACTTCATTTGGTAATTACTACGAGAATATCTTCTACACAAAACAGACTTAGAACACGTCCTAGAGTGCGCGCAAGTTAAGTTGGCGCGCGGCCAAAAACGGAACTAATCGTTTGTCATTTATGTCAGGTGTCAAGAGAGTGTGTTGTATTCCGTGTTTTTATTCGTTTCCGCAGTAAATAATCGCCATCATTATGTTAAAAGTAATTTAAAGTGATGGCAGGGATGTTTTCTTCAAGTGCACGGGCCTAAGGTACCGTTTTACAATGATAGAGCCCGCGTTGCTTATTTGACAGGTAACTTTTAGGGATACCACAATACTAAAATATCCCTAAATGTTCGTACTACCGGTGCCCGACAGTATTGGTTTTTGGGTGGTACATAAATATACCGGCGGGACAGGACCGGCATCATGTAATTTAATGCATTATCGTTATTTTGTTTTAGGCGTTTCTGAACGCACCGTCACCCAAATAACTCAACAGGGCAGCAGCTTCTTCAAAAAATGTTGAAGAAGAAATTAAAAAAAAATTGAAATTGAAGGTATTAGCCACTGCAGGACCATTATTAGACCAAATTTAACAGTAGAAAAATGACTATTGATTAAATGTAGGAAAAAAGATCAGATAAGCTGGCAACATTAAGCACGCCACCCGTCGCGCGCAGACTTATCGTGCGAGCACTCTAACGTATAATTTTTAAAGCGTTTTTATGTTCATAGAATTTACACGGAACGGAAGATTTCTCTAAGGCTTAGCACGCACTGCGGTTTTTAATCGCGTGCATATTTCCGCCCATTTTGCGACATATGGAATTGTATTAAGCTGCACGCATTGCGGTAAAAAAATAGCGCGGAAATAATACCGCAAGAAAGCCGTGGTTTGCCATAGAATCCACCGCACGACGGAGAGGATTAAATTCGCTCGAATATTTTGAGCTCTATGAACAGGTAGAAAGAAACAAAAATAGCGCGGTATCTCCGCTTTGAGTGTTATTCATTCCGCGGACAAAAAATCGCGTGAATAAAATCGACGCGGCTAAAAATGGCAATGCGTGTTAAGCCTAACTTCAGTTTCAGTCAGAATAAAATAAATTTAATTTTTAATAATGAATGAAAATATTACTATTATGCTAGTTACACACGCGACTATTTATGTCGCCGGCAGCTCGTTGACGTATATCCGCTTAGATTTAATAATGGCCGTAACACACCACGCTCGGATTTGGTTCGAACGGACCACGGATTTGGTATGCTTCCGAACCATATCTGGCCGTGTGTAGGGTAGTCCGCGCAACCTTATTATTATTAATTGAGTCCGCGGAGTCCACGTCGGTCCGCTTGTTTGCACATCGGATATGGTCTGTCAGTACCAAATCCAGACGTGTGTACGGTTGGGCCGCGGCCGGACCAACTACGACCAGCGTTGAAACAGTCCCCGATTTAAGTGAGATCTACTGATTTTGGTTATTGTCTCCCGATGTCTCGATTTAGCGATCCTTGGACTTAGTGTGAGTTTTTAGTTTACTCACACTCATCACGTTATGTCAATTTGTATTGAAACTGGATAAGAGCCATCTGGTGACAGTAAGAAGAAACCTCTTTTTTGTATATAAAAGTCTTATGAGATCGTTTACGTTATCGCGATCAAGTGCGTTAAAAACTCATAAGCACACCTGGCTCCCGAGGCCTTAGTGCGAGTTTTTACTAACCCGTGACTCACGCTCACTCGTGTTACGTAAACGATCTCTTATGTCAAAATGTATACAAAAAAAAAGGTTTCTCCTTACCGTCCCAAGACGGCGCTTATCCAGTTTCAATACAAATTGAAGTTTACGTTAACGCGATTGACCGTGAGTAAAAACTCGCACTAAGGCCTCTGGTTTTTACAATTAATTAATAGTCGTAAATAAAAATGGAAAATAATATAAATACGGCAACAGTAATAGCCATAACGGATTTGTTAGGCGGACTAACTCCGCCTAACACTTTTTTTTATTGGAATCTATTTACTGTTTTTTTTAAGAAGTCGTCATTTGTCAACGACGAAACTGTTAATCGTCAATAAAAAACAGGTAGAAAATATTAGCTGTTAATTTACGTCAACGCACAAAACGCATTAATTCAATAGTCATTATTTTAGCAGTTCTACTCTGAACTCGGTTGAGTTGAGTTCTAGAACGTAATTTACGTTTTTTTTTTTTTCTAATTTACGTCAACAACTCAACTAGTTTGCGAAACGAATAATTCTAAACGAAATCGAACATCGTCAGAGCCAGTCCTAAGCCTGGAAAGATTACGAAGGGAATTTCATTATATTTTTTTTGAAATCAATAATCTTCAATTAATGATTTGCAACAAAATTGTCAACGTTGACATAAATTGACGCTAAACGCTATCGATTGAACATTCAAAACATTTTATTAATTAAACAGCGTTTTTAACCTGTTGACCATTGATGACAGTTAAATTACATTAACCAAAAAAACCGTCAATGGCCCATGCCTAGCTAGTACGGCCCAACCGTACACTCGTTGGAATTAGGTACGGAGCAGACCTTAACCGATGTGCAAACAAGCGGACAGAGGTGGTCTCAATTAATAATAATAATGTTTGCGCGGACTACGCTACTCACTTTCACTTCCAGATATGGTTCGGAAGCATACCAAATCTGTGGTCCGCTCGTACCAAATCCGAGCGTGTGTTATGGCTTTAAGTTAGCAGCCAATTTATCGCTATCGATGTTAAAATCTAAGCGTGGACCGAACATGGGATTTAAAAATCACCGTCGATTCACCAGCAACTAATAGCGGTGCTTGTGTCCCCCGCATTATATCACCTTGTAGGAAAATTGGGAGCTGTTAAGATAGATCTTTTAAACGTCAACGTCTTGTTGACGTTGACAGCTGAGTTGTCACTGATTAGTGATTTCATTTTTTTTCACATCTTGGTTGTTGCCGGAAAGCGAAGAAGCGCCTCACCTCATAACACTTTTGATATTTGTAGGTGTCGGCGACTCTGCAATTAATTAAATGTTGAAACTGTGAACTGGGGCCACGTATCAATTTTATCCCTCTAATATAAATAACTCGAAGTTTCACGTGTTCTGTTGCAAAACTGAAAAGGTTTTCCTTGCTAGCTGAAAATGGCAAAACTACCGTCTTTGGTTATTACAAGCCCTAATATTAAATATACCGATGACTACATTTATTCGGACTACGAATATGAAGAAACTCTGGTGGTTAGAAACGGCCCCGACGTGACGGTAAGCATAATCTTGTTGATATTCAAATTATTCAAGTGATTGCGTTTCGCGGCATTTGCTTTCAACGCGGTATTGATTTGTGCTGCATGTTCCAGAAGGAACAGGTTGCTACTATATTTTTATAAAGAAACAACTGTAAAGAGAACTAGAAACACTGTATAAGCATGCATTGCGTCTTTCCAATAGGAAACTTATTCATAATTATGTAGTTGGTTCACATTCTAGGATAATTGGTTAAGACAGTAATGTCTTAACCAATTATCCTAGAATGTGACAAAATCTTGATACATTACATCTCTGTGGAACTTTTGATCTTATCATGATCTCATAATCCATAGGAGTAGAAAACTAAGCCAATTATAACTATGTAAATGGTCTTGAGTAAATGTTAAGTCTCACAGTGTTATGACTCAAAAATTCTACAAATCAAGAGATTAAGCTAAAGACTTAAGTGTAAACATTTCCCTTTTCTTTTATTGCAATTTTTGAGGGTCTGGCGGTTATAAAATTATTATAATTCAATTATCATTAAAACATCCTGGCCAACTTAGCATTTAAAATCTGTTTCTCTGCTTTTTTCTTTTATATCAGCTATTATACCTACTATTTTAAAACAAATAACAGTGTATATAATTAGTCCCATGCGAAAATGGGTAAATGATTAAAATAAAAAGAATTACCCAGGAAAAGTTGGGGCATCCCTCTAGATCAGGGATGGCGAACCTATGGCATGCGTGCCTGTGGTGGCACACGACAAAATATTTTGGGCACGCTAAAATGAGGTTACTTAGAATCTAGGTAATTTGCAACAGCAGAACACACCAACTCCTACTTTTATTGAAATAAAACATAAAACTGTAAATACATATTAGGATTGCTGTAAGAATTTCTGGGTGCGAATAAAGAATTTATTGATTTATAGCATTTAGAATTTAATTTTTTGTCAATTAAGACAAAGTCAATTTTTTTTTGGTGGCACTTCATTGTCACATAAAGAAAAATATAATTTAAATGGCACGTTTTCTAATAAAGGTTTCCCATCCCTGCACTAGATAATAATAAAATCTTTCTGTAAAGTTTTGATATCATTTCAAAATAAATAATCAAATCATTTATTCGCTAGAATGTACGTGTTTAAAATAAGATCGTGGGATGAAAAGGTGAGCCATTTACACATAAACTACTCGCTAAACATTTTGATCACATAAACTCTCAACATACAACCATTAATTTACTGCTACATAAATCTATTCATTTGATTCTATGCACTATCTGAATTATAATTATTTAGTCCTTTAATAAATATACACAATTCATGTGCTTGATGGGATTTCCCATCGGCAAAAATGGTGAACTTCCATACAGATATTCATCCCCATTTAAAATTAAACCTTATACAATTCTCCTACAGGGTTGTAGGATATCAATTTTCTGGACTCCTTTCATATTGTTCACCTAAATTACATTGTTCTCCAATCTCCTTGACCGCCTGTGCGACAATGGCTGTGCAGTATTAAATCAAATAGTAAAACAATACCGCGCCATGCCTTGCGCATTGGAAAGTCAGCAGTTTGGTATGCGTGTTTTCTGCTAATGAATAAATGCCATCAATCTGCCTATTCCTCTAACCAGATGATGGGCTGCTTGGGCAATATGTTGGGATCTGCTTTGGCCCTTTCCCTCTCACAGAGAGGAGGCCTGCACGCACAACAGACCAAATAGGAGTCTAAGTGCAGAAAAGAGGTCCATTTATCCTGGGGTCGGCTTCCAGTAGAACCAGATGCAGCTGAGTACCAGTATTTTACATGCAACCGCCAATCTGACCTCCACAAAACAGTAACTGGGTAACACTGAACTCCTTGGCAAGGCCGATGTCAAGTTTTCTGACTTCTCACTACTTGTATGGACTGTGAAAGATTTATTTTTTATTATGGATAGGCTCAGGCTTGACCATTATCACCAGATGCTAAGCGATGATGTGGTCTCGTGGAGACAAAGGTTAGGCAGATGATGTGGTCGACGGCGTAGCACACTTGCCTAGAAGTAACCTATTCACTCTTGGCTTAAAGATCATGAGGTTGTAGCTATCGGGAAATACAGTCTCTGGCAGGGAATGCCACTCCTTAGCTGTATGTGTTATGACAGTATTTCCAAAAGGTAAAGGTACATTGGAAGGTACATTCCAAGAGGTACAAATGTCAGCCAGGAATAAGGTATAGATTAGTCTCAGTATTTAAGGAATGGTCATCCAGCCACAAACCGACCTCGGCAAGCGTTGCCTCGGCAAGATCGACTGCAAGGGTCTTTATTATTATTTAGCCGCCGCCTGTGAATTGGACAGCTGATGTCTATGACTTGTATGCATCTGTCCCTTACCCACACTCGAAATAACCTTACTCTAGTAGCTTATGTTTACCCTCCTGGTCTCCTCTCTGTGAGAGGGAATGGGCCGTAACCCACCACGCAAGCCCAGTGCGAGTTACATGTCTTCGAATTTTTTGGTCACGATGTTTTCCTTCACCGTTTTGAGAGCTGTGGTGATGAAATAATTTACAGAAAGTAAAGCGCCTGCCTGGGTTCGAATCCTATAACTTGTAACTCGCGGCCGTTACCACTTTGCCACCACTGCTCATATATATTTTTATTAATAAATAGAGGATCTATAAAGATTATGCTTTCCCCAGGCGACGCCCATCCGAAAATCGCTGGGCATCCGCACTGACCGTCGCGTGGGCAAGGTCGGCGTGATGCTGGTGGGTTGGGGCGGCAACAACGGTTCCACCTTCACAGCTGCTGTGCTGGCCAACAAGTACCAGCTGACGTGGAACACTAAGCATGGAAAGATGGATTCTAACTGGTAAGTGCATTCACAGTTCACTTCCGTACACTTCAACGTAAGGTTCAGATGAAAACCAGCGTCAGGCAACTCCCAGTTGTCTGGCATTTTGCTGAACTGGACCTTTTTGGCGCAGCCGCGGGGCACACTATGTATGTAATTGTTTTTTTTTTTTTAATTAACGTAGTGGCACCAATGCTCGACACTTTTAGGAGATAGTGGGCTTCTTTAAAAAATTAAAGTCATTTAGTCATCTTTAAACCAAAAGTAACAATTGAGTATTGTAAAGTATATTCTTGAGATAAGAATAGGGTGTATTATTTTTATTAACTGTTCGCGACGATACGTCACCTTTAGATAGGTTGTCATAATGTAAAATATAAATAGTATTGACAGACACACGTCTGCTCACCCCAGAGCGCCATCGCATACTAAGCGATGTCGGTAGGTGAAAAAACCTTTTATAGTAAAGCTCGTAACTAATTTTTGCTCATGTTTTTGAGACACTAAAATTATATTTTATGTGTCTATCAGTAGGTAATAGAATTATATAGTCTAATAACAATAAATTAGAAGCTTTAATATGCATACTGATTGTGTTATTACGGAAAGAAACAAGTATTTAACTCCGTAAAAAACAACCGTCCTCAACGAGCGTTTAGTTCACAATGACCTGTAAGAGGGCGGCACCTTATATTTATACTAAAACCAGTTTTTGTAGAATTTTGATAACTTTAAACTCATGTTTTGGGGGCTTTTACATAGTTTATAGTGTGAATATAGCGCTTATGTGTTAGAATTATACATAAGGTACCTTAGTTATATGATAAATGTATAGGTTTAAGGAAATAAAAATATTTTGTTTACTTATTTTAGACCCCCCGTTTTGAGCAGGGTATCAGGTGGTGCTATAGGTATTCTATTCACCAACCAATCAGATTGCTTCCTTACACATAATTGTTTTGTTAGGAAACACCACCTAGGTGTTCTAGATAGGATGGCTGGATACCATGACTGAGAAATTATACATAATAGCAGTACATGGCCAGTCATAGTGCATTTTCACTCTAAAAAGGGAAATATACATACATTTTACTCAAGTAAGTGTTTGGAAAATTCGATACAAGCCATTTAGCGCTTCTAGGTGACCTAGAATTTTGTCTAGGCCCTATAAATAGATAGCACCTGTGTAATTCTAGTACATAGACATCACTTGCTTGAAGTGATGTGTCTGTGTATGCCGGCATGGACGTTTCTATGCGTCTGCCGACGGGTCACTACGTCCAGGGACACTTGGTGCCTGGTCAGTTATAGATATGCTGTCTGAAGCATTACCTTCGTGGACCCACAGGCGGGCGTCTAGACTCAGTCATGACACAAAACTAGTATATAGGTGTATATAACGCACACAGACACATTAAAGCTGTGAGACGACGTAAAATTTAGTATTCGGCCGCTTCCCGGCACCTTAAGCTGCGGAAAGGCTGGTGGTACACCCATCAGGGTACCGCCGTCAGACAGCCTAGTTTTCCAGCTACCCAACCACACTTCCGGAAGGAGCTTAGCTCTGGTGGTTGAGGAGTTAAGCGACCTGATATGGTGCGAGGTTACATGGATTTGCTATGTAAACAAACTTGTAACAAACGATAACTCATCGGGGGTTGGACATGTAGCTACCGGACTTCTACCTTGGGATAGCCCATCACGAGGGCTACCCGGGTGTGAATGTAACTTGAAAATCCACCCAGCAGTCTGAGTAGGAATCGAGTTTATGTGCCAAGATCAGGGGCATAAGCTAACTTCTCGCACCATTTCGCGGCTGTACGCCTGAATGTTTTGAATATAACTGTAACACTTATGTGTGTCAACGGCCCAGTAGGAGGGCTCCAAGTCCCTCGCTGGTACCCTAGAGCTAACATGTCTAGTTTTAGGAGAAACTCGATTGTAAAGCTTCAAACTGGCGGGAATTCCCTTTCTTCGACATTCTCCTTACGAGAACTCCCTGATGGTAGGGGCTAGGGACCTGGATCAAAGACCGGAGGGAAGGTCTCCTCGAGACCTATCCAAAAGTACAAGTTTCACCAGAATCGGTCCAGTGGAAGGGTAGTTCCTGTCAGTTTCAAGCTACGAGTCTTAGCGTATATTTTTTGAAAAATAAAAGTTTTTGCGGTCGGAATGTTGTGGTCCTCGTCGCAGTCGAGTTCGCCTCTTTAATAGTGCGCAGGCGCGTGAACATTTCGTAGCCATTATTTCACTTAAAGTATTTCCACGCATCATTGCGCTTCGAGGACCATGAAGGAACATCGCTTCTGGCCATGAACAAATAGTTTTATTTAACCTGGACATCACGTTTTTCACCTCAACCTACTTGGCAGCCTTCAAGTGTCTCCAAGGTCCATAGTTACCAGATGACAACTGAACAATAGGTGCAAGGGGCGTCAACGCGTTCAAGCAGGAGCCTTACAACCTCCTGATTGCCTGTCGGTCTTGGACGATCACGTCCGTCCCGTACATTTGCTGGTCCTTCGTACCGGATTCTCTGGTAAAATACCAGACCAGCGGACGCTGTGAAGATATAGGCCAACGAAGAGCCTTGTTCCCGAGAACAAAGAAAACTGATGTCCCGGACGCTGTGAAAATATAGGCCAAGGAAGAGCCTTGTTCCCGAGAACAAAGAAAACTGATGTCCCATTCCTGTGAAAAAAGAAACCTGATGCCCTGGGGACACGAACGCTGCCTTGAGAACAAACAAGCCTGATGTAAAGTGACCTTATATATTGAGGTTACATTCCTGTTTCTTGGGTAATGTCAAAACGTATCGTTCCTGTGAAAACTAGTACCTGAGAACAAAGAAAACTGACGCTCACGCCTGTGAACATTCGTGAGAACAAAGAAAACTGATGCTCAAATATCTCAAGGTACCCTCAATATAAATCTGGTAAGATTACACACCACACAAATGTGCCAACTGGGGTACTAAGCGTTGCGTTCGTGAGAAAAGTTCCAGGGAAATAAGAATACTGACGTTCCATCTCGTAAACCTTACAAGTGCCAGGGTTAAGATCATGTTTCTTTAACAGTCAAAAACATAGCGTACACTCTGGGACGATAGAAACCCTTTCCTGGGTGAGATAACCCAGTTACTGGTCAGCAACCGTATTACTGGGTGATTAGCGTCGTCAAAAGGCGCAACGTACTATCGTCTCATAGTAGAAACTTCCAGAGCGACTACAGTCGTGAAGAGTGCACGAGTGGATTAGGCCCACGCGTGGACTACCTGGAAGACAACCATTTTGCTGGGACACAGCAGCCATTCCTGAGCTATTCCTGTGGTTCTACCGGCTTCCTGAGAAGCTAACCGTTCCCGTGTGATTACCGTCGCGAAAAGACGGTTTTTTGAGCTGTTTCTGTTGTGTAACCTGCTTACTGAGAATTCACAGTAATCGAAGATTACACAGAAACTGTATCCTGAAGGAATATAGCATAGCCTGAAGAGTTATCGCTAGGAAACTCATAATCGGAGTTTTCAAACAGCGTGTTGGGAGCTCGTTTAGGAGATAGAACGAACATACGACGTTCATAGAATTCCTGAAGGGTTACGGCTGAAGGATTATCGCTGAAGCGTTATCCAAGAAGAGGCTTACACACAGAAGCATATTGAATAGTCGTGTGGGCGACTTGTTCTATAAAATAGAACGAAAAAATAGTTGCTGAAATTTCCTGAAGCGTTATAACTGAAGGCTTATTTTCGACTTAGAATTTGTTTAAAAACAAATAGTCGTTATCGAGATAGAAGCTCTCGATCGAAGTCTGGAGTTTCAAACCTGGATATCTGGAGTCTGAAGTGACTACTAAGGTCAAGAGTTGGACCAACAGTTCAGTGATTGGTACCAGACCGGCTGCTCAACCTTGGAGGCTGCTGGACAAGTTGACACTTAGACAACAGTAAGTACAGTGAAAACATATGCTCATGTGCTTACCCATTTTGTGTTGAAAGTCTTATAGTGAACTTGTTTACGTATCAACATTGAAGTTTGAAGCTGATTTGGAACTTATAGTTTTGAAGACTGACTAGCGACTTATAGTTTGAAGAATAACCTGGAGTTAAGAGGGTCGGATATAACCCGGAGTTTAAACTAACCCGGAGTTTGGAGATACTTTTCGAAGTTTGAAAAAGGAAGCGAACCCTCTTCAAGCCGACGACTGAAATCGGACTTAACCCAGAGTTACCACTTAGCAGTTTTCAAGAAAAATTAAGTTTGGACATAGCCGTTTTGAAGCTCGAAAATAGATGTCAACCAGTTCGTGTTGAGGTCTAGAGTTGGACTCAGCCGATTCAAACTGACATTTTGAAGAAGTCTAGAATTGGACTCAGCCGTTTCGAGCCAACGTTTTTGAAGACAAGTTGAAGATTGGACTTGTACTTGGCGTATTCAAACTGAAATTTTGAACCAATCAGGATGCCGACTACCAGATCCCAGGACAAGAGGCCTGAATCATGGACAGTCCCCATTGAGCGTCCAGGTGCGGGCGTACAACATCAGCTGCCCCCACGCTCACCGTCCACTACTGAAGGGACAGAAAAGTCCATACCAGTCAGAAGCCCACCAACGTCACAGATAGGTGACAACACGCCCACACATGAGGAGGAGGAACCACAGGAACCAAGCACACGCAGGAAGGCATCGAAATCAGAAGATTCTTCAGAAAAAACACTGAAGCCTTCTGGTAGAAAACAAAGGATCCGGGATAAGACCTTTGTTCAAGGAGAAGTAATGGCTACCCGGGGTGACGCCCGTATCGAACATACTGGACCGCCGTCAACTAGCAAGTCGACCCGGTCACGTAAGAAAATTTCAAGAGCTCGTGAAGACTTATTGAAAATAAAGTTGGAACTCGCTAAGTTAGCACTTCAAAAAGCAGAAGAAGAAGCTTCTGAGGATGAATATATGGATGACAGAAATTCTAATGAAGAGTATGTCCGTTCGTGGCTCGAAGAGGCGCCAGAGCCCACACCGTTGAGGGAGAATGACGTCGCCAAAGGGGACAATGACGATTGGACCCCGGCTGCGGCCGTCGACGCTATAGCGGACTCCCGGAAACATATCGACCATATAGAACATCCACAAGTGAAGTCTAACATCGAACCACCTAGGACAGAGCCGTCCAACGTGGAGCCGCCAAGGCAAATAGAAGCGAAAGAGTCACTCCGTCCTTTTCTAACGGAGCTGACATCCGCTATAGCGTCGCTAGCCGACAGAAAAATCGAACCATGGACGCCTAACCGATCGGCGTCGCAGGTTATCATGACTCTGCCGAATTTCGGTGGAGCTCATACAGAATGGCTATCTTTTCGAGCCATTTACGAGGCAACTCATGCCTACTTCAGCGACATAGAAAACACGGCAAGACTCAGAAGGAGCTTGCGTGGTCGCGCACTGGAGACAGTGAGCTCAGAGCTCATCGGGAACGCAAAGCCGGATGAGATCATGAGAGAATTGGAACTACAGTTTGGACGTCCTGACTCAATAGCTCAGGCCGAAACAGACCGACTTAGAGGGCTACCAAAATGCAGCGAGTCGCCCAAGGACATCTGCACCTTTGCAAGTCGAGTCAGAAGCGGAGTTGTCACTCTGCGAGCTCTCAAGAAGGGGCACTATCTGCTCAATGCCGAGCTGGTGCGCCAGCTAACTGAGAAGCTACCCAATTCTCTGCGTGTACAATGGTACAGAACGTACACGGAAAAGTACCAGTCGCTGCCGGATCTGTCACTCTTCAGCGACTTCATAACCGAGCAAGCTCACTTCTGCAGTGCATTCGCCCCGCCTGAGAACATCAAGGAAACGGATTCTCTAGCGGGAAAACGCGTCATACAACGGACGCATACAGCTACCGACAAGCCGGTAAACAAATGTCGAATTTGCGACAAAAGTGGTCACTACGCGTCTGACTGCCAAAGGTTCAGAGACGCAGCAAGTGACAAAAGATGGGAGCTAGCCAAGAATTACAACTTGTGCTATCGCTGCCTAAGACAACGTCGTGCTGGACACACTTGCAACAAGAAGCAGTGTGATCATAAGGGGTGTACAGCCACGCACCATCGACTTCTTCATAGGGGTAAGAAGCCTCAAACAGACAGGACAAGGAAGCCTGCTGTTCCAGAAGAGAAGAAGGAGTCTCAGGAGACGGTGGCCAGTTCGCGAACTGAATCGAGTCAAGCTTTCCTGAAGATGATACCGGTCCGGGTAATAGGACCGGCGGGAGAGGCAGACACATACGCACTCCTTGACGACGGATCCACCGTTTCGCTGATCGACGAAGCAATCGCTCAGCGAGTGGGAGCAGTGGGCCCAATCGACCCTCTGAAGATCGGTGCTATTGGAAACACCATGATCGACACTCCCTTATCGAGACGTATAACCGTCACTCTCACAAGTCGTATGAGAGATAGGGTGCCCTTCAAGGCGCGCACCATTTCGAAGCTCAACCTGTCACCACAGGCAGTCAGTCAAGAAGACGTAGCCCGCTGTAGGCACCTTCGAGACTTGACGTCGCAGCTTACGTATCCTGCTGGAGTGCCAAAGATACTCGTCGGCCAAGACAACTGGCATTTGTTGTTGGCCACTGAAGTCCGCAGAGGACCTAGAAGCCAACCCATCGCGTCGAAAACCATGATGGGCTGGACATTGCACGGCGCGCACACCAGAACACTGGGCCAGCAGGTGCACTATGTCAACGGGTGTCAGTCCGTTGACGCAAGGCAAGATGCGGAACTGAACGAGCAGCTCCGTGAATTCTTCGCTATCGAGTCGTTGGCTATCAATCCACGACAACCAGCTTCTGACCCCCAGAAGAGGGCAGAAGATATACTGAACCGTCACACAAGACAGTTAGGAAATGGGCACATAGAAACCGCTATGTTATGGCGGGACGAGAAAATAGAGATGCCTGATAGTTACGAGACAGCACTCAAAAGGCTAGTCTCCATAGAGAAGAAGCTGGATAAAAACCCCGCTCTTCGTGTGAAATACACACAACAGATGGACTCCCTGATGGAAAAGGGATATGCTGAGAAGGCTCCCAAGTCAAGCACGCCAGGAAAAACCTGGTACCTGCCTCATTTCGATGTCTTCAACCCCATGAAGCCAGAGAAAATTCGAATAGTACATGATGCCGCCGCAAAATCGAGAGGAAAGTCACTCAACGACTTCCTGCTAACTGGACCAGACTTGCTGCAGTCGCTGCCCGGCGTCATGATGAGATTTCGTAGACACTGCGTGGCCATCTCCGGAGACATAGCCGAGATGTTCATGCAAGTAAAAGTACGAAGTGAAGACCGAGACTCACTTCGCTACCTATGGAGAGGCAACAGAAGAGATGGAGCCCCAGAAGAATATCGTATGACGTCCATCATTTTCGGCGCGGCAAGCTCGCCGTGCACCGCTATCTTTGCGAAAAATTGGAACGCAAGAAAGCACATCGAACAGCATCCAGTAGCAGTGAAAGCTATAGTAGAGAGCCATTATATGGACGATTATCTGGACAGCTATAAAACAGTCGAAGAAGCGACAGAAGTCGCGACAATGGTGAAGAAAATACACCAACAGGCGAAGTTTGACCTAACAAAATGGGTATCAAACAGTAAGCGCCTGATAGAAAATATCGATCCGTCACAAACCTGCACTGAGGTTGTGAACATCGGAGATACAGTAGGCGCAGAGAAAATACTCGGCCTGATTTGGAGACCTAGTGAAGATACGCTAGGTTTCAACCTAACGCTTGCGAGACTGCCGCCAGGAATTTTAGAAAAGGAGGCCCCTACAAAAAGAGAGGCTCTCAAAATTGTTATGTCGTTATACGACCCCCTAGGACTAGCCTCGCCTGTTACGATTCGAGCTAAACAAATATTGCAAGAAGCTTGGAGGCGAGGCGTCGATTGGGACCAGCTATTAGACGCTGACCTGGCATCTCAGTGGAGAAGTTGGATCGAAAACCTGCGGCAGCTCAAGGGCATCAGCATACCAAGATGTTATCCTGGTTATAGTGATGCCACAGAAATACAAATACATGTATTTACCGACGCAAGCGAGTTGGCATATGCAGCAGCTGTGTATTGGCGAGCCACCACAGCAGTAGGCACACAGAAGGTGAGCCTAGTCATGGCCAAGGCGAGAGTAGCTCCATTAAAGCTACAATCGATACCGCGCCTCGAGCTGCAGGCAGCGGTGATGGGAACCCGTCTGGCTGCAGCTGTGAAACGTGAACACGACAACAATCCATCGTCGGTCACGTATTGGACAGACAGCAAAACAGTCTTGTCGTGGATAAGAAAAGGAGCACGAACCTATAAAGCCTTCGTAGCTCATCGCATAGCTGCCATAGAAGAAGGTAGCAAAGTGGAGGATTGGCGATGGATATCCACGAAGTTGAACATCGCCGATATAGCGACTCGTGACGTGCCGCCGAGGTTTGACTCACAACACGAGTGGTTCTGTGGCCCAAGTTTTTTGTATGAAGACCCTTCTTCATGGCCATCAGAAAAACCTCCAATCACAGAAGAGACAGGAGAGGAAAGAACGCTCACTGTCACAGAAAAAGAAAAATCTGTTTTGGAGAAAATAACAGACAGACATACATACACTTCGAAGCTCATAGAAGCTATACCTAATCCCGTCAACTTTTCAAGATGGGAGCGGCTATTACGTGCGACTGCTACCGTCCTACGTTTTATACATCTCTGTAAACAAAGGACAGAGAAAACGTTCTACAAAAGAACCCGGAAAAACGCTGAGGAGGACACGGACTGGCGAAAGAAAAAGAAGACAGCGACTGCAGCAACCAAGCCGTCATACATAGCGCCAGAAGTCCGAAAGCAGTACATAGATGCGAGCTTTCTTCAAAAAGCCGAGAAAATACTCGTACAAGTTGCACAGCAGCAATCGTTCGCTCAAGAAATAGCTAGATTGCATGCACATGAAATAGTGGACAAAAATAGTCCGCTACACGCGCTGCAAATAGAAGTAGTAGATGGCCTACTACGTATTAGAAGCCGTATAGCCGCCACTGACGAGGTCACAGAAGATGTAAGGCGACCGCCAATATTACATGGCGACCATCATATAACCCAGCTCTATATAGACTGGACACACCGCAGCTTACTACATAGTGGGACTGAACTCACAATAAATGAGGTACGGCAGCATTATTGGGTCGTAAGGATGCGTCCCACCACCAAGAAAGTACTGGCACAATGTCTTCAGTGCCGTATTCGTAAGGCACAAGCACCTGTGCCAGCGACCGGCGACCACCCACGAACGCGCCTGGCTCATCACCAAAGGCCGTTCACGTACACCGGGCTAGACTACTTCGGCCCGCTATCTGTCACCGTGGGTCGCCAGCATCACAAGAGATATGTAGCACTGTTTACATGCCTCACCACAAGAGCTGTCCACCTCGAGATCGCCGCCAGCCTCAGCGCAGACAGCGCAATATTAGCGCTGCGCCGTTTCGCCGCCCGCAGAGGATGTCCAACTGAGATCCACTCAGACAACGGCACCAACATGCACGGTGCCGATCGAGAGCTACGAGAGGCCTTCCGAGAGGAGGCCAGTCGCCGAGGCATCACTTGGCGCTTCATCACCCCATCAGCGCCCTTTATGGGAGGTGCATGGGAGCGTCTAGTTCGCTGCGTAAAAAACGCATTGTATACCGTACTCACAGAGAAACACCCACACGAAGAGGTGTTGTCCACACTGATTTGTGAGGCAGAGTACACGGTAAATAGCCGCCCGCTGACACATGTATCAGTCGACGGCGATGACGACGAGTCTATCACGCCGAACCACTTCCTACTTGGTGGGTCGGCTAGACTCCCAAACCCCGGCGTGTTCACCGAGCAAGACATCGACCACAAAAAAATGTGGCGTCGGTCACAAATCCTGGCCGACATGTTCTGGCGCCGGTGGGTGCGAGAATACCTGCCGGAGCTCCAAAACCGGCGGGAGCCCCACAGCCGCGGGCCTGGCCTGCTGGTGGGCGACCCCGTCCTTATCGCGGACGGGCAGCTGCCTCGCAACACGTGGCCGCGAGGCCGCATCGAGGCCATATACCCTGGCCCTGATGGAGAAGTCCGGACCGCTGAGGTGCGCACCACTGGCGGCACTCTAAAGCGTCCGGTGAAGAAGCTCATTCCTTTGCCAAAATGAGTGCAGCAGAGTTCCAGCGGCGAGAGCTGAGCGACGTGTCGCAGAGCGTCGAGGTCACGAGCGCTGCCGACGTGCGCCGCTCACAATGCTGATGCAGCGCCGCGCCAACGTAGCATCGAGTCGACGCGACACTGCACGGCGGGAGAGATGTTCGCGACGATACGTCACCTTTAGATAGGTTGTCATAATGTAAAATATAAATAGTATTGACAGACACACGTCTGCTCACCCCAGAGCGCCATCGCATACTAAGCGATGTCGGTAGGTGAAAAAACCTTTTATAGTAAAGCTCGTAACTAATTTTTGCTCATGTTTTTGAGACACTAAAATTATATTTTATGTGTCTATCAGTAGGTAATAGAATTATATAGTCTAATAACAATAAATTAGAAGCTTTAATATGCATACTGATTGTGTTATTACGGAAAGAAACAAGTATTTAACTCCGTAAAAAACAACCGTCCTCAACGAGCGTTTAGTTCACAATGACCTGTAAGAGGGCGGCACCTTATATTTATACTAAAACCAGTTTTTGTAGAATTTTGATAACTTTAAACTCATGTTTTGGGGGCTTTTACATAGTTTATAGTGTGAATATAGCGCTTATGTGTTAGAATTATACATAAGGTACCTTAGTTATATGATAAATGTATAGGTTTAAGGAAATAAAAATATTTTGTTTACTTATTTTAGACCCCCCGTTTTGAGCAGGGTATCAGGTGGTGCTATAGGTATTCTATTCACCAACCAATCAGATTGCTTCCTTACACATAATTGTTTTGTTAGGAAACACCACCTAGGTGTTCTAGATAGGATGGCTGGATACCATGACTGAGAAATTATACATAATAGCAGTACATGGCCAGTCATAGTGCATTTTCACTCTAAAAAGGGAAATATACATACATTTTACTCAAGTAAGTGTTTGGAAAATTCGATACAAGCCATTTAGCGCTTCTAGGTGACCTAGAATTTTGTCTAGGCCCTATAAATAGATAGCACCTGTGTAATTCTAGTACATAGACATCACTTGCTTGAAGTGATGTGTCTGTGTATGCCGGCATGGACGTTTCTATGCGTCTGCCGACGGGTCACTACGTCCAGGGACACTTGGTGCCTGGTCAGTTATAGATATGCTGTCTGAAGCATTACCTTCGTGGACCCACAGGCGGGCGTCTAGACTCAGTCATGACACAAAACTAGTATATAGGTGTATATAACGCACACAGACACATTAAAGCTGTGAGACGACGTAAAATTTAGTATTCGGCCGCTTCCCGGCACCTTAAGCTGCGGAAAGGCTGGTGGTACACCCATCAGGGTACCGCCGTCAGACAGCCTAGTTTTCCAGCTACCCAACCACACTTCCGGAAGGAGCTTAGCTCTGGTGGTTGAGGAGTTAAGCGACCTGATATGGTGCGAGGTTACATGGATTTGCTATGTAAACAAACTTGTAACAAACGATAACTCATCGGGGGTTGGACATGTAGCTACCGGACTTCTACCTTGGGATAGCCCATCACGAGGGCTACCCGGGTGTGAATGTAACTTGAAAATCCACCCAGCAGTCTGAGTAGGAATCGAGTTTATGTGCCAAGATCAGGGGCATAAGCTAACTTCTCGCACCATTTCGCGGCTGTACGCCTGAATGTTTTGAATATAACTGTAACACTTATGTGTGTCAACGGCCCAGTAGGAGGGCTCCAAGTCCCTCGCTGGTACCCTAGAGCTAACATGTCTAGTTTTAGGAGAAACTCGATTGTAAAGCTTCAAACTGGCGGGAATTCCCTTTCTTCGACATTCTCCTTACGAGAACTCCCTGATGGTAGGGGCTAGGGACCTGGATCAAAGACCGGAGGGAAGGTCTCCTCGAGACCTATCCAAAAGTACAAGTTTCACCAGAATCGGTCCAGTGGAAGGGTAGTTCCTGTCAGTTTCAAGCTACGAGTCTTAGCGTATATTTTTTGAAAAATAAAAGTTTTTGCGGTCGGAATGTTGTGGTCCTCGTCGCAGTCGAGTTCGCCTCTTTAATAGTGCGCAGGCGCGTGAACATTTCGTAGCCATTATTTCACTTAAAGTATTTCCACGCATCATTGCGCTTCGAGGACCATGAAGGAACATCGCTTCTGGCCATGAACAAATAGTTTTATTTAACCTGGACATCACGTTTTTCACCTCAACCTACTTGGCAGCCTTCAAGTGTCTCCAAGGTCCATAGTTACCAGATGACAACTGAACAATAGGTGCAAGGGGCGTCAACGCGTTCAAGCAGGAGCCTTACAACCTCCTGATTGCCTGTCGGTCTTGGACGATCACGTCCGTCCCGTACATTAACTATACATAGACTAGAAAATAATCCAATAAAATAAAAAAGTGTATAAATCACCAATCATCGACACTGAATCTCCAATAATCAACATCCAGTTATCGACAGTTACCAGTTACCGACACCCAGTTATCGACTATTACGCGTAAGGTAACCATCGCTAAATTATAACTAATATCACTCTTAACGTATAAAATCTCCACATCAGACTCTTTTGAAGTCAAACCTTCTTCAACGGTATTCTTTGCTTTCTTAATCTTTTATTTAACTTTTCATTGGTTAGCTGTACTTTTAATGTCTTTTTTTCTATTCTGTCTTGCTTTTTCTTCTTTTCTTGTTGTTTTTTATTTTTCTCGTGATGTAATTCCACCAGCACAGTACAAAATTGCCAAGCTTTACTTGTTACTGTTGGTGGAATTTTTTCTCGTTTCATTCTATATTTATAACTATCCAAATTTTTCGGCCAAAACAAACTCCTCTTGAAGGGAGATGGAACAATCCCTCCAAAAGCATTTTCCAAATACTTCTTTTGTGGTGTTATGTACCTACTGCAGTTCCATGGCTATTAATTCCTATTACTATAAGGAAACCAGATGAAGATGATGGTTTCGGTGGTGGAAGTGCTTGGTCGATTATTGTATCAACTGTGCCGATATGATTAGTCTTGTATTTGGGTATCTCCTGTTACTTCAGGTGAACCGATCGGTGAAGTAAGTTGCGGTATTAAGACAAGTTGGTTAAGTCTTGGTGATATTGTTAGGCTGCTCCATTAGAGGATCTTTAGATAAATCGGTCTGTGATACCTCGCCTCAATGTGTCTGACATTGTAGGAGCATCAAATGAATATGAATGACATAACACGTCTTCGGATCGGATTGGTTTTAGTCGCGGTTTCTTTTTCGGTTTGTCTAATTTCAGACATATCGATGTAATTATGACCAAATGGGAAAAAAAGGCCGCTCGGAATCCATTTTGGACGCAATCTTTTGTTATATTTGTGAGAGCTTTTTTCAGCACTGGGGCAAAGTTCTCTTTCCGACAAACTGTGGCTAGGTTCTCCACTTTCCGTTGTGTCACGGCTTTATCCAATGAGCTTTAGTCCATCGGTTGCAGAATATGCGTAATATTAGTTACGACTCTAATATAATTTTATGAGCAAAAATTTGATAAATGAAGCGTAAGGTGTGATTTGTGACAATGCACAGAGAATAATGACTGTATGGTCGTTTTCCCCAAATTTTATCATGGAGCGGCATCGTAGGTACTCCGAAATGTTTTGCAGCAACTGCAATTTTTTCGACATTTTTTACAGCCTCAACGCGCGGCTTTTTCTAATTGGTCGCGGGTATCATTTTTCGAGATTTTTCAGAGCCATCTGTAAGAACCAATCATCGACACATATTATTACCCAATTATCGACACTGTCGATTACTGGTAGCTCGACTTTGATTAATCTATTTCAAATATCTACCAAATACGCAAAACAAAAAGAACTATATTCGCTTGTCACATGAAATATTTTTCAAAAAATTATTATCGACACGTGTCGATTATTGGAAAAGTCAGTTTTTGAAAACCAGTGATCGACACCATCAATTTACTATTATCAAAATAACCTTAAACTTCCGTTATAACAAAAATCGATCCTATAGTCCTTAAATAACCCGTGAAAAACATCAAATACGAGGAAGTCACATTACATTAAGATAATTAACAAAAAAAAATTACCCACTTCCTTAGGGATTTCTCTAAGGAATTCTGCTATTTTCACCAGACTTCTAGCCGCACTCGGTTTTCGCGCTCTCAATTTTGTTTGAAAATGGCGGATTACGCTCAACTTTCAATAGGAGCTAGTCAAAAGTATGCTGTATAAGGAACAATGTTTGCTTAGTAAGATATCGGTTGCCTACTCTTATTTTATAGGATCAAAAAAAAAAGTGTCGGTTATTGGTTCTTGTCGATCATTGGTGCCACTACGTACGTTTCCTTTTATTTGTACATTGTGTGTATATGTGTGTGCCAAATAAACTGGTTTTCTTTCTTTCTTTCTTATACCAATATTTCTTGTGTCTTGCCACCTGACGGGTGATATACTCGTCCGTCGTCGTTAACAAGAGGAACAACGTAAGCTTTGAGTGGGTAGGAGTATGTCCTCGTCCCATTCATCCTCCCTGACAAAGGGCAATCTGGTTTAGCAAGCCTTTTTAGTCTTTTTACCCGACTGCCGAAGGAGGCTAATGTGTTTATCAGTCTATGTATGTATGTATATATGTATGTATGTATGTATGTTTGTTCCTATATGGCGTTCCAGAGACAAAACGCGTTGGCCGATTTTGATGATTCATACGTCAATCGATTCGCCTTAATCCTGCGAGTGTCATAGGCTACATTAAAATTGGACAGTAGAAAAATGGCGGATTTTGGGCGCCATATTGTAGGGGCCCAAATTTTTTTTTTCTTCCAAACCCATCGTGTTGGGTATCAAAATAAAGGGTTTTAAAAGGTGATTTCAAAAAAATCTTTTTTGCAAAAAAATACTACCGACTTCCAAATGAAAAACTACAAAGTGAAAAATAACTTAACTTTTGGAAGTCGGTGTCTTTCGTAGGTACCATTTTTTTGCGATATGGACACCGACTTCCAAAAGTTAAGTTATTTTTCACTTTGTAGTTTTTCATTTGGAAGTCGGTAGTATTTTTTTGCAAAAAAGATTTTTATTTTGCCCTTTTTAGTTTTACCTACCTAATAGCAAGTTGTTTATTAAGGTCCCTATAACTACAGAATAGATAAACCGAATAACATGAAACTTGAACATAACCGGTGAAATGAGAGATCTGCGTACCCCTTTAGAGCGTACTGGCGTGATGTTATGTTATGAAATGGTATAAACAACAAACAGACATGCGATTGCAGCAATCCCGAGAGCTTTGCCGTTATTTATTGAAGAGTTCTGTTGTGTATCTCCGAAGTTCTTCATCAGACCTTCACCAAATTAAAATGGGACCAATTTCGAAACATACTCTTTCAAACAAAAAAAGAATTTTCAAAATCGGTCAACAATTGACGGAGATATCGGTGAACATACATAAAAAAAAAAAAAAAAAAAAAAAAAAAAAACATACAAGAAGTCGAACATAGAACCTCCTCCTTTTTTGTAAGTCGGTTAAAAATATATAACACTTATATGTTTAAATGTATCTAATTCGAAGAAAACTTAACTAAAAAGTTATAAATAAAAAAAGTTAAAACAAAAAATCAAAAAACCCGACTGCTTCAAAAGCGAACTAAAAAGTCGTAAACAAGAAAAAAATCATGCTGTGCAGGAGGAGGATACATCTGGTTTTGGTCAGCCAGCTCGCGCGTATGTTTCCTCCGACTGCACAGCATGATTTTTTTCATGTTTACGACTTTTTAGTTCGCTTTTGAAGCAGTCGGGTTTTTTGATTTAACTCTTTTTAACGTCTGGTAATCCTCATGGATGTCGTCCGTCCCGTGCCGGGCGTAGGGGTCTGTCAGACTTTAACTGAGTAAGACCACATTAACTTTGGCCGGGGCATTGGAGTGTTTGCGCTTTTGGTTACACATCCCCGGCCAGGTATTGGCCCGCATGAATTTATTCGGACCCCATCACCCATTGCGGCTGTATACCGAGTATTCAAGGACTCTTTTTTATATTCGTAATAGGCTTGCGTTTGACCCCTATCTCACGGTAAGCGATGATGTGGTCGACGATGGATCACGCTTGCCTAGAAGTAACCTATTCACTCTTGACTTGAAGATGCCTAGGTTGTAGTTATCGGGAAATACAGACTCCGGCAGGGAAATTCACTCTTTTGCTGTTCGCTTATTAAAAGTATTCCCAAAACGTTTGGTGCGTATGGGTGGGATGTCCACCATGTATCGATGACGCATCCCCGTACGTCTTGTAGTCGGATGATGGAACGGGCTAGGAGGAATCAGTTCATGCAATTCCAACGGACACTCCCCGAAAAAAAACCGACAGGCTGGCAACTCGGCGCCGATGTTCAAGGCTCTGGAGCCTAAACTCGACCAGTATCTCATCGCCGATAAGCCTCTTGGCCCGCTTTTCGATCGACTCGAGTGCATCCAGCTGGTATTTGGCAGATCCGTCCCAGAGATGAGAACAGTACTCCATGCATGATCTAACTTGCGGTTGATACAGTTAAGCAACTGCTCTGGGGCGAAGTACCGTCTCACCTTCGCAAGATTCTCCAATCTTTTCGTCCTATTGAACAAACTCAGCCGCTCGTTTAAGAAATCAAAGACCAATAACCTGTGTCACACACACGACAATCTTTTCTGTACCTACTTAAATATCTTTACACCGCAGCACTGACTGTAAAAGCATACAGCGATTGTAAATTAGTACTTGTATTAACTATATCTAGATCTCAGCATCTACATGATTCCAAAGTCCTGTAATTCCTAACAATTGAATCCTTATTGGCAATTGAAGTTAAATTATTCTGTTTACAATTGTTCGGTCTTACTTAACGTTATTGAAAGTAGCTGCTCGACAGTTCCAATGCCCGTAATTAAAAGGGACGAAGCCGTATAACTTTTAAAGTAATCGGATTTAGTAATTTCATTGGAAGGTTGGTTCTTTAGTTTTAATAGGCAACGATTCTCCATAGTTCATATTACATCAACCTATGATGTTCCCATTGCCAACTCAGGCAATTTCTCTGTGGGCTTAGCACAAATTGCGATTTTTAACCGCGCGGAATTTATACGCGCGAATTTTTGTCCGCGTACTAAATCATAATTAACGCGCACTGTGGATAAAATTCCGCGCGATTTTTGTCTCTTTCTACCTGTTCATAGAACTTAAAATATTCGCGCATATTTAAAACGCGCCGCAGTGCAGTGGATTCTGTGGAAACACAAGGATTACTTGCTGTTTTATTTCCGCGGGATTTTTGTTGCTGTTAAAATGCCATAGGTCGCAGAATGGGCGGAAGAATATCGCGCGAATAAAAACCACAGTGCGTGCTAAGCCTAATAATTGTTTTATTTTAACTCCTTAACATACAATGCGTTCAGGAATATTGGTCGTCGAATCATAAGAGACGACAATAACTCAGGTCTGGCAGCCCACTACATCTCTCCATCCAGACCAAGTCTTCTAAATGATGAACGAAAATATACAGCTCTTCTGCAGGCATCTCCAAAGCTGGTTCCCTGAATTTGTTCGCATCTTCGAAGAGTTTCTGTACTCTACCTTTGGGGCGTATCCACGACCGATTTATTTCTGCAAATCAGAGATTTTGTAGAAGAACTGCTGTACGGAGTTTCAAGATTATAAGCTTGAAAGATACTCTACATAACCAGAAAGATTCGCAATGACACTATTTAAAACGAAAATGATATTTTGTCTAATATATTCCATACTCAAATAAATTGTTATAAGGGATGATCCAGCGGTATATATAAAGTTAGTGAAATTAACGTACCCTGTCCATTTACCCAAATAATAAAGATGAATATTATACAACACCCCCGAAAGTTACATTATGTTGGTCCTGAAAATTACCCCAAATTACCAGTCATGTATGAAGCTTCGCATTTTGAACTTTGTTAAATTAGGAACTAACAAATATGAATAAATTCTATGATAATATTTACCTCTTGTCTTGGAAATGCTAGAAAACATTATTATAGTTGTTTACTTCGTAAATGTCGAGTTAAATTAGTTGCTTCGGTAGTTTGTAAACCATTTTAGTGTATATACAGAAGATACAATACATCTCACTAATATCTGTTTATTGTAAGCAATTTTGCCGTTTTCTTTGCAAAAAGCTTTGGGAAGCACTACCACTATCTCTATTTCTAACGTCGAGCAGTGATTGTTGTATTTTTGCTTTTTACCCGACTGCCGAAGGAGGGTAATGTGTTTATCAGTCTATGTATGTATGTATGTAAGTATGTAAGTATGTAAGTATGTAAGTATGTAAGTATGTAAGTATGTAAGTATGTAAGTATGTAAGTATGTAAGTATGTAAGTATGTAAGTATGTAAGTATGTAAGTATGTAAGTATGTAAGTATGTAAGTATGTAAGTATGTAAGTATGTAAGTATGTAAGTATGTAAGTATGTAAGTATGTAAGTATGTAAGTATGTAAGTATGTAAGTATGTAAGTATGTAAGTATGTAAGTATGTAAGTATGTAAGTATGTAAGTATGTATGTATGTTTGTTCCTATATGGCGTTCCAGAGACCAAACGCGTTGGCCGATTTTGATAGTGTCATGGGCTACATTAAAATTGGATAATAGAAAAATGGCGGATTTTGGGTGCCATATTGTGGGGGCCCAAATTTTTTTTTTCTTCCAATCCCATCGTGTGGGGTATCAAAATAAAGGGTTTTAAGAGGTGATTTCAAAAATATATAACACTTATATGTTTAAATGTATCTAATTCAAAAAAAACTAACTAAAAAGTTATAAATAAAAAAAACTTAATTCATAAAATCAAAAATCCCGACTGCTTCAAAAGCGAACTAAAAAGTCGTAAACAAGGAAAAATCATGCTGTGCAGGCGGAGGATACACCAGATTTTGGTCAGCCAGCCCACGAATATGTATCCTCCGACTGCACAGCATGATTTTTTCCTTGTTTACGACTTTTTAGTTCGCTTTTGAAGCAGTCGGGATTTTTGAATTAAGTTTTTTTTATCTGCTTTGTCTTTTGTGCCCTATGTTGCCCTTGGTCGATGTCAAATGCCTCCACGGCTCAGGAATTTAGAGACGCTACTGATGGCACGTAATTATAACTAACTTCTGGATCGATTACATTATAGATTACAATCGATATGTTATGGACAATTTAAAAACGCCCAATATGAGTAGGCAATATGCCTATATGGCCTATTTCTGTCTCCAGGCTCTAAAGTAACTTAACATGTAGAAGATGACGGGCGCTGAATTCGCCGTCGTCGTCGTGTCGGAGTGCCCTAAGCTCTTGGACTAATTCATTGACCATAATTATCAAATTGCCCAACCGTCAAGTAGCAATATTCATAGTGACAATACAATGTGATAAATATAGAAGTTTAAACCTGTATGCATTACATTGCTCGTTTTGACATGACTTGATGTATAATACGCGGGCATTATACATAGTGTACTGATTAAAACAAATACACTGAGAAGAATACGATATTTCTAAGGTCGGCAAATACCTAGATAACAGATTACAAGCGCCTATAGACAGCGGTTATTACATTCAAAACATCCTAATGATAACATCTTACTTAACAATATGAATTTCATGATTACATCTTCATTCATTGCTGTATGGCGGTCTAAACAAGTCATCATGACTGTTGTGGACTGTATAGTTTCTTGATGTAAATGAAACGTTTTCTGGCCAGCTTTCTTCAGGTTTATCCTTGATGTTACTTTTTGTAGAGTTAGGGCCGACTGTTCTTATATCCGGCTCGAAGGACCAGACTGTTAAGACTGGATTTTATGCAACGTAAAAGCGCGAAATATGATATGATATGATCAGGTCACTATGCATCATCTGCCTGCCCTTACCCCATTTTTTATGAGGTCGGCGCAGCATTTCTTCTTCCATTCAATATCTCTAATTGCCGATACCTCTACTCATTTGAAGCGTTTCTCTGGGGCTTGTCGATCTGCACTGCCTCGGCGCTTTTCGAAGGAGCTGCAATGGTTGGGGGCAATAGTGTGGGTGGCTTTGCCTCAAATACCATCCAACAGTTCAAATTAAAACATTGTCCTACCAATTATTTCCTGATATAGAAGTGATCTTGTCCATTGTAACAGGTGGGGATCAATCACGCAAGCCTCTACCGTCCGCCTCGGCATCGACGAGGCAGGCAACGATGTCCATGTGCCGATGTGTCATCTGTTACCTATGGTATACCCTGATGATTTAGGTAAGTTCTACCATTAGTTTTAATGTTTTCAGACCTAAATAATCAACCTGGTTTCCTAGAGGCCAACTAAAATTTCTTTGAAAGACCTTATGCTTACTGCGGCCCTGGCACAAGCAACTGAAGGAACACGGGTGTGTTTTAGTCAGCAAAAGTCTGAGACGCTCTTCTGCTTCACACAGAGTGGGACAAGTCATTAGATGAATTGCCACACGAAAAAAAGGGCTACACCCAGATGAACGGTAGACTCGTCGATGTGAAAGGAAACTGCTGGATTCGGCTATTGCAAGACAGACCGTTGCCGCGTTGTGGCGATGCTTTGGTAGGCCTTTGTCCAGCTGTGAAAGTGTCCGATAATATGATTAAGATGAAATAATTGCTGGCAGATGGTTGGGTAGCCTAATTGTCTATATAAAACAAGTAAAATTTAATCGTCGACATATTTTTTATTCCATACTACATAATTTATCAATACTTCATAAAAGATAGCTTGATTGCTCTGCGACATAATACATCGCAGAGATCAAGCTATCTTTTGCCATCTTATGTCAAACTGACGTATACGTTATTGCTGCCTGTCAAGCGCTATTGTTACTGTATTGATACTGACTGCTGTCGTAGAGACCAAGCTATCTTTTATGAAGTATAGTAGTAGACACACTTCGATCGACAATCTATTGAACACGTAATTATGTCACGATATCTTGCGGGAGCAGACAGACCTATTTAAACAGTAAAACGCCATTAACTTTTGAACAGCTAAACCGATTTTCATCAACATAGCTCACCCTCATGTTATGGTGCCACAGACTGATTCACATATAAACAAACACACAGGTACACACATCAAACTTATAAACACCCCTCTTTTTCCTTCGTGTGTTAAAAATTACCCACCTGTTATATCACTATTTGCCCTCTCATTTTGTCATTTCTACTCTGCCAGGCATAACACTACTCTCTCTGACCAAGAAGTGACTTCCCTAACAAACCACTCCCGTTCTTAGTGATCGACGGCTGGGACATAAGTCCCCTGAACCTGGCGGAGTCCATGGTCCGCGCCAAAGTCATCGACTTCGACCTGCAACAGAAGCTGAAGAAGGAGATGTCGACCATGAAGCCGCGACCAGCCATCTATGATCCTGACTTCATCGCTGCTAACCAGGTATGTGGTCTTAGCTTTAAGCAAATTTTCCTCCTGTCTTATGATGCCTAAAGATGCCGCTATAAATATATAAATAAAATAGTCTTTATATACTGATAAACAAACTAATTACAATATAATCTAAAACCAAATAGAAGTAATTATTGCACTTCGGCGTCGTCCATCAGCGCGTCCCTTGACGCATAGGCCCCCCCCCCCCCCCAGGCTCCTCCACTTGTCACGGTCTCGTGTAACTCTGGCCCACAAGGCACCAGCTATCGCCACTCGTCCCAGCGTTTGCGTTGCCTACCTCTACTTCTCTTTGATCCATCTCTAACTTGCCATTCTGTTATAGCCGTATACCACTTATTTTTCTTATCACGGGGCATATGCCCGGCCCATCTCCATTTCATTCTTTTTATATGGAATATAGCATCTTTCAGTTTGGTGATCTTCCTAAGATCTTCAGTTCTCTTTTTGTCCCTTCTCCTGACGTTTAAAGTTTAAAATGCTACGTTCCATGCCTCTTTGACAAGAAGATGCCGCTATAAACGGGCCCAAATTGTCTAAGGGTTAAATCACTATCGACTCAAAAAGAAGCAGAAGACCTGCCTTATTTGTAGTTATTTATGGATAGACGATGTCTTTTTTTTTCTTAACTGTTGGAAACCTTCAAAAGACGCCTGGACTTTTGGGGAAACGACCAGGGTGTGTGGGATTTTTACCTCACTAAAACCATCCCGGTGATCACCATCAGCACGTAGGAACCCCCTCTGTGCAACGCTTGTTAGGGCACATCCTTGGGGAGACTGAAAAAGCCCCTCCCCTTAGCCTCGCTGTGCACGGCAGTACGTGATGTGTGCCACCGTCTTTCCTAGGGTCATTTGTTGGGCGAGCAGAGACCCAATCTGAGCGCCCGCGACTCCAGACTCCCGTCTGCTTATGATGCAGACGGGGTGTCGGCGTTTTAGGCATCGGGTGGTTGCCTCTACGACGCATTGCGGTTGCTGTAGCCGCTCGACTGCTTGTCGCCGTTCCTGCCGCCTCAGCCTTACTAAAGCGATTGGAGGATGGCGCGAATTCGGTTATAAACCCTCGCGTCTATGTTATGCTAGAATGTCCAGCATAGGAAAGCGTGTCAGGAGAGTTGCCACCTCAAAACATACCGTTCAGTAACCTCGTGCGATACGAATGGCCATTTTCCGCTGCAGGCTATTAACTTTAGTCCTGCAGCGTCGGACGCCTGATAGTCTGCTTGACCAGACTGGCGCACCATAAAGGACCATCGATCGCACGACAATCGTGTAGAGGCGGCGATCTTCTTCCCGAGATCCCCCGAGGATGGGCTGCAGTCTATGCAAAGCACTCACTGCTTTTTCAATACATGTGACCAGGCGTTCGAAGTGTTCTTCGAAGGCCCACTGACCGGATAGTGATACCGCAGGCATTACCTGCAGTATCACTTATTTTTTAGAGGAACTGCTACATTTTCTAGGATAAAAAGTATTCTATGTTTTGAACCAAAAAAAATGGGCTATCTCTGTGTCTAATTTGTCATATACGATTTTGAAGTTATTGCTATGTGATGGATGGATAGCAAACATCTATCTGCCTAGCCTTTTCTCTATTATTTTGGGATAGGGTTACATTTTAACCGGATTTAGCTGAGTACCAGAATTTTTGATGGAGTTACAAACATGCTCACTAAGAGTACGGTTGTAGGTAAATTCTAAGTAGGTCTTAAAATTGGCGTAAGAATACTTGCTACGCGCAATTTAAGCATGAATTTAGTTTTCGGCGTAGATAACCATTTAAACTAGTCCTAAAAAAAAGCCATTAGAAAATGCAGACTTCAAAATGTTGGTTAACCTGTTGCCTAGGAAAACTGATAAATAAAATAAATATTTATTTCTTGATAGGTAAGCGTTAATTACACCACCTAGCGCTTACCTATCAGTTTTGTCAAAACCTCTTTGTAAATTACAGACAAAGATATTTTATTTTGCAAACATGGGTACAGTACCTATGTACCATGGTGATATAGGGAATAGGTCCAGTCATATTTTACCAATGGGTATGCAAAAACTATAAACTAATATACTAAACTTTAACAGTCAAAACGAAAACCAAGCATGATTCTTATTACCCGACTGCCGAAGGAGGGTAATGTGTTTATCGGTCTATGTATGTATGTTCTTATATGGCGTTCTAGAGGCCAAACGCGTTGGCCAATTTTGATGATTCTTACGTCAATCGATTCGTCTTAACTCTGCGAGTGTCACTGGCTACATTAAAATTGGAAATGAACAAAATTGACGGATTTTGGGCGCCACTTCGTGGGGTAAGATTTTTTTTTACTTCGAATTGTGTGGGGTGTCTAAACCCCATCGTGTGGGGTATCAAAATAAAGGGTTTTAAGAGGTGATTTCTAAAATGTATGTTTAAATGTACCAAATTCGAAAAAAAAAAATAACTAAAAAGTTGTAAATAAAAAATCTAAAAACCCGACTGCTTAAAAAGCGAACTATACATCTGGTTTTGGTCAGCCAGCTCGCGAATATGTATCCTCCGACTGCACAGCATGATTTTTTCTTGTTTACGTCTTTTTAGTTCGCTTTTGAAGCAGTCGGGTTTTTTGATTTTATTTTTATTTTATTTTATTTTTATTTTTTAAAACGTTGCCCCACACTAGGAATTTCTTCCTGTATCGTGGGTGTGTTTACAAACATTTAAACTCACATACACAACACCCAGAGCCGCCGGAACAACTATCTGTAGATCATACAAATATTTGTTCCGTGCGGGAATCGAACCCGCGACACGCAGCGCAGCAGTCAATCACTCAACCACTGCGCCAACCGTGCGCCCAAGTTTTGATTTTTTAAATATCGATAGCGGTGATTCTTTCCAACTTTTCGGTATTTTATCATATATGACCGGAGCCATGCAGTAAACACTTTTGCGCAGTAGTGCTGTCTTAGCGGACTGATGACACAGTAGGTTTACACAGCTGTAACTTTACATAATACTAGCTGACCCGGCAAACTTTGTTTTGCCATAAAAACACCATAACATTCATCTACCCTACCTACCCTACCCATCCTAACCTACCTACCTTACCTACCCTAACTACCCTACCCTACCTTACCTACCCTAACTACCCTACCCTACCCCACCTACCCTACCCTACCCCACCTACCCTACCCTACCCCACCTACCCTATCCTACCATACCTACCCTATCCTAACATACCTACCTACCCTACCTACCCTGCCCTACCCTACCTATTAAAAAATAGGTAGTAGCCGATTCTCAGACCTACTGCATATGCATTTAAAATTTCATAAAAATCGGTCAAGCCGTTTTGGAGGAGTATGGTAACTAACATTGTGACACGAGAATTTTATATATAAGATAAAGATAACATTCAGAATCGTACGATACGGTAATTCGGTGCCAATTTGAAAAAAATCTGCTGTTAGTGTAATCTTGGGTCAACGATTTATCATGGTCACCTGACGAGCGCACGATCGCATGAATGAGTGCGCCTACGCATGTGGCTTTAGAATTAACTCTCAATTGCATCTACTCAGCTGCGGTAAGAAGATATTGATGAGAATTAGTACGAAAGGAAGTGTCTGCAGTCCATCCTCTTGTTAATCCTCGTCGCGGATTTGATTCCCGCACGGTACAAATATTTGTATAGCCCACTATACTATTAGCACACACAATACAGGAGTCATTAATAGTGTGGGGCAACTTAAAAAAAACAGTAAAGTATCTTTAAAATGCCCTTGGGTAATGGAATATGTTATAATGGTCTCTTCCGCTACCTAAAGGTACCCCTCATCTTGGTTACATCGCAAAAATGTTGTCTGCCCATGCCAACAAAAAATCCTACTACCAGTGCTTGGACGCCACTCGGTGACTTCCTGATCTCCACCTGTCACTGCGTCTTGTGTCCTGGCCCTGCCCGACCCCACTCGAGTTCCATAACTTGTTTTCGGATGTCGAAAATCAGTGTAAGTATTAAAGAGTACCTATGCTTAGATTTTATTAATTACGATGCTCCTATTTCTGTTTGCAAGGTCTAAAGAAACCTAACATGAAGGAGATGACGCGAGCCTACCCGCGAACCTAACCTAACCATGTCGGGGTGTCCAAAGCTCGCGTGTTCGCTTTGCTCGCTCTTGTAGTAATTCATTGACCATAATTTTTGAATTGCCCAACCGTTACGTAGCAAATATATAAGTTTAAATCAGTATTCATTACATTGCCCGATTTGACTTGACTAGATGGATAATGCCCTGATTAAACACTTGGTCCATGACATATATAAAATACGGAGGCGCGAAAGGAGAGCAACCCCCGCCCGCTATAACAAAGCATGGATGCCTATCCTTTGTTACGTAAGGACGAAGGGGTTGCACTTCCCGCAGCGCCGGAGACGATGCAGAAGCAACTTTAGTGTTTTGAGGGTAGGTTACAATAATTTATTTTTCTCAAGTAAATAGGAAAATCAGGTCCAATTGACGTTATATAAAAAGGACATCACACAAATTGAAAATTATATGAAATTAACGTTACACAAAATGTTATAAGAGCAAATGAATGTTATTAGATCATATGAAATTAGGTTATTTGTTTTTATAGCATATGAAAATTATATCATGTGCACGTTTTTCAAGTGATATTGTACTATCTGTTATTTTGCCATCATCGCTTACCATCAGGTGAGATAGTGGTCAAGCGCGAGCCTATAAAGAATAAAAAAAAAAAAAAAAAAAATATTACACACTCCTAGAATGACATACAAGGATCTTATTGGCGACGTTCTTCAGAACTTTCTCATAACCGGCGTGCGTGTGAGACGCGATGTTTGAACTGAGTATGACTAGGAAAGGATCGTAGGAGGTGGCTTTCTGTAGTTTCTGCCTACCATGGGAAAAAAGTCGTGAGTGTATGTGTCGTACGTCTTTGGATCTCAACGTTTGGAACCCGGTCTAATTTGTTTATTTATTTATTTTATGGCACTCCAAACGAATTTTTCACAATAACATTGACAATAAATTAATCACAATTGATTACAGACTAGCGAACTATTCACTTTTATAGGTGTGCACAGCACTAGCAGTTGTTAACTTATAAAATGTCAAATAAAAAAAATGTCAAAATAAGAAAAAAGTGATAGTAATATCATAATTGACAATAATAAAGGATAAATTACAAACAATCAATAAATAATCACTAATAATAAGAATATACAAAATAGAATAATTAATCAATAATAATTAGGAACAAATCAAAAAGCCCGACTGCTTAAAAAGCAAACTAAAAATACGTAAACAAGAAGTAAATCATACGGTGCAGTCGGAGGATACATATTCGCGAGCTGGCTGACCAAAACCACGACTGCACAGTATGATTTCTTCTTGTTTACGTCTTTTTAGTTTGCTTTTTAAGCAGTCGGGTTTTTTTATTTATTAAATTAACTTTTTTATTTATAACTATTTAGTAATATTTTTTTTAGAATTCGGTACATTTAAACATGTAAGTGTTCTATATTTTTGAAAACACCTCTTAAAGCCCTTTAATTTGATACCCCAAATGGCGGATTTTGGGTGCCAAATTGTGGGGGCCCAATTTTTTTTTGCTTCCAAACCCATCGTGTGGGGTATCAAAATAAAGGGTTTTAAGAGGTGATTTCAAAAATATAAAACACTTATATGTTTAAATGTATCTAATTCGAAAAAAAAAACTAACTAAAAAGTTATAAATAAAAAAACTTAATTCAAAAAATCAAAAAACCCGACTGCTTCAAAAGCGAACTAAAAAGTCGGAAACAAGGAAAAAATCATGCTGTGCAGGCGGAGGATACACCAGATTTTGATCAGCCAGGCCGCGAATATGTATCCTACGACTGCACAGCATGATTTTTTCCTTGTTTACGACTTTTTAGTTCGCTTTTGAAGCAGTCGGGTTTTTTGATTTTTTTTTTAGCAGAATCAAATTCGAACACAACTATTAAACTAGCAATTTCACAATCCAAACAGCTCCAGACAGAATGTCGTCACGTGCCGTAGTTTTAGGAATGTGTACTAGAGACACTGTTGCTATGTGAACTGTTATAGTTCATTGACTAGTTGCTAAAAACCGTTGTACGCATAATGTGGCGAATTTATCGTGGTCTCTTAAATACTAAAAGCTAGATAAGGCAGGGCTGCCAAGAACTTTCGTTCAGTTTTTAAACTTTATTTTAAAAGTATAACTTGTTTTATTAATACGGTTATTTAAATGTTTTCTTAAATCAGATGTATTTCTTTTAAGTTGTTTGAGCTTATTTTTTATTTTTATAATGCATAAATTAAGTTAAATCAGCTTCCTGAAAGTTTTTCCCATAAGCACTACAAATTACATAGAATATACATAAGAATTCATATGCATTAACACATACATTAAAACCATAGCATTAAAGATAAATAGTTATAGCATAGTTGCATACCTTGAACTTAGAACATTTATGGTGTCTTGAGCATCATATTAGGCCTGGAACTTGTGTTCAACATTTCATGGGACTGAGGGAACACAGATAAAATATCGCCTATTAGTTCAAACTACAAAGCATGTTACCCGAACCAAACACCACATTCGCATATCCAAAAAGCACAAATACCTTGCTTGGGGAGTTTTAACGCAAAATAATTATTCGTAAAACTACTTAGAAAGAATTCTCAGCCATAACTCGGCTTCAAATACTAAAGACATTTACTTAACATTGACTCACGAAGCTATTTCTGTCCTAAATCTGCGCTTGCGCAGCCCTAAAGAATTGCGTAACTCAATTATAAATAACACTAGATATTTATGTGCCTATTTACCGTAGTACAAACTAACAATTACCACGAGTACGGCGAGCCGCATCTTTGGGAACAAAACGAATATAACCTGGCCTCGAAATCCTTTAAACTAGCAATTCCTGTATATATGTATATGATCTGAATCTCGGAAACGCCTCCAACGATTTTGATGAAATTAAGTATGCAGGGGGTTTCGGGAGCGATAAATCGATCTAGCTAGGTTTCATTTTTAACCTCCGCCGGAAAAAGAGGGGTGTTATAAGTTTCACGTGTGTTGCTGTGTATCTGTCTGTGGCATCATAGCGCCTAAACGGATGAACCGATTTTGATTTAGTTTTTTTTTGTTTGAAAGGTGATTTTGTCGAGAGTGTTCTTAGCTATGTTTGAATAAAATCGGGTCAGCCGTTCAAAAGTTATGGGCGTTTTACTGTTTGAATCGGGGTGTTTTCGCAAGAGAAATGTGTCGGGGTTTTGTGAAATTTTGATATTTTACTTGTTAGAAAACGTCGTTTTCTCTATTTTCACCCGAGCAGAACTCGGTCGCCCAGGTACCTGATAATAAATCTTTAAAAAAAAATACCTGGTTACTGGACCTGAGGCCGTTAAATCAAGTTTTTTGTTTTTTTAGACAGTCGCTTAAAATAAAATCTTTGGCACCAGAATGCGGATGTTAAGGTGCTATCACCTGGACCATTCGCCTGTAATGTAACGTTACAGAGTCGAGCATTAGCTTGGATGAGAACCGGGCATTACAGTGCGCAATTTAATGATACTATGTGTAATATTTTGAAAAGCGCAATCGTTTCACACCCGAGCGACCCAAAATTTAGTAGTTTTTTGTATTTTCCTTATTATTCTATGACTTTAAAAAAAAGCCCTAGATCAAAATGTAGATAATTAAATTGTCTTTGAGATGTTGTCAATTTTATTAAAATACGCCCAGCGGTTTTGGTGCGACTGTCGTGTTTTGTCCGTTTTAGACATAACTTTACAAACTAATTACACTATGTTATACGAATAAAACTCAAAATTTTCTTAGATCAAATAAGAAAATGGTCTTATGTAACATATATTTTTTCAAAAAAATTACGACTAGCCGTTTAGACGTAATTCTCAGTTTAAAATCAGCTACTGAGGGGGACCTGCGCCTTAATGTGTTTTGGAGTATTTGGCAGCAATTTATATCGAGTAAACCTTCTCGGCATGCTTCCCTGAGGGATTCAATACTATTAAATTTAAAATTATCAGCTCCACTTTACAGAAGTAGCGCCTGTTTCGTCGATTGCACTTATTTTCCAGTTGCGTAGACACTTGAGACACAAAACCATAACAATTTACATTACAATATCCACTGGGAACCGATTTGCGAATATAAACTTCTCTATAGAAAATCCCGCCAAAAAAGAAAAACGAAAATGCGTAAATGCTCTAAATGTTACTACAACAAAATATTAATATGTTTACGGACAACCCTGAAAGATCGCTGCAACCGTTAACTAGCAGAAATAGTTCACACTTACGTAACGTGACGTCTCGATATGCTTCACGTGTGTGCGTGAAGCGAGATGACGTCATGCGTCAGTGTGTATTATTATTACTATGGTGTGACGGTATTGTTTGACTGAATGTACTGTGCAAAGATTACATGAATGATAAAATACCGAAGGATTTTCTGTTAGCAGTAGTAGGAAAGTACACCATACTTGTTTCTGACGTCAAGCAACTTGATATCATCATTTCAGCCGAAAGACGTCCTCTGCTGGACATAGGCCTACCCCAGGCGTCGCCACATTGACCGGTCCCATTCGTCTCGCAACCTTAACTAGGTCATCGGTCCACCTAGTGGGAGGCCTTCCAACGTATCGTCTTCCGGTTCGCGGTCGCCATTCTAAAACTTTTTGGCCTCATCGGCCACCCTTTTTGCGAGCAATGTGCCCTGCCCACTGCCACTTAAGTTTGGCAATTCTTCGGGCTATGTCGGTAACTATGGATCTCCTGCGGGTATCCTCATTTCTGACGTGATCACGCAAGGAAACCGCGAGCATAGCCCTCTCCATTACCCTTTAAGCTTTCTGATAAGGCCCCTTGTGAGCGACCATGTCTCGGTCCCATAGGTGATCACTGGCAACACACACTGTTCATAGACTTTTGTCTTGAGATACTGCGGTAAATTTTACGAGAAGATACCACGCAACTTCCCGAACAGCTTGATATGTTACACAAATGATCTACATATTTATATTTGGACGTTGAAATTACAACATTTCTGCAGCGATACTTCTGTTATTCCAGGGTGCCATTGGCTAGCTGACCGTTTTTAACCAGATAGGCCACGGCTATCTAAAAATATTCCCGACGTTCAAGTTTGACCAAAATCCCCTTGATCTTAAACTAATGTCTATAAAACGGTCCGTCAAGGTTATGGGGCTCCATACACTTGAATTTGGAACGTGCGCGCGCGGTCAATGCGTTTTGTTTTGTTTCTTGTGCTGCGTTTCGAAGGGACGGTTAAAAACAAAAGTAAATTGACGCCGATGTCAAGCAGCTTTGCATATGTTGCACTGAACTGTGGTTTATGTGTAACTAATTTTAGAAGAGATTTCAGCTATACGAAGGGAGGGTTAAATTTAAAATGTGTACTGAAACGGCACTTGAATTTTGTTTGTTGAATTTGGGGCAAAGTTGGTTGATTAGTGAATTGAATGGGTGATGTGATTGATGCATTACCACAGATAATATAACACTAGCATACAGATGCCTCATCACATACAAAGAAAACGTGCCGACGTAAATAGCGTTTTTCTTCTGATTAAACTGATTATATTTCTAAGAACATCGATCGCGTTCGGTTCCGTTCTACGGATATAGATGGTGTTAGCAGCGACTTGCTAGTAAAAGGGTTTACTCGGTTCGTGAATACTTTTTTTTTTAATATAGCGATGATTTGTTTTATAGTACTTTTTTGCACGTTTTTACAGTTTCAATGTACCAAAATGTGTTACGAAACAAATTTATAAAATCGAGTGGATGCCTCAGAAATTTAAAAAACCGGCCAAGTGTGAGTCGGACTGGCGCACGAAGGGTTCCGTACTTGGTAAATTGCGGTTTACGATTTATGACGTATTAAAAAAAACTACTGACTAGATCTCGTTCAAACCAATTTTCGCTAATATAATTTTTTTCTGAACTTTTCAGTTTACAAAAAAATTATATTAGAAACCTCTATATCATTTTTGAAGACCTATCCATAGATACTCCACACGTATGGGTTTGATGAAAAAAAATATTTTTAGTTTTAGTTTAAAATTTATTGTTTTATTTTTGTGTGAAAATCTTAATGCGGTTCACAGAATACATCTACTTACCAAGTTTCAACAGCATAGTTCTTATAGTTTCGGAAAAAAAGTGGCTGTGACATACGGACGGACAGACAGACAGACATGACGAATCTTATAGATTTGGATTAGGGTTCCGTTTTTTGCCATTTGGCTACGGAACCCTAAAAACGTGGCATCTATTGGAATCAATTCTGAATGATTCATTCAATTAATCTTTGAAATGTGAATTAAGAGCCCAATATTCCTTAATTTTGTGCTTAGGAGAGTTAATTAAACAATAACATAATTTTTTTTATGATCGTCTTTAGAAAATCTTAATATTTCACAAAACTCAATAACAAATCAAAGCTTATCTCGTCATCTAGTTCAATTTATTTGAACCAAATTTTCTTTCTTCGCTTTGGGTGCCCGTTGCATTACGTACCGACACTCTTCCGTACTTAGGAAAGCACGTTACTCTGTCAGTTCTGGTAGTAATTTATTATGTACGTCTTTGTCTGTCTTTATGGGTAGTCAAATGCCTGCAAGAACAATGGCAGAAGACCATACATTGTTTTAGCTGAGATTAAATTCCTATGTATTAGAATGAAAAATAACTGGTTTAACTCAGCGTCATATTCTGAGTTAGTTAGTGCAAGGATTTTTGTTCGAGAATTCGAGAATAACAGATATTCAGTCATGAACTTTTGTAGGTTATATCTGTAAGGTAACTTTTAATAATGTGTTTAATAGGTAAATTTACTAAATTTCGAGGAAGTAAAAGGTCATTATCGCATTAGTATTTCCCTTAATTATTTATTTTTTTATGAAATATCTTGTAAAAATATTGTAAAACTAGCTGCCCCACTGCGGCTTGCTCCCGTCAAAATTATAGCCTATGTTACTCGGGAATAATGTAGCTTTCTATAGGTGAAAGAATTTTTTAAATCGATTTAGTAGTTTCGGAGCCTATTCGGTGCAAACAAACAAGCAACCAAACAAAAAAATTCTCTCTTCTTTATAATATTGTTTATTGTAAAATGAAGGTCTTTTGGTAGCCCAGTTTTTTTTTAGATTTAGGTACTAGTCTTTTTGCCAATCATTAATTGAAAGTAATTCATTTATTCTTACCTTCATACAAGGAGTGCCTACACTTAAAATAAACTGTATTTTCAATTCATTTACTAGGTGTAATTATAATAACATATACAATAATCAAATACTTACTACAGTTAATAATACTTGTCACTTGCCAGAATAAGTATAAATTGACAACACTAAGGTAATAAATTAACGAAAAAATCAAATCAAATAACTTTTCATTAAAGTATTTTTTCTATCCCGTATTAACTAGTTAATGTGATACTTTAAAAAAACGTCAACTAAGATTTCGCCATTGTTCTTTGACATGAGTCTTGCCAAGGAGTATCGTGATACCCAGTTACTGGGTTGTGGAGGTCAGATTGGCAGTCACTCCATCTTAAATACTGGTATCCAGCGGCATCCAGTTTGACTGGAAGCAGACACCAATATACCTAACTGTTTGGAAAAGTCTAGGCAGATTCATACCTGCTATTCCAAAACTCATCACAGTTTATTTAAATTATTTTTTCAGTTCTATATTATCTCGGTTCTTACTAAAAACTCATCACACTTAATTTAGATTCAATCCTGCCGTTCTTTCTTATCTCGGTTTTGCTACTTCCAAAGGTATAATTTCGCTTTACGCTAGACCTTGTCAGTAATTACGGCGCTGTATACACTGAGAATTATCGGGCTGATAGGTATAAATGCACTCACGTTAGCTATTGTCATGGTCACTTGTACTCTCAGTAGGGCACCGAGTCGACCGTATTTCTAAAAAAAACCGGCCAAGTGCGAGTCGGACTCGCGCACGAAGGGTTCCGTACTTGGTAAATTGCGGTTTACGATTTATGACGTATTAAAAAAAAACTACTTGCTAGATCTCGTTCAAACCAATTTTCGCTGGTAGTATACATAGTAATGTACATCATATATTTTTTTTAGTTTTATCATTCTCTTATTTTAGAAGTTACAGGGGGGGGGACACACATTTTACCACTTTGGCAGAGTCTCTCGCGCAAACTATACAGTTTAAAAAAAAATGACATTAGAAACCTCAATATAATTTTTGAAGACCTATCCATAGATACCCCACACGTATGGGTCTGATGAAAAAAAATATTTTTAGATTTAGTTTCAAGTATGGGAACCCCCAAAATTTATTGTTTTATTTTTATTTTTCTGTGAAAATCTTAATGCGGTTCACAGAATACATCTACTTACCAAGTTTCAACAGCATAGTTCTTATAGTTTCGGAATAAAGTGGCTGTGACATACGGACGGACAGACAGACAGACAGACAGACAGACAGACATGACGAATCTATAAGGGTTCCGTTTTTGCCATTTGGCTACGGAACCCTAAAAACGATGCCGAAAAAAACGATGGCAATGTCTACTTTTAACTACTTTTTCCTTTTTGGTTGGGTATTGACTAAAGTTATCTTAAAATAGGGCTTTCTTTTATTTTATCATCTTCTTATAGTAAGAGTGCACACGACCAAAACCATGTCACAACGTTTTACGGTCAAAAACGTTTACAATGGTTAGACTATATGAATCCGAACCTGGCTAGGTGGTCAGTAACGGCCAAAAATGTCACAGTTTTATGGGGGATAATTTATGCTATGTCAAAAAACAATATAAGCAGACGGCTTTATTACAGTATGTCTGATATTAAAAATGTACATAGGTTTTGTAATTTTATTATGCAAAGATAAAATGAATAAAAATGTCAAATTAATTACCGACCTGTCTTATATATACTAATATTATAAATGCATAAGTAACTATGTCTGTATGTCTGTTAACTTTCCACGTTTAAACCGCTGAGCCGATTTTGATGAAATTTGGTATGGAGATAGTTTGAGACCCTGGGAAGGACATAGGTTACATTTTGTTTAAAAAAAATACTTTGGTAGGTAGGTAATGTAGGGTAAGGTGGGTAGGAAGGTAGGGTAGAGGTAGGTAGGGTAAGGTAGGTAGGTAGGAAGCCAGTTGACGGGAGCAAAGACCAGCTGTCTCCCGCGAAGACAGCTAGTCTTTACTATGGTTGCCGAGATTACAAAAGATTGTTTTCAGACATTTTTAATGTCACCTACTCAGATCAAATAAAAAGTCAAGATAGAACGTTGCAAACAACAAAGTGACGCCGGTTCAAACTATGCCTTGCCGTATAAATACACAATTATACGCGCACACGTACAACAAAACTACCCCTTAGCTTGTCAGTTGAGCTTTAATATTTGATCTGTGAGCTCGAATGACAAGCTAAGGCATAATTTCGTTGTACGTGAGTGCGTGTAATTGTGTATTTATACGGCAAGGCATAGTTTGAACCGGCTTCACTTTGTTGTTTTCAACGTTCCATCTTGACTTTTTATTTGATCTGAGGTCACCTATAACTTCAAAATCGAATAGAGAAATAGTTACGTCGGCACGGTTTCTTTGTATGGGATGAGGCATCTGTATGCTAGTATTATATTATCTGTGCTTACATACACTTTTAAATTATCAAGATATAAGTAAGAATGTTGGATGACAAATTACCTAAAAATTTCGTCAGTAAATCCGGGTAAAACAGTGGTGGAGGATGGTGGTTTTACTAAAAACCAGAGCCAATTTTAGCAAGAAACCAAAGCTGTAAAATTGCTAGGTTTAAATTAATTGAATTTGTACGACAATTCATTCATATAGTGCCTCATCTCAATAGTACCACAGGGAAACATCTGACGAGGGTTGAGAAGGTACATTTATTTTGATGTTCATATAGCAGACAGGTTCAAAATGAAAAGCATTTAGTTGAAAGGATATGTCGCGCGAATGACAGGGTACAGGGAAGAGGGGTAGTCTGGGGTGAGGGTGCCCTTGACACCATTCGCCTTGTTGTTATTGATGCGTAGGGAATAGGTGAAGCTGGATATATTCGCGAGTATGCGTTAATTATTTAAATAGTTAAGTGATTAAAATTGATCAGCTTCGAGTCATAAGAATGTTAAAGTTCCTTTCGATCTCAATCGAATCGCCATCTTCTCTGGTAACATTATTTTGCAAGATATAGGTATAATACTCACAACGGATCTTTGTGGCTCTGAATTGGCTGCAAGAGGCTGCGCACTAGCTATTTTTGTGTCTTTATTGAAAGTGAAAATAGCATTGTATAACCGTCTCTTTCACTCGCATACATTTGTCGCATCATCCTATCTCGTTTAGTCTATGCAGTTTATCTGTTTCGTGCGCAATAGTTGACAGATCCAACTTCAGAGCCACAAAGATCCGTTGTGAGTATTATAATCGTTACCGGACGAAATAACGATGGCATTAAAAAAAAACAGTTTTATATACAATTTAGTAACAGCTTAAGATTTTTTCTTTGAACTAAAATTGTATTAGTTTTTTTCCTCCGAAATCGAGCTCTGCAGCCCAATTGCGTAAGTGCATTGGGCAAGGTGAAGGATTTGTCCCCATCAATCGACCAATCACGTAGACGGAAATCCACACAACACCTCTTCTTTTCGTGTGAGCATGTGGCCAGCTCTGGTGTCAGAGATAATTAAGCCGCCTCTGGGAACCCCACAGGCCTCTGACTTGGCTATTACAGACAGGTCTCCTCACTATGTTTTCCTTCACCGTTGCGTGTGTTGTCCAAGATAATAGATATAATAGATGTCATTAGAAAGTACATAGATGAATTTGAAAATGTCACATTGGTACTTGTTTTAGCTACTGGGCCACCACGCACACACCAACACAACACTCGTTTTTTTTTTTTGCAATATCTGTCTACCACAGATTACCTTTACTCCCAATTCCCTGCAAAGGTATTGGTCAGTACCAAGAGAGAAGTGAAACACGAAAATAGAAACATCATATCGATTTTGCGTAGTACTTCTCTCGATTGGACATACTTATGCTATATATAGGTTGAGTCGTTTGCTCCATGACCTTTAGTAGTGCAAGTATCGATTTGAACACATACTAGAGGTGCACTTACCTGTGTGATTATTATATACATAGGTATATAAACTCACGCTTTTTGGAAGGAGAAGCCGAAGGAGGGTAATGTGTTTATCAGTCTATGTATGTATGTTTGTTCCTATGTGCCGTTCTAGAGACCAGAAGCGATGGCCGGTTTTAATGATGCTTACGCCAATCGATTCGTCGTAACCTTGCGAGTGTCACTGTCTACAATAAAATTGGAAAATAGAAAAATGGCGGATTTTGGGCGCCATATTGTGGGGGAAAAACTTTTTTTTTCCATACCCGTCGTGTGGGGTATCAAAATAAAGGGTTTTGAGACGTGATTTCAAAAATATATAACACTTTAATAGTTATTTATGCTACAAGTGCGGGAGGTAGGTGATTTCCGATGAGTGGCATTTCATCATTTATTCACGAGCGAGCGAAGCGAGTGAGTGGATAAATCGACACGAGTCGGAAATCATCTTACGTACGTGTATCTTACAACATTTTACTATGCATTGTGCGAGGAAATAAATAAATAAATAAAATAAATAAAATGGCGGGCTTATTCAAGCGCGTTCAGCATATCCACAGATTAACTAATAGTTCCTCGGGCATATCTACTGCGCATGTGCAAATAGCTGTCACGTCGTAACGCAATAAGGCACGAGCAAAATATACGTTCTGCCAAACATATTTAATGAATTATTAAAATTAATTTATTGATCAAAATGTAAATCTAGAGTAATCGCCTAAAATGAAGTATTAGTTTTATTTTACCTTTTATATGAATGATAATCTGCACATAACTAATTTGTAAAACTTATCTCAAATAATAAAGACTCTGCGTCGGGCTGACGTTGGAGTTAAAAATTAAAAAAAATACTGGAAAGTAAAAAGCACTAGTGAAAATAAGTGACACTTTCCGCACAGTTTGGCTGCTTGGAAATCGTCATCCTTTAAATGGAATGTGTAATTCGATAAAAATATGTTAACTAAAAAGTTATAAATAAACAAAAATTCTAAAAATCCGACAGCTAGCGAACTTAAAAGACGTAAACAAGAAGAAAATCATGCTGTGCAGTTGGAGGACACATCTGGTTTTGGTTTTTTCTTCATGTTTACGTATTTTTGGTTCGCTTTTTAAGCAGTCGGGTTTTTGAATTTTTAAATTAACTTTTTTTTTTTAAGTGTACAAGGATTTTTGATCTTTTACATTCCGAGGAAATTTATTGAAAAGCTGTGCTCCTTCATACATAATCATTCTCCTGCCGTAGTTTGTTCTAGGCAGACGCTATGCCATTTGCTTGTCTAGTTCTGTATCTGTTTTCTATTTGTGATTGTTTTGTAAGTGTATATATGTATATAACACATTCAACATCGTTTGTTAGTAAATGATCTATGATTACTACTGGCATGTTTTCCTGGTCGTTAATTAAGTCATTAATTTAAAAAGCACAGTCATTGTTACCATTTAGTGACTTGTTTCCTTTAGTTTCGTATTCATTCTATACAAGATAGTAAATTTTTAGGTTTCCGTACCTCGAAAGGAGAAAACGGAACCCTTATAGGATCACTTTGTTGTCCGTCCGTCAGTCTGTCTGTCAAGACCGTTTTTCTCAGGAATGCGTGGAGGTATCAATCTGAAATTTATATCGAATACTCAGGTTTACTGTCCCTTAAAGCTGTGAATAAATCAAACTTCTAAGCCAACGCAATCAAAAGATACAGCCGTTTATGCCGCAAATTTTCAACACTCTCAAGGGAATCAAAACTTACAGGGTACATCCCGTGAACTCAGAATCTTGAAATTTGGTACGAAGCAAAGTCTTATAGCACAGATAAAGGAATAATTGAAAGACGTAAATTTTTAGTTACCTCATATAATAAAAAAAAATATAAAAATAATAAAAAAAATAATAATATATAAATTTTAAACTTACTACCCCTTTCCTCATGAACGCGTAGAGGTATTAAATTTACTTTTATATCAAATACTCAGGTCTATAATAGTTTAAGCTGAGGTTTGTACGGAACCCTCGGTACGCGAGTTCGACTCGCACTTGGCCGGTTTTTTTTCCTATTGGTAACTGAAAAGGAAGAGTTACATGATGGTTTTTACCACTGAAATTCAAAACAGTTTTGTATGTGAAATATTTTGAATAGTATTATGTTTATGATAAATTATCATTTTTCCTTAGATAATTAGTTTAACAGAACAAACATCGTTATATACTCTTTCAACTCTTTGCTGGTAAAAAGACGATGCTATTTACCCGACTGCCAAGAAAGGGTTATGTTTTTCGCGCGTATCTTGTATGTATGTATGTAATATTCTTTATTACCTTATATCTTTCAAACCGCTAGACGGATTTTTATAATTAAGACATCGATAGAGAGGTCTTGACCGCCCAAGTGCTAAATAGGTTAAGTTATCTATATAGGTATACATATATAAAAAAATCATGCTGTGCAGACGGAGGATCAGGGGGTCAGCCAGCTCGCTAATATGTATCCTCCGACTGCACAGCATGATTTTTCTAGTTTACAGATTTTTAGTTCGCTTCTTAAGACGGCGTTCCTATTGGTCTAGCGGCACTGGTGGCGCATGAATTACAGTAGTGAATACGCCCAGATTTTAGAATAAAATCTTTATAAAATCGAATTTTGGTCTTTTGAAAAAAATAATTCTACAAAAATGTTCGTTATTAAATTGTCTATCCATTAGTGTTAGTACAAAAAATAATCAATGAACACTTTACGAGGAGATGCATAATATCAATAATTATTTCTCATTTTTATGTTTTTTTGGAAGTAGATTAGTGAAATATATACAACATTTAAAAAAAAACTAAATCTACCATTTTAGAATCAATATTATGTAGAAATTTAATGTATTTTTATTAATTGATATTTCTTTTTAAATAACGAGTAGATAGCTCCTAAAAACAGCACAAAAAACGGCTCGCGCGGCGTTTTGCTCGGGGTACCGCCTTAATAAATTGTCATTTCCATCAGCTGAGTATACTGTTTGAACACGTATTTTGCACTTTATGCCTGTGTTAATTTGTCTGAGTTAGTGTGGACCATCGCATCCCATAATTTTGTGCGTGGACGGCCGCGATGTCTTCTTTCTGTGTCAGGGCTCCACATAGTAGTTATTTTAACCCACACCTCATTGGTCATGTAACTAACCAGGCCAGGCCTATGTATTGTTTCATATTTATGACTTTGAAGTACCTAATGTTTCGATTTGTATTGGTGACTCACTGATAATGTTTATAAGTGACGCACTTATGTTAGGACTAATATTATGAATTGATAAAAAACAATACATCATTTTCATATTAACTTTCATGTATGACAGTGTAAGCTAAAGTGAATCATATAGAAAATGATATCTTTATGAACCTAATGATAATTTAATGTTTATTATCTATCAATCAAAATGGGTTTCAGGTTCGGGTTTGACATTTTTTTAATTCAATTTCGTTTCTGGATATTTAATTCGGTTGAGTATAGAGAAACCGAATTGAGTATTCAGAAACCGAATTGAGTATTCAGAAACCGAATTGAATTACGAAACGTCAAACACTAATGCTAATAATTGTTAGGTTTTCAGGCCAAAGTAACAGTATTTTTTTATTATTGATTTTAGCATATTATTTTTTTGAAAATAGCTGAACAACCATCGAGGCGACATCGCTGTGCAGTGCGGGCGATCGGGTGTATTCGTGTTTTCAACGAATTAGTCCAAGAGCGAGCGAAGCGACCTCGGGAGCTTAGAGAACCCCGACACGGTTACTTTAGACCCTGCAGACAGAAAAATGGGCCCCGTCGAAAAACTTTTATTTTCAAGTCGCTGTTTTAAACTTTTGTATTCGCCCAGTGTTTGTCGCCCACTTAGTATTTCAGTAGGCCGTATTCAGTATTTTTACCCGACTGCCGAAGGAGGGTAATGTGTTTATCAGTCTATGTATGTATGTAAGTATGTATGTTTGTTCCTATATGGCGTTCCAGAGACCAAACGCGTTGGCCGATTTTGATGATTCATACGTCAATCGATGCGTCTTAACCCTGCGAGTGTCATAGGCTACATTCAAATTGGATAATAGAAAAATGGTCGGCTTTTGGGTGCCATATTGTGAGGGCCCAAATTTTTTTTTCTTCCAAACCCATCGTGTGGGGTATCAAAATAAAGCGTTTTAAGAGGTGATTTCAAAAATATATAACACTTATATGTTTAAATGTATCTAATTCGAAAAAAAAACTAACAAAAAAGTTATAAATAAAAAAACTTAATTCAAAAAATCAAAAAACCCGACTGCTTCAAGCGAACTAAAAAGTCGTAAACAAGGAAAAAATCATGTTGTGCAGGCGGAGGATACACCAGATTTTGGTCAGCCAGCCCGCGAATATGTATCCGCCGCCTGCACAGCATGTTTTTTTCCTTGTTTACGACTTTTTAGTTCGCTTTTGAAGCAGTCGGGTTTTTTGATTTTTTGAATTAAGTTTTTTTTTCTATTTTAGCATATTATTTTTTTGAAAATAGCTGAACAACCATCGAGGCGACATCGCTGTGCAGTGCGGGCGATCGGGTGTATTCGTGTTTTCAACGAATTAGTCCAAGAGCGAGCGAAGCGACCTCGGAAACTTAGAGAACCCCGACACGGTTACTTTAGACCCTGCAGACAGAAAAATAAGCCTCGGCGGCGGGGCCCCGTCGAAAAACTTTTATTTTCAAGTCGCTGTTTTAAACATTTATATTTGCCCACTGTTTGACTTTGACGCCCACTTAGTATTTCAGTAAGCCGTATTCAGTATTTTTTACACCTTTAATTTGTATTTAGTTCGTTTTAATACTATCCTTTTAATAATGCCTCTGTATATGTATGGGCAGTTGAATAAACTGCCAAGCTAATTGGCCTATGATAAAGCAATTTTTCTCTCTGGCAATAGTCCAGAAAGAAACTGTTGTTAAAAAATGTTGCTATTATGATTTATGTTAGTTGTAAATTTTACTAAATAGCAACACTTACCTCGTCTTTGAAATACAATAATCAGACTTTAAAACTTGACATAAATTGTTATTTAGGAGTGTACACTAAATGCTATTTTGTTCAATGAGATGTGTAATTTTAACGTTTATTGCCAGTTAACTATAATCTCAGCATAATTTAGTTGTGGCAACTCTTTTTGTTTTTAAATAAATTCCAGAGTAGATTAGTATTTAAATGTCTATAAAACGTTTGTAAACAATATTATAATGTCATTTGACGCTTCCTTATGACCGGCTATGTTCTGGGCTGCAGACAATGCACAAGCAAAGACCTTATACGTATTTCTTACTACTAGACTGTGCACCAAAAATTTTTGTTTAGCTAAAATGAAATCTATTGTCATACATCTAGGTTAGCTATTCCCTTATAAGCGGTAGCTAACCAAAAGCGGTCCTGAGCGAGAGGGTTCCCGCTGGTAGTGTGTCCTTGTCTGACATCTTGCTAGCTCAACTAATCATTGGATTTGGTAGAAATGGTAGAAAATATATATTTTTCATTTTTATGTTATACCAAAACGAACGAATAAAAAAAAAAATTAAATACGTTTCAAAGTCTATGAAACTTTGAAACGTATTTAAATATTTTTACAGTCCCTATAATTATCCAATTCATTGTATTTAAAAAAAAAAACATTAATACTGAGTAAGAGTAGTACTTTTAAATGTTTGGGCCTGGTAATACTAAATGTAAGACCACCAGGTTGGAGTTTTTGGCCGGATTTTTTCGAGTGAAGTTCAGCGGCTGTTAATATTATTTGCGAATTGATTCCTAGTGGATATTGTGATATAAAATTGGTGTAGTTTTGTGTCTTAACTGTCTACGTAACTGGACAATATGTGAAATCATTGACAGAAGCGATCTCAGGATAGTGGAGCGGAGAATTTTATTGTAGTATTGACTACCTCCGCAAAGCTTACTGGGAAGGCTGACTCGATACAATTTGCTGCCAAATACTCCAAAAACCATTAGAATCTGTTACACCCGTATTCTAATGCATACTAAAGAATGTTAAAATTGCACTGAAGACGAGGCGTTATGGTCCAAGATCTTAGCATGCCCGAAAAGAGGGAACAAAAAAAAAAAAGAAGACCACCAGGTTTGCGGCGATTTTGGCGGGTTTTGTTCGAGTAAAATTCAGCGGCTGTTAATATTATTCGCAAATTGATTCCTAATGGAATAAAATTGTTGTAGTTTTGTTTCTCAACTGTCTACTCAACTGGACAATATGTGAAATCATTGAGATCCTTTGGAGTATTTCAAAGCATCGTCTGAAGACTGCAGGATCATCTAACGCCTCTCCTTCATGAGCTTGAGAGTAAGATCAGAGAGTTTTTTTTCCTATCTATACGATGGGTCTTGAAGAATAAGACTTATGCAGATTTGGGATTTGAGGATTATCAAGTCCTCCCCGAATACACCATCGTAAACTGCTCAATTCCTCTTCGAGTTCGGTCATCTTGTCGTCGGTCCGGAGTCCGGAGTGTGCGCGTGTTGTACGTTGCCAGGTCCTGTCGTCGGTATTTGTTGGGGTAGCGGGATCTCGTCCGGGATTCTTTGCACCCCTTGCCATACCGTAACCTAGACCGCTACCGTAGTCAAGGTTAGGCAGACTGCCGGGCACTAGGGGCTATCTTTTATTTGTGCTATTCATGGGGAATGCTTTGCAGGCGGGTTGGCGATTCCAGTATGGTTGTTACAAATGCACAGAGATCGCTGCTGATCATTCTCTGGTTTGTCCCTCAGTCGCCTCTTACGACACCAATGGAAAAACATGGGATGTCGGCATTCTGTACGCTCGACACCGACTCGGTAAGTGACGTAGATTCCAAAAAATATACACACATTTTTTTTTTCAATGAATTCGGTAGGTTTAGGTAGCGTAGTTAGGTAGCATAAATACATATATTGGGATACTTACACTATTGTTTTTACAATCAATTTGTCCCGTGTTATGTTTGGTCATGGTCACCTCATTAGAAAGAGACACACTACCAACGGGAGCCCTCTCGCTCGGACCGGTTTTTGCGCCATAGTGCACAGTCTAGTAGTAAGAAGTATAAGGTCTTTGTGCACAAGACAGTCTATGACAATATTATTTGTTGAGTTTTGAACATATCAAAATTAAGGCGCTATATACGCCCCAATGTTAACGCAGTACTGGCCGTGCGCCCGCTTGATGCCAAAATATTAATATTGAACCTCCTTTTGAACAGTTTTGTTTGCAAAATATTATTTGATTTACATATGCTATGTTAGTTATGAAGAAATTCCAGCCATAAATTTTTCTGTGTAAAAATATTTTTAAACATCAAAATCGTTTTGGAGGAGTTTCCAAAAGTTGCGAAAAAATATCGTTCTGTTAATTATTTTTTTAAAGCAAAACTATTACTTACGAGTACACGAAAAAACCTTGTGTCCAAAATTATGTACATGAATCAATAATGTATTTTTTTTTTCAGACCTTTTAACCTAGCCGTTACTAGAAAGTATGCTTTAGAAAGTTACCGTTTTACGGCACTAAAGGGTATGTAGGCCCTTAAGCCTGCACGTGGCACTATACAACAATCCTAGTCGATTGTTTTCGAAGACCTGATTCTGTTTTCAAAATTACTTATTTTGTCGTGGATTATTGACACAATATGAACTTGAGCTTACACAAGCCTAGTCTAAGCTTGTTCATTATTTATAAACAATATAGACCGTTCATAAACTAATTACCTATTTTATATTGCTAAATATTTGTGTCAAGCTTGACACACGTGTAGTCACCATTGTGTAGAAACTTTTTTTTTCTTCAAAACACGTGCCCGCCTGTTGATCATAAGCGGACAGTATGTTTACAAATACTCGATTCGATTGTCTATGAATGGCCTACAGTGGAATAATAAAATGTTCCATAGCCTCCGATGGCCATGTTTATAAAACAGTGTCAGTTCGCGGGTTCTGATTCTTCCATATTTGAAAAATAAGCCGCGAATCGTGTTCTAATTATTTTTTTAAATAGGTACTTGGAGATAGGGAGCCCGTGGCTAAATAATAACAGCCGTACTGGTCGATCTTCAAAGTTAAGCAACGCTTGATGAGGTCGGTCCGTGAATGGGTGACAATTTCAACATACCGAGTTTCCTCCGTGCCTCGGAAAGAACGTTAAGCCGTTGGTCACAGCTGTCATTTAAAGATCTTTGACAGTTGTTACGTGTTGTCAGAAGCTTGAGATCTGTCACCAGTCTTGCCAAGGAGTATGGTGTTACCCAGTTACTGGGTTGTGGAGGTCAGATAGGCAGTCGCTCCATGGAAAACAATGGTACTTAGCTGAATCCGGTAAGACTGGAAGCCGACCCCAATGTAGTTGCGGAAAAGACTAGGCATATTGTATTTGGAGATAGGGAAGGACAGCAAAATAGTAGTCTTCTTTCTTTCTGAATACGAGGGCGGCACTGAAAATTTCGGGCATCAAGGAAGTGACACAACATTACTATTTAAAAATGTATTTATTGCTTTTCGAAGTATTCTCCGCGAAATTTGACACACTTTTCCATACGATGGAACCAATCATTGAAGCAACCATTCCATTCGGAAGTTGGGGTCTCCAAAATGACCGTTTTGTAGGCGTCCACAGCTTCTTCAGGTGATGAAAATCTCTGACCACGCAATTTATTCTTTATTTTAGGGAAAGTATAGAAATCATTAGGGCTTTGGTCGGAGCTGTACGGCGGATGGTCTAATAATTCTATGTTTTCTTGCTCTAAAAACTCTTTTGTTCCGTGCGCGGTGTGAGAACTCGCATAGACGTGATGGAGGATGATGCGGTGGTTGCAGTTCTCTTTACGGAGTTCAGAAACGACCTATGGCAAACAAATGCTAGCATACCATTCTGAATTAACCGTTCTTTGTCCCTCATGAGGAATAGTCGCAACATGGCCGGTATTGGAGACAAACGTGGCCACCATTTTTTTGCAACACTCCGTGAACGAACAATTTTTGTTGGCTTTAACTTATTTTCGAACACCCAAACTCGTGACTGGTTTTTTGTTTCGGGTTCGTACGCGTATATCCAGGATTCGTCACCTGATACGATGTTGTATACGATGTTGAAATTCAGCAAACCAGCGATAAATTGTGGTTTTGGATGGGGCTTCATCACCAAATGCAGAAATCATCCGGTCAACACACTGTTTTTGTGTTAAACCACTTCGACAGTTCTCGTCGCTCTTGAATTTTCTCGAGTCAATTCCATTTTCTCAACGACTAAACAAGTTTGACAAAACCTTGTGACAAGACCGAGAAACTTTTTTTAAATAAATAAATGGTATTTGATTTTTAAAACCAAGGAGTTTTCAATTAAAAAGATTTTAATATGACAGAAACAGTGGAAGCAGCCTATGTATTTGATAATTTAAACTTGAAAAGCTCTTTTTATTTAAGCTAACTTTTTGGATTCAATCAACAAACCAACAATGCTATATTTTCGAACTGCCCACATTTGGGCGCACGGCAGTGCCCCCGCCAAGTTAGAACAAAAACATCAAAACTAATTCGAACCTTGTATTTTATTGCTGCACACATCCATCATCATCCACATTTGGTCGCATCTAAGGGGAGAATACACTACAGGAAGAAATTAAACATTAAATAAATTATAACAAGTACAATAAAAACAATACATAATTACCTAAACCAACAATAAAGATCGCCCTAGATTAGTTGTCGGTAACATTTTGAGTCGGAAGTGTAAAAAAATTCAATTTACAAAATTAAAAAGTTTTTAAAGAGCTACAAATTTTTTCTTGCAGACTATAAATAGTACTTGCATAAATAAAGGTTTTTGATAAAAAAGTAATATATCTATTGATGAATAAATATATAACTTAATAAAAAGAAAAATATCTATTTGTTTATATATAGGTAAGTAGTGTTTTTTAACAACAAATTAGATAATACGAGTATTATTAGATAATTACTTAGTATTTAAGTAAACAATTAAAACAATTAAACATTTACTTACAGCAGTAACTAGTACAAGTTAATAACAAACAATTGAGCAAACAAATTCAATGGGAGCGATGGCTTTGCATGGTTATTCAAGTGGAAAATTTAAACTTTACTAAACAATGTATCTTGTACTTACTTAAAAAAAAACCCGACTGCTTCAAAAGCGAACTAAAAAGTCTAAAAGTCTAAAGTCGGAGGATACATATTCGCGGGCTGGCTGACCATAATCTGCTGTATCCTCAGCCTGCACAGCATGATTTTTTCCTTGTTTACGACTTTTTAGTTCGCTTTTGAAGTAGTCGGGTTTTTAGATTTTTTGAATTAAGTTTTTTTATTTATAACTTTTTAGTTACTTTTTTTTCGAATTAGATACATTTAAACATATAAGTGTAATATATTTTTGAAATTACCTCTTAAAACCCTTTATTTTGGTACCCCACACGAGGGGTTTGGAAGCAAAAAAAAAATTGGGCCCCCACAATATGGCACCCAAAATCCGCCATTTTTCTATAATCCAATTTTAATGTAACCTATGACACTCGCAGGGTTAATACGCATCGATTGACGTATGAATCATCAAAATCGGCCAACGTGTTTGGTCTCTGGAACAAACATACATACATACTTACATACATACATAGACTGATAAACACATTACCCCCCTTCGGCAGACGGGTAAAAAAAACTAAAGAGCCGCAGCTTTGCATCCAAAGAGCCGCATGTGGCTCGCGAGCCGCAGGTTGCCGACCCCTGGCCTATATCTAAAACTGGCCTAGATATAGGCCAGTAATTGGCACAACGAATGTAAGGGTTTGCCAAAACTCCCGTGTTACTATCGAGCCAGAGATGATTGTGATAGAACTCTTCGGAAATAAATCGATTACTAGCCATGAGAAGATAGTCTATTATATATAAGGATAATTTGATAGCCGGCGCGTGTAATAAATAGTTTTTGTTTATAAGAGGGTACAATGTATTAAGTAGATAATTCTTTGGCGGTCGTTGATGTAATGTGATTATTCTCAAATGGATTTCCCGTGCACCTTGGAAGCCCAGGCATCTTGCTCACTGTTTAACATTTTAAACTCAGAATGAGCTTTTACGATGCGAGTGAAGTTTTAATCCGGAAATCAGGGCCTATTTCTAACGCCAGGGCCTATTTCTATTTTTCGTTTGGGAATCCTCATGGATGCTCTCCGCCCTGGGTGTGCGAAGGGGTCTATCAGACTCCACCTGACTAAAACCACATGGTGTTCTGCGGCTACCTTTGACCGAGATGTTGGACTGCGCAATTCGTCACGCGCCCCCGGCCAGGTATTGGCCCGCACAGGTATTGGCCCCCCTCTACGGCCGTAATTTCTGTAGAGAAGCACACAAGGAACACGGCGCGCCGCCATCTCGGGCCTATCACTGTTGAGGCAACAGATTCCCCAAGCCGGTTACCTACAGGTCTCCCTCATAATGTGTTTTAGCGCCGCTATTGTGGCATGCCCTGCGCTAGGTTGCGCAAGTTGCTTCTCCCACTCCACCACTGGGATCTGGCGGTGCTCAGCCGTATACACCTCGACATGAAGAGGAATCAGGTGCTCGCCCCTCTCTAGCGCGTCCCGTCGCCACCGATATAGCGACGCAAGGCTTTTCGCAACGAGATCCCAGAATGGATCCAGCCAAGAGGTACGCCGCCTCGAAGGAGACCGTACGGTATCGTCTTATTACCCTGAAGTCCATTGTTCTTTGCGGTATTCGCTAAATTGTAACGTTGCGAGCCTACAGGTTGTCTGCCCATACAGAAGCTCCATATAATGTCATGGACCGTACGGTTCCCTTAAAGCTTCCGGCAGGAGTATTAGCCCCCCCAGATTGGAGTATTAGCCAATAGCTGTAAGTGGGGCGCGAAGTTCCAGTGGCTGTCAAGGACGTGTCCTTCGTCGTGGTACTTCATCGTCGACTCGACTACAATGTGGACACCTCCTACCACGATGTTGGATCCCGAAGGTGGCCTTTTCGGAGCCCGTGGAAACAATGTACCTCCGATTTGTGCAATTCCACCTGAAGATCCAACCGCTGGATCCTACCTACGACTTGCGCTGCCCCAGCTGTCGCCAAGATAGGAACGTTTGCGCCCGTGCCATCACCAGCGTGGCTTTGGCGTAACAGATTACGCCATCACCACGGAGCGCACCACGTAGCACCCAGTCATATCCGATGTTCCACAGGAGTGGCCCTAAGACGAACCCTGTGGAACATCTCACGACATCTTTCGCCGATCCCATCCTTTTCGACCCGGACATAGAATGGAATAGAAATCATTTATTCGACACAGACACAACACAAAAGCAACAATCCCAAGTAATAGATTCTTAGAAGAATAGTAAAAAAGTACATACAAGGTTTAAGAATTTCGCCGGACGTGCGCATACCGAAAGGGTTACCAACTCAGCGTTTTATATGACAAATCTTCATCTAATAAGCCCCGACAATGCGATGGAGGTTGTTTGGCACCCTATGATATAGGAGTGCTTCCCTAACTTCCTAACTCGAGGGCAAGGTGTTGAAGGCGTTGGCGATGTTGAGATATACGGCTAAGACGACCTCACCCCGGGCCACTGCTTCCTCCGCCAGGACCCTCAGTAATCCAAACGGGTGGTCCGCCAGATCCGGACCATCTCTGCGGTCGAGGAGGCGGTCTGCAATAATACTCTCAAATAGTCTGACCTCCACAACCCAGTAACTGGGTAACACGATACCCCTTGGCAAGACTGGTGTCAGATCTCAGGCTTCTGACTATCCGTAACTACTGCCATAGATCTTCAAATGACAGCCGGGACCAACGGCTTAACGTGGTTTCCGAGGCACGGAGGAAACTCGGAATGTTGAAATGGTCACCCATCCTCGGACCGACCTCGTCAAGCGTTGCTTAACCTCTATCGACCCGTGCGGCTGTTATTATTTAGCCACGAGCTCCTCTGCCTGAGACAATAAATTCTGAAAATAGACTTGCCCCCGTACCATGACGTCAAAACAATAATGGTACGATTGTGAAAAGGGGATAGATGTATAAGGGTCATTTAAACCTGTCCCTTACGCACACTGGAAATAACCTTGCTCTAAGAGGTTATGGTCAGTCCCCTGTATAGCTACAATAATAGAAGCAGTTTTAGCTTCAGAGCACCTGTACTTTTTACCTGTGCTTTTTACCCGGCTGCCGAAGAAGGATAATGTGTTTATCAGTCTATTTATGTATGTATGTTTGTTCCTATGTGGCGTTCCAGCGTTGGCCAATTTTGATGATTCTTACGCCAATCGATTTGTCTTACCTTGCGAGTGTCACTGGCTACATTACTCGTAAAATTGGAAAATAGACAAATTTCGGAATTTGGGTGCCATTTTTTTTTTTAACAACGTTACCCCACACTAGGAATTTCTGCCTGTATCGTGGGTGCATTTACAAACATATAAACTCACATACACAACAGCCAGAGCCGGAACAACTATCTGTAGGTCATACAAATATTTATTCCGTGCGGGAATCGAACACGCGACACGCAGATATTGTGGGGTCCCAATTGTTTTTTTCGTCCAAATTCATCGTGTGGGGTATCAAAATAAAGGGTTTTAAGAGGTGATTTCAATTTCATAACACTTATATGTTTAAATGTACCTAATTCGAAAAACAAAAAACACTAAAAAGTTATAATTAAAAAAGTTATTTCAAAAAACCCGACTTCTTGAAAAGCGAACTAAAAAGATGTAAACAAGAAGAAAATCATGCTATGCAGTCGGAGGCTACATCTGGTTTTGGTCAGCCAGCTCGCGAATATGTATACTCCGACTACACAGCATTTTGTCCTTGTTGACATCTTTTTAGTTCCTTTTCAAGCAGTCGGGATTTTGATTTTTTTAATTAACTTTTTTATCAACCAGAACTTGTTTTACTGCTGAGCAAACGCCTTCCCTTTCCTGTCTTTCAGACTTCTCTGTTTTACGCGCCTTCAAACAATGACGATCTTTCCTGTAAAATGTTCCAAATGCTTCACCTATGCACATATTATTTTCAACTTGAATCGCAGCGTTCATGAATGTTCCGCGAAAAAATTCAATAGATTCCTTATCAATGTACCTACTACGTACGAGGAAAATGGATTGGCTATTCACAATATTACACCTAGAGTACAGTTATCGCGACAGGAAATTGTTGTACCATGAATTATGTATGCCGACCATGTTTTGTCCTTGATTGTGAACTTTGGATAGTTCTGTAGTAAAATCAAATAAACACATCAACACGGTCTAGGGATATTTTAAAAAAAGCGAATTACTATCAATGTGTTAATTATTTATATGACATGTATATATTTAAAAGATACGTTATTTAATATTCTACCATTTTTTAATAATGGTTAAGGTACTTCGATTAAAATTTCAGGATTTTATGGAAAAAAATGAAGCATAGACGTAAACCGTATACGAATTAACTTTTAATTTATGAGTAAAAACAGAAAAAAATAGAAAATTCATTTAATTTGTGTTTATAAACTTGAAGTTAGTAGTCTGAGAAAGCGCCCATGATGTTCATAACTCATCGGCAACGATTCGGCATGCTCAGAACAAGGTTGTCAATGTCTTGCTGCGGTATATTGTCCCATGTCCTTCTGAGGTGCGCAAAAAGTTGATCTTCTGTAGCCAGATTTTCAGGAACTTCCTTCAGAGCTCTTCTTTGCAGCATATCCCACGCATGCTCAATGGGATTTAGATCTGGCGATTGAGCAGGCCAGTCTAAGGCCCTAACATTGTGTGTATGTAACCAAGCTGCTACCGTTCTCGCCGTGTGTGCCTGGGCATTGTCGTGCATGAGCAGAAAATCTTGCCCCATTTGTGTTCTGTGGGGCAAGATTACGGGCCCCAGCACCTGTTGGACGTATCGTTCTGCCGTCATATTGCCCCGCACCCAAACGAGATCCGTCCGTCCTCCAAGACGAATTCCTGCCCATACCATAATTGTTCCTCCTTGGTATGGGTGAACTTCCTGAGGGTTCTCAAGATGGCTCCATCGTCCAGGAACTCGCCAAATATGCGTCCTTCGTGAATCTGGATGGAAGCCGAACCTGGATTCATCCGTGAACAGCACATTGGACCATTGCTTACGGCCCCAGTCCACGTGGTTCCGAACCCATTCTAATCGTCGTCCACTCCGTGTAAAGGTGGGACCCGGAGTGGTCTACGAGAGCGTAGATTGCTTGCATGCAGTCGCCTTCTTACAGTTTGGTTACTCACAAGCACTTGGTGTTCCACTCGCAGCCTTTGGACCAATTGAGTCGCCGTTGCATTTGGTTGAGCTCGCTCAGTAATTTGCAAAAATCGGTCTTGTCTGGGGGTAGTGATGCGACTTAGCCCCCGGTGCCTCTCCGCTACTTCACCTGTGGCACGATAGCGTGTCCACAATCTTGAAATTACATTTTGGTGGGTCCCTATGGCCTCAGCAACATTACGCTGAACAGACCCAGCTTCCAGCATTCCCACAGCTCGTAACATCTCCGCCCTCGTCAAATGTTGGCGTTGAATGACTACAATACCTCAATTTTAGCTTTATCTTTCGTTTAAAAATGAAAAAAAAAAACTGTAACTAAACGTAATTCGTATTGTTTTCTAAATTTCGCACAAATGAAAATTCCCTCTCCTACACATCAACACATTTTTATGCCACCGAAACAAAAGAATTTTCAAAAATTTGTATTTGGAATTAGTCTGAGATAAATTACAAACAAATCGGTGTATAAAAGATTCCAATGCGGCCAGTACTTTTCGAGTTATTTAATTGTGTATGAAATATCTCTAGACCGTGTTGATGTGTGTAGCTTCCGCCCAGCAAGTGTTTAATTTTAAAAAGAAAAGCCCATGTGCTATTCCAGGCTATAATCTATATCTGTGCCAAATTTTATCTGGATCCGTGCAGCCGTTCTTGTTTGATTGAGTAATAAACATACATCCAGCCAACTTTCACATTTATAATATTATTGAGATAATAAAAAGGTATATTGCTGAACCCTTCGGAAATACGATCGTACCTACTGTACCTAGTCTTTTGATCAGGTAGACGTTCACATACATGCAGGACCCTATTTTTTTGGGCTAAAAATCCTATGACAGTGAGGGACAGCGAATCTATGTATCAGAAACGAATTTCTAAATTAGATCAGGCACTGGGGTTATCAATTACAAACAAACATATTTTTTACTTTTTTATAATATTAGTTAAGGTTAACCAGCTGTTTAACAAGGGGAACTGTGAGAACATATAGCCTGTTCAAATTGATATGGCATGATGAAGTTCTTAAAAGTTAAAGATTATTGTTGCTTTGGAAGATAGTTACGCCACTTCTTCTCTTAGGCCACGTTGCCACCTTCTATCAGCTCGCATTTAGGGTGCAGGGTTGTCGTAGTGGCCCCTAGTGCTTGAGGTCGTGGGTTCAAATCCGGGCAAGTACCAATGTGACTTTCAAATTCATATGTACTTTCAAGTTTATCTTGGACGTCAAAGGCAACGGTGAAGGGAAAAATTGTGAGGAAACCTGGACTTACAGAGTTCAACCCACATCCTCACTCGAAAAGAAGAAGAAGGGTACAAGGTATCTAATGCCTAACTCCGACAATGAAGTTCAGAAAGTACTCCGGATCTTCGGAGTGAACCCTACTCCGTAGATGAATGATTAAATTTTTCTGACGGGTAAAAACACATCAGGAGTAAGGTACAACTGTCACATTGTGTTGTCATTCATTAGTAGTTCAGGCCCCGAACGAATCAAGCGTCCGGATGTGATACAGATTAGGAAACGCCGGTAACGAAAGCCAACACTACGACCTTCGTGCTTAGGGAGTAGACCCCCAGGTGTTGTTGTTGTCTCAACCACTTTGTTGTTTTGGCTGTCTGCCAGAAGGTATCATAAATCAGATATATGATCGATAATTTTTGTTCACAGGCGGACCGTGCAACCAACTTGATCCGCGGCACAAGATACGAGCAGTATCTGCAAGTACGTGCTGACATCAAGGACTTCCGCGACAAGAACAAGCTGGACAAAGTCATCATACTGTGGACTGCTAACACTGAGAGGTATGACATACTTAACATTGATCTCAACATCATTATCGTCACCATCAACATCATCATCTTCCTGCCCTTGTGCCATGTTACTTAGGGTCGGCGCAACACATTTTTGTCGTCTATTCCGTCCTGCCAACCGTCACGATATCACCGACTCCTTTTTAGGGTTCCGTAGTCAACAAGCAACCCTTATAGTTTCGCCACGTCCGTCTCTCCGTCCGTCGGCCCATCCGTACGCAGCTTAGCTCTTACGGGTCTGTGAAAACCATTTTTCGATTGAGGGATCTGTTTGCGTAAAATTAATCTTTAAATTTGTAATTTTTGTTAGTCAAGTCTCCCCTCCCCCTGCCAGCTAAATCGTTGCTTTGGATATGTTAAAAAAATCATGGCGGTAGTATATATAACGAAATTAAAAGGCAACCTATCACAGCCAAGACTATAGACTTTACAAGTTTACGAGTAATAGTCGACCAACTTATAAAAGGTACGTGGAAATGTGTTAAAAATCTTTTTATCACATCTATTCAAAAATAGCTAGTTTATTTTTCGTAAACGGGGACTAAAATAGCTCATTAATACCTAGGGAGTAAAATAACTCATTAATCCCTAGGGACTAAACGTGATTTGAATTTTGAATGCAGATATTGCTAGTAAATGTTCCAATTAGCAAAGAGATGAATCACAAACCATGCGGTCCAAAATGGGATTATGGGTCCAAAATGCGGTCCAAAAGGTGATGGGATTTGTATGAGGCAAATGTATGAGGCGAATGGCTAATGAGCGATTGTAATTCTATTTCAAACCGCACAACATACACATTGTATTGAACAAGTGACTGGTTGGAAAACCACGCGCGAGCCAAATTAAAAAATTAATCTACAACTGTAACGGATGGTACTTATAAAATTGTTACGATAAACTTTCATATTTGTTCAAATATAAGCTTATGATTGAATAAGCAGTGGTGGCCCAGTGGTATCGGCCGCGGCTTACAAGTTGTAGGTCGTGAGTTCGAGCCCAGGCAGGCGCTTTACTTTGTGTAAATTATTTCTTCACTACAGCCCTAAAAACGGTGAAGGAAAACATCGTGAGGATACCGGCATGTCCTAAACCAATAATTCGAAAACATGTGACATCCACCAACCCGCACTGGGCCCGCGTGGTGGATTACGGCCCATTCCCTCTCACAGAGAGGAGGCCTGTGTCCCAGCAGTGGGAACATTAATAGGCTGATGATGTGATGTGATTGAATAAAATCGTTGTCCTTCTCAAACTCGTTAAAACTTTCAGAAATTTCCACTCATTGGTTTCAGGTATACTAAGTAGAATACATAAAAACATGTAATCTTTATTTTTTAGCAAGACATTTGTAGTAGCATCGGTCTTGTTATACGTAACCCGTAACCACACCTCGGATGCAGTTATAGATACTGCCCCAAAAACCTCGAAGGCCAATTGCTTGCGCCAACTGGGTAATGGTTGCATAATAATTTGGATAGTTGAAATAAAGATTTATTTATAAATTGCCATCATGTTTGCAACTAACTCTGATTTATGTTGTGAGCCTGAAAATAGAAGAAACTGTGCCAAGGCATATACTCATCTATATATCATACTAGATGACACCCGCGGCTTCGCTCTCGTCAAAAATTATAGCCTATGTTACTCGGGAATAATGTAGCTTTCCATAGGTGAAAGAATTTTTAAAATCGGTCCAGTAGTTTCGGAGCCTATTCGGTACAAACAAACAAACAATATTGGTATAGATATATAGACTGCGACAATTTATATCTAGGTATGACAGCATTTATAACATTTCATTGTTATGGATCGAAGTTCAATGTATGATGTATTGAATGTTATTGACCGCGAAGCAAAAAAGTATGGCTAGGAATTTTTTTTTGCGAGTGACAATTCTTTAAATAGATGAGTTCAATGATCTAGTTCGAATGTCTGTTATAATAGTCTTGTATTTGCGACGTCAGGTGTATGAGCTACTCGGAGAATATTGCTAGATTTGCTACTTTACATAAAACATATATGTCGGAAACAGGAGGGTTTCCTTCCATATACCCTCGAGCTTGTGGGTTTATCGTGGGTAATGCGTGCGCAAGGCGGGTAACTTATGCCGTTTTAGAGATAGTCCTTGATCCAACAACGAAGCAGTGGATTCGGCCACCAATCGTTTCGCTTTCTCTCAACAAAACCACACTTTTTCAAGTTTATACACGCCACTTTAGAATACCTCCAAACTCTTTTCAACCACCAAACGCTTGTCCGCGCGTTTTCTTTCTAACTCCAGCACAACAATGGCGGGAGAACCCACACAGACCGCCAGTATAGGCGCTCGCCGCTTTATTATTGGCTCAAGCACACATCCGGCAAAACTACCGCTTTGAACATCCAATCGAATTCAAGTATTTTGACATAAGGAAAATGAAGTGTTGTCAATCGAATAAAATCTAATTTAAATTTGAATCTGAAGCTAAATGTTGCCAATTAAATAAAACTGAATTAATAAGTTTACAAGCGATATTTCTTCGTTCCCAACTATTAATCATTTACCTTCCTCCGATATATATATATATATATATATAAAAATCAATGCCTCTTTTCGTTGTAATTTTATAACTCAAGAACGGGCTCACCTATCCAAACCAAGTGTTCAGGCTTTGTTCGGACTATTTAGGAGATGGTTTATGTATTTTTTTTTTCATTAATTAGGGTAGGTAGGGTAGGGTAGTTATGGTAGGTAGGTAGCCAGTTGAAGCGAAGCCAGGGGGGTCAGCTAGTACAATATAAATAGTATAAAACAAAATCGCTTCCCGCTGTCTGTCTGTCCCTATGTATGCTTAGCTTATTTTTAAAACTACGCTACGGATTTTGATGCGGTTTTTACCTAACTGCCGAAGGAGGGTAATGTGTTTATCAGTCTATGTATGTATGGTATGAATGTATGTTTGTTCCTATATGGCGTTTCAGAGACCAAACGCGTTGGCCGATTTTGATGATTCGTACGTCAATCGATTCGTCTTAACCCTGCGAGTGTCACTGGCTACATTAAAATTGGACAATAGAAAAATGCTTTTGGGCGCCATATTGTGGGGTCCAATATTTTTTTTTAACATACCCATCGTGTTGGTTTTAAGAGGTGATTTCAAAAATATATAATACTTATATGTTTAAATGTACCTAATTCGGTAAAAAAACTACCTAACTAAAAAGTTATAAATAAAAAAAGTTAAATCAGAAAACCCTACTGCTTCAAAAGCGAACTAAAAAGACGTAAACAAGGAGAAAATCATGCTGTGCAGGCGGAGGATACACCAGATTTTCTCCTAGTTTACGTCTTTTAAGTTCGCTTTTGAGGCAGTCGGGTTTTTTGATTTTACTTTTTTTTAATAGATATAGTGATTCAAGAGGTAGGTTTATATGTATAAATCACGCGGGCGAAGCCGCTGCTAGCTAGAAGCTAGTATACAATAAATCAGTGAAAATGTAACACCACATAAAAAAAAAACAGCAGCCTTATTGCGTAAGTTAATTCGGCAAAGAGTATGAACAGTCGAGATGAAAGACGCGATGTGGATGTGAACTCTGTGGTAGGTCGGCTACAAACTGCACAACTGCAAATAATCTTTAAAATGTGAATTAAGAGACCAATATTCCTTAATTTTGTGCTTAGGAGAGTTAATTAAACAATAACAATTTTTTTTTATGATCGTCTCTAGAAAATCCTAAAATTTGATTTAGTTTTTTTTTCTATTTTTGTGTGAAAATCTTAATGTGGTTCACAGAATACATCTACTTACCAAGTTTCAACAGCATAGTTCTTATAGTTTCGGAAAAAAATGGCTGTGACATACGGACGGACAGACAGACAGACATGACGAATCTATAAGGTATAAGTTCCGTTTTCTGCCATTTGGCTACGGAACCCTAAAAAGGCCTTCTATCTTTGCTTTTTATACTGTCGATCACGAAAGACCCTTTGTACAAACCTAGGGTCCAACCATTGACTATCACATCACATCATCAGCCTATTAATGTTCCCACTGCTGGGACACAGGCCTCCTCTCTTTGTGAGAGGGAATGGGCCGTAATCACCACGCGGGCCCAGTGCGGGTTGGTGGATGTCACATGTCTTCGAATTTCGGTTTCCTCACGATGTTTTCCTTCACCGTTTTAAGAGCAGTGGTGAAGAAATAATTTACACAAAGTAAAGCGCCTGCCTGGGCTCGAACCCACGACCTACAACTTGTAAGTCGCGGCCAATACCACTGGGCCACCACTGCTCAAATTGACTAAGTAAGGCTCAATTTCCTCCAACTAACGTATTTTGTTTTGCGGTAGGTTCTGCGAGGTGCTCCCAGGAGTGCACGACACGTCTGACAACTTGGAGCGCGCGCTGCGAGCCAACAACTCCGAGATATCGCCCTCCACCATCTTCGCTATGGCTGCTATTGATGAGAAGGTGAGCATATATTTAATTTAGTGACAATGCCTGCCAACTTCAATTAAAAATCCATGTTGCCAAATCAATGAATTCCTTTCGACCCTACTGCCGAAGGAGGGTAATGTGTTTATCAGTCTATGTATGTATGTATGTATGTTCCTATGTGGCGTTCCAGAGACCAAACGCGTTGGCCGATTTTGATGATTCATACGTCAATCGATTCGTCTTAATACTGCGAGTGTTATAGGCTACATTCAAATTGGTTAATAGAAAAATGGCGGATTTTGGGCGCCATATTGTAGGGGCCCAAATTTTTTTTTCTTCCAAACCCATCGTGTGGGGTATCAAAATAAAGGGTTTTAAGAGGTGATTTCAAAAATATATAATACTTATATGTTTAAATGTATCTAATTCGAAAAAAACTTAACTAAAAAGTTATAAATAAAAAAAGTTAAATCAAAAAATCTAAAAACCCGACTGCTTCAAAAGCGAACTAAAAAGTCGTAAACAAGGAAAAAATCATGCTGTGCAGGAGGAGGATACATCTGGTTTTGGTCAGCCAGCTCGCGCGTATGTATCCTCCGACTGCACAGCATGATTTTTTCCTTGTTTACGACTTTTTAGTTCGCTTTTGAAGCAGTCGGGCTTTTTGATTTTTTGATTTAACTTTTTTTTTCTACTCTGGAGTGGATGGATTTTATTTTACGAATGTAAATAGGACTTACTTCGAGGTATATCTATCTACAATAATGACTTAATTTACACTTCATACAAAATTCGACCACCTAAGCACAAGTTCAAAGCTCTTCTGCTTCGCAATTTTGATGGTATGGACATTGATCGACTTCGAGAGGATGCCAATAATATTGACTGGACGCCACTAGTGACTTCCTCATCCGTCGACAAATGACAAATACGTCTGAAATTAGAAATCACTGCAGTAAGGTGTGTAGAATCGCAAACCGCCAATATATCCATAGTTCAGTTCAGAACTGTGATCCAGCCAAGGTCTGGAAGTTTCTCAAACCATTAGGTATCGGAAAAAAGTCTCACAATACGATTCCTAAAAACTTCATTTTACTTAATAGTATTTTTTCTGTATTGGATAGGAACAGTAAAGTGATATTCCATGTTATTCCTCTACCCAAAAAATCTCATCCTGCATCTTTCTCTGACTATCGTCCCATTTCTATTCTTCCTTTCCTATCCAAAGGCCTTGAAAAACTTGTCCACCATCAACTCAGTTCGTTCCTTTCCAAACACAAGCTGCTAAATCCCTTCCAATCTGGTTTTCGTCCGGGACACAGAACTACCTCAGCACTTGTGCATATTACGGACAACATAAGTTCAGGCATGGAAATGGGAAAGTTAACTAAAAAAAAAAGTTAAGAAAGTTAACTGTACTTGCTCTACTTGACTTCAGCAATGCCTTCAATACGGTTGACTTCGACATTTTGCTGGACGTCCTGTGCTCTTTTGGCATATCTCCTTCGGTAATTGACTGGTTTCATAGTTACCTGTTTGGCCGCCGGCAGCGTATTTGCATTGAGGAGTCTTTCTCTTCTTGGTGTCACACCTCTGCCGGTGTGCCGCATGGTGCCGTTTTCCTCTCCCCTACTTTGCGCACTCTTTATTAATGCTATCACTCAACGGCTATCTTCTTTCTACCTTTATGCTGATGATCTCCAAATTTATACTCAAGCCCCTCTCGGCGAGTTATCAGACGCTATTGAGACTATTAATACGGACCTGGCTCGAATTGGTGACTGGAGCACTCAGTTTGGGCTGAAGATCAATCCGACGAAAACTCAACTGGCTGTTGTGGGAAGTTCCCGAACGGTCTCTAGGATTGATTGGGCGACACTTCGCCAGGTTTCTTTCAACAACACCATTGTTCCTATAGCTCAAACTGTGAAAAACCTGGGGATTTACATCGACAGCACCCTTTCCTGGACTAAACAACTGCAGTCGTAAACTGTTTGCGTCTGCCGGCTCCCTGAGACGCCTTCGTAACTTTCTTCCCATCACCACTAAAATTGCGATAGTACAATCTCTTCTTCTCCCTATCCTATTCGCCTTCGCCGGAATTCCCACATACTTTCATTGCTATATAATGTGCTCTTTAATCCTTCTAGTCCTTTTTAACTTAAAGAACGCTTTCAGTTCCTCTGTGACACACATTCTCGGTCCTTGAGATCATCGGAAAACTTAAAATTAAGCATTCGTATGCATTCCACATCCTTTTTTGAGAAATCTTTCACGGTTCAAGCTGCTTGTTTGTGGAATGCATTACCTATTGAGGTAAGGCGTGCGCAAACATTACCTTTATTGACTAAAATAGTGAAGAAGCATTTTCTTTCTCTGTAACTATTCTTCTCTATATTTGATATTTATTAGTATGTATGTATTTTATGTTATATCTAAGTAATATTATCTAATATAGTTTTTGTACACTGACAGCCCTATGTCTATCTCGTCTCATTGAGTCCATCCAAAGGTTGTCTGTAAGAGATTGCCCTGTGCGATAAGACCGCCCATTGTACACTGATCTTTATAAATGTTTAGTCCTGTAGTTATTTAAGTGGTGTACAATAAAGTATATAATAAATAAATATAAATATCACTTTCAAATAAAAAAAGAGATTTTGTAATCGGACCACTCTATAAAAAATTATGCGTAGTCAAACATAAAAAAATATGCATATCGAATTGAGACCTCCTTTTTTTCGTCGGTTAAAAAGAAAGACTTCTTGATCCTGCTACCTCGAAGATTTTGTACAGGGTTGGCTAGAGATCACTTGGTAAATTACGGATAACGCTACTGATAGGCCTGCTAATTTACTGGACCAGAGCTTTGATTTTTTTTGGGCATCCTCGTAGTTCTACCGACTAAAATCGAGCCAGGATTTAACAAAAGCGTGCACAGGGATGTGTTAGTGATTGTTCGGTTACACTAGTCGAACATTCTTCCATACAAACGTAGTCTGACGATTATTACTCCACTGTTTGACGATGTACGTTCAAAAAAAAAAAAAAAAATATCAATTTGTCTCAACATTGCCCTGTATGGAAACAAAAACGTAAAAAAATACAATATTTGAAAGTTATGAGCGTCGAAAGTTCCATATTTCAACATAATTTTAACGCATGTTTGGGCAGAAATAAATACCATAAGAAGAAAGAATATTGCAAAACGGCCTCCATACAGGGATAGATTAGTAATTCAACAATGCAAATAATTTTATTTTGAAAATATATATTTAGTCGTTTTCTAGACTTACAAAGGTCTGTTTATAAAATTTCGCGCGCTCATTTTCGTCCCAAATCATCATTCATTTCGATACACATTTGCAAAAGTGCTAATTCGTACGAGAAATAGCTTCTTACTGCTCATCACAGCATCTATATCTTTCGCACGTGTTGTCGGATGAGATAGCATGCATTTTAACCTCGCGCACAAAATAGTTCGTGCCGTCGACTAGGGGAACCTTAAGATAAAATAATGCAATTATTTTATTTAATCCTGCTCTGTTTTTATTCCAGTGCATATACATAAACGGCTCGCCCCAGAACACACTAGTAGACGGCGTGGTTGAACGCGCAGAGCAGAAAGGAGCATTCGTGGCCGGGGACGACTTCAAGTCCGGACAGACCAAGCTTAAGTCCGTGCTCGTCGACTTCCTCGTGTCGGCTGGTAAGCTACCTACCTAAAAACTTGAAAATGTATCATTATTATCAGCCATGGCACTTAATTTTTGTACATACCAAATCATCTCGTAGTTATCCAGGGTACCTCCATATAAATTATAACGCATAATTTCTTAACCCAAGCAAATACAGGTGTACATTATTATCATGTTGTTGCAAACAAGTTATTTGAATATGATATTGCTAAAACTTAGCGAGATTAATCAAATTTGTTCCTAGCTCATACTACCGGTTTATTTTAGGTTTGAAGCCAGTCTCCATCGTCAGCTACAACCATCTTGGTAACAATGACGGAAAGAATCTGTCAGCTCCCAAACAGTTCCGTTCCAAGGAGGTTAGTATTACCATAGAGTCATAGACAATCGCCCAGCAGAAATCGAAAGAACACAGGAGTTGAAAGAGATGAAAACATATGCCTAGGTCCTGGTCTGCCATTCTATATAAAGCGTCAAGCAGAATTTCGTGTTCTTATACAGGGTTAATTTTGCTTGATGTATTCTGACTTTTTACATATTTTTCAGAATTCTTAAAGAAGTATTATGTTTGCAGATCTCAAAGAGCAATGTGGTGGACGATATGGTGGAGTCGAACCAGATCCTGTACGCGCCGGGAGAGAAGCCAGACCACGTGGTCGTCATCAAATATGTGCCCTATGTTGGTGAGTCACGCTTCAAGATGTTAGGCTTGAAAATAATTAAAAGCTTTTCATTTTAAATAGGTTTTCTAAGACACAGAAACATCCTCACATTTTAAGGCTTTCTAACATTTATATATTTCTGTTTCGTTTAGAATATAGTATTTATTATAATATTTATTAGTCTATTGTTTTAGAAATTATTTATGTATTTTATTAGTTAGATAGTTTAATAACCAATTTTTAATAATTATTTTTTTTATTTTGGACTTCTACCACTGTTGTGTTCTTTTTAACCCAAAGGTTGACTGGTAGAGAATGCCTTGCTGCATTAAGTCCGCCTATGTATCACCATTGTACATGAAGTTTAAATAAATATACATAGTCTTATTACCTACGATAAAAAGATGTAAAATCGGAGAAAATTTTGCTAATCAACTTTAAAGTGTCCAAACAAACACCTGTATTTTTTTAGCACGGCAACATCAATCTGCTAAACTGTTTAATTACACTTATTTCCTTAGCTGTTTTTTTTCTGGACACTTATTTCCCTAGCTGTTTTTCTGGACACTTATTTCCTTGGGTGTTTTGTCTGGACACTTATTTCCTTAGCTGTTTTGTCTGGACACTTATTTCCCTGGCTGTTTGGTCTGGACACTTATTTCCCAGGCTGTTTTGTCTGGACACTTATTTCCCTGGCTGGGCTTTTCTTGGGTGTCTTGTTTGGACACTTATGGCACCGTTTGTTTTGTCTAGACCTTATTTCCCTGGATGATTTGTCAGGACACTTATTTCCCTAGCTGCTTGCCCACACGTGTCCCTAGTAGTCGTGATCTAGCTCAGGATACACAGAGTTCTAGAGCAGTCTATGCTCTCAAAACGGTGCAGAAAAACATCGTGAGGAAACCGGCTTGTCCTAGAACCAAAAAATTCGAAGAAATGTGGCATCCTCCAAACCGCATTGGGCCTGCGTGTTGGTTTACAGCCCATTCCCTCTCACAGAGAGGAGGCCTGTTTCCCAGCAGTGGGAACATTAAAAGGCTGATTGATGATTCATCATCATCATCATCATATCAGCCGAAAGACGTCCACTGCTGGACATAGGCTTTCCCCAAGCGTCGCCACATTGACCGGTAATTCATCCGCTGGTTGCGAGACGCACGGATTGATGATTAGGATGATGATAAACACAAACTTTATTTCCAGGGGACTCAAAACGGGCCATGGATGAGTACACCTCAGAGATCCTACTTCACGGCACCAACACCATTGTGGTGCATAACACTTGCGAGGACTCTCTGCTGGCAGTGCCACTCATATTGGACCTGGTGCTGCTGGGCGAGCTGTTCTCTAGGCTCTCCTTCCGCGACGCGGACCGCTGTGAGTATAAGCACCTCACTACTGGACTGTTAGGTAGGTAGGTAATGCAGGCAGGGTAGCCAGATGACGGGAGTGATGCCCCGGGGGTCAGCTAGTATGATTATAATTATTGGAAAGGGACGAAGAGTGTAATACTTGTTGATGTCCCCGCAGCCTACCAGAGCATGCACGCCGTGCTGTCCAGCCTGGCGTACCTGCTGAAGGCGCCGCTGGTGCCGCACGGCTCGCCCGTCGTCAACGCGCTGTTCAAGCAGCGCGCCGCCATCGAGAACATCATGCGTGCTGCGCTGGCGCTGCCGCCTAACAACTATCTGGGGCTGGAGCATAAGGTGAGCGATACTAACAACTATCTGGGGCTGGAGCATAAGGTGAGCGATACTAACAACTATCTGGGGCTGGAGCATAAGGTGAGCGATACTAACAACTATCTGGGGCTGGAGCATAAGGTGAGCGATACTAACAACTATCTGGGGCTGGAGCATAAGGTGAGCGATACTAACAACTATCTGGGGCTGGAGCATAAGGTGAGCGATACTAACAACTACATACTACTCAGCATCTGCATAGAAAGTACTACAGTTGCGTACCCACGTAGCCCGCTGCATACGCAATGCGCAAAAGGGTTTTTATAGACCCGCCTGATGTCCAGTCTGTCTGCGGTCTCCTTTGCAGAATATGACACATGCTGGATTGTCCCAAGTGTTATCCCCATACTCCTGAACTTTGAAAGGCACTGCTCGACACTGACGCCGCAATCGGTGTGGCCCAAAGTATGTAGAGAGTTTTTCATAGACTTGAGATGAAAAACAAGATCATCTGTTTGATCGTTGCCTGACTATATTAGGGTCGGCAAAATAATTAACATTTTTCAGATATTTCAAAGATATCTTGTATAAAAATATTTAACCGTTCAAACAATTTCTAATCAGGTCAAATCTCGGGTCTATCCGTTCGCAACAATACCAGTATCTTACATGGAACGCCTAATATCTAAAAATGAAAACCCATTAACCCCGCCGTGCCGTAATTAACTCAAACAATTAAAAAAAAAGTTTGAGATAATTAATTAATACAGATGTCGGCGCGGATTAAAAGCGCTGACCTTGAATGCGCAGAAGTCGATTTTTGGGTCTGAGTGGCGGGGGGCGTGAGGTGCAACGGGGGAAGCGGCCGGCGCCGGCGTCTTATTGGTCAATCAGTCGTCCTTCCCCCGTCTCGCCGCGCTCACACGTCTCGTGTCCCCTAGGAAGTCGCGCATTATTGTGTTGAATAAGAAGTTCCGTTACAAACTTCTTATTTAACATAATTTAGTTCTTTTCAGAAAAAAAAAGTGTTAACGAGGCAAGCACGAAAAATGATTTACGATGTGAATTGTTTTATAAAAAAAGATGAAGAAGACAGATGAAGTCGTTGATGATTTGAAACTAGTGAAAAATGGAACAACAGGAGCGAATATTTCACTGCAGAAAAGCTATTAAATTTAGTGACATATTATTTATTAATATGATGATATTCTAATTTACCTAAACCACACTGTGCTAAAATTAGCTATTTAAATATCCATTATTCACAAAATTTAAACTACGAACAAACATATAATTAGTTCAAATCAAATCAAATCAAAATCATTTATTTGTAAAACATAGGTAATAATTACATGCTCTTAGTAATTTTATGCGTGACTGTACACATGCGCAAATCACCCCACCACTTTCGCCGAGCGCTCTTAATCCGCGCTGATACCTGTACAAGGGGTTAATCATCTTATTACTAAGCCATCAGATATTCTACTTAGCCGCGAGATCTCTTCGCATCTATAATCTCTATCACTTTATAAAAGTTCTCCCTGTATAAATATTGATTTTCTCCAGGTACCCTTCCTCATGAAGGACCTCCACAGTGGCGCCCTCTTCAAGTCATCGCCGAATAAGAAGCAGAAGGTGTCCCACGAGAATGGTGACCAGTAAGCGCCATCACCCGCCATCACATACTATCATATACACTCTGCACCACGGCACAAAACTATTCATGAGCAGTTTTCATAATTTATCTACTGACAGATTTGAATTTAGAATCTTGAACGATTATCAAGTATTGGAAATATAAACTCAATGGTGTAGACAAAAAAGCTCAAATTGGATTGGAAATTTATTCAGACTTGAAAAGGAACATACTCTTCATAAAGCTAAAGTAGATATTTGAGGAAGTGACAACAGCATATAAATTTTTCGGATTCTGAATTCAAATCTGACTTGCCATTGGTGATCATTTTATTATAGGAAAAAGAGATCTATCATTGCTAAGTCTATATATAAAAACAGAGATCTATCATTGCTAAGTCTATGTATTAAAATTGTGTATTTTATGAGTCTTATTTAGTAAACAAATATGACATAACGATATAAAAAAGGATTTTTAAAGCAGTTTTTTATGCTTGTTGTGTTTGAAAGAATGAATATTACAAAAATTTTTGGTTAAAACATTATTATTTTGATACAGGAAATGTGCTGGACTTATAATTTATTTCATTAATCGTAAGTCCAGCTCATTTTATATTAAAAGATTAAGGTTGTGTTTCAATCTTCTTTTCTTTTAGAAATTGAATAATTAAGCTATAACCTCAATAATAATAGTTATCATATTTACTGCATTAGTAAATTACTTTATTTTTTACAACAGATTGTGATAAAAACAATTGATTTTTATGAAGGACATAATAATTCAACTTATTTCTTATTTAATACATTTTTAAATATTTTAAAGAACATTTAAACATATTATTATTGTTAAAACTGATGCGATAATCATGCCATGTTTGTTTACAAAATAAGAAACAAAAACACTATAGTTCTAAATTAAAAATACATTATGTTATTTATACACTTACAAATGAGTTTTTTCGATGCTTCTATTATTTATTAGAAAAGTTTATTTATATTTTTTTGTTTTCTCTGCTCTGGTGGTATTATTTAGCTATGTACTTAGCACTCTCACCCTCGCTGTAGTTTCCAAGTATTTTCGTTAAGTTCTGTGATAAGTTGTGATCAACGTTCCTACTGATACAGTAAGACGGAAAACTAGACGATATGTTATGTTTATTTATTTACAGATGTATATGATACATCTATTTTTCTTTATCAGTGAATGTCCTCCTGTGTCTTCTACCAGCGAATTTTTGACAAATTAACATTTTTGAATAGTCGACCTTGTAATTTACCAAACTTAGGACTAATGTCACTTAAACGGTATTTAAAGGCCTAGTTTATTTATAAAAAAACTACATGGAACATACAGGTATATAAGTGGACTTAATACCTGAGGCATTCTCTACCAGTCATCCAAGGGTTGTGGAGAGATAACATGGCACCTGCTTATAATAATTAGCTGACCCCCGCGGCTTCGCTCCCGTCAAAATTATAGCCTATGTTACTCGGAAATAATTTAGCTTTCCATTGGTGAAATAATTTTCTAAATCGGTCAAGTAGTTTCGGTTCCTATTCGGTACAAACAAACAAAAAAATCTTTCCTCTTTATAATATTGGTATAGATTATTGAAGTAAATTTGATTAAAAATATATATAGTTAAAATAAACATACATATATATTCAAATAGTTTTCTTAACTATGTATTTCTGAATTAAGAATTTCTAGTTTAATATTTGTCAAACTCTGGTCTGAGAACTTTTCAAATGTTCTTATTAAAGTAGGTTTTGTCACATTCTTAACTCCAATTACTTATTAAGAAACCGGCGCTATGTGACGGATAGATAGTCCAACCATAATAAAGTTTAATTTACTAGGAATTCTTGTCCAAAGTGGTAAAACTATTACTCGGTCGACTATAACCACAGACATAAATCTAACTAGATAACGCAAGTCCCTCCATCTGTATGAAAACCAAGCGTGGAACTTTTCACACACAATTTAAAAACATATTTACTTGCCAATGAAAGAAAACATTTCCAATGCCTCGGTCAACTTTTTCTATACAGTCTTCACAGCTCAATATGGCATAAAAAGGCATTTTTCTAGATTTCCGGTGCCGATAATGCTAAATGAAAATTACAATCATTGCTCGTAATTTTACTCGCGTTTTTTGACACGCGAAGTACATACATCGCGTCATCTAGTTAGATTTATTTCTGTGACTGTACCTTACTAGGTAATTCTTACATCACTATCTAAATAAACCTTTGGAGTATTTCTACAATAAATATAATAATATTATTTATAGCTTCATCATCTACGCTTCGTCTCATTGGTCATTCATGGGTGCCCGAAAATTATATGTCATAGTTATTAATTTATTTCATGCTAACTATAACATTCCATTTCAATGTTGAATCTCGCATTTCAGTATTATAGACGCGTAATATGTTCATTTAATTTATTGAGCACCGGTATTATTATATTTATTTATGAATTTTATTGATATAATCTCAGTATTTTCCTAAGTATACGAATGTAATGGACGAAAGCATTTTTTTTATATCACATATTATGTGATTACAGATTTTAAGCACACGATATATCATTATATGTTGCATTATGCTAATATACGGCAGTGTAATGTTCCAAAAGATATCCTATACTTAAGAGGTCAATGTTCAATATTTTGCTTTCTCACTTTGAACTGGTTTCAAATGTGGAAATCATATTGAGCTATTGTATCAGTGTGCAATTATGTTATAATAAAATTATTTTGTAATGGATGTTTGTGTTTTATTTATTAAATTCCTTGCGAAATCCCTACATTTGAAAGGCGGGTTTAAGTTCAGGTGATTTAGCAATGCCATTAGGATCATATTGGGACTTGCCTAACCGGCCTTCGTCTCAAAACAGAATAGAAAACCGTGCTTTGGGGTTATGGCAATTATCTCGAAAACTAAGAGGTCCTAGGTAAAAAAATAATGAAATTGCATCCTCCAGCGGGTGGGGGCGCTGGGGTTAATGGAGGGCATGGTTGACATTGACCTTGACTTGTCCTAATTTGAGGTTACTTTAAGAAAGCAATAAAAACGCTACTTAAATTCGTCAGGACAATAATTACTCTTGCAAAATTACTGGATTTCTCGGTCAAAGAAGAGGTAATAGGTGGTAGTCGGTAGGTTTGGGTAACCTAAAACAGACTTTGTAATACCAGCCAGCTCGACTATCTATCGTAATAGTGGTGTGATATTATATTAAACTCGAGGCAAGGAAGACATCACATCGTTTTGCTGTTGCTGGACTATGGCATGCCTCTAAGCCAAAGACTAACCATACAAAATTCGTATAATGTGATGCGAGAAGTGACTTGCACGGAGATGAGATCATTAGAGGCTCTTTGAATGTCGAAATGCTAAAACGTTAGGGACTGACCAGAGGCTCTAAGTGCTATTAACGAAAGCCTCGCGCTATGGGATGTATCGGATTGTCAAGGATTGTCTACCGAAATATCATGAGACATAAAAAAAAATGTCGCTTTCATCACATGAACGTCAAGATGACGGTAGTTACCTACGCTATGAATAGGATTTAATACAATATTTCTACTATTTCATAGTAAAATTCAACACTCATATACTTTCAAAATATTCTACAAAGAAAGTGGTGCCGCTATTTTGATATCAAAATGGCGGAACCACTATTCAGATAATGAAAATCACATGGCGTGATAATTCCTATAATACAACTTGTCTAGTGCACTAGATTCCTTCCAGAGCGCAGCATTTATCTATTATGAATTTATGACCAACTTCCGCTCGTCACAAGGGACGAGCTCACAAGGCCAAAAATAATTGGATCACGGCAAAGAAAGTGAAAATAAACAGCAAAGCAACAAAAAAAAGGAAAGGCTTAGGGAAGATGGCAACTGTATTCCAAGCAGAGACATATGCCATAATAACTTATGCTCAAGAGAATATAGATAGAGGAACCAGAGGTTAATCCATATATATTCTTAGTGACAGTCAGGCTGCAATCAAAGCCATGGCATCCTACAAAGTGGTCTCTGGACTTATTCTGGATGCTATCCAGACCCTAAACAGGCTTGGGAAGCATAACAGGGTAAGACTGATGTGGATCCCTAGGCACAAAGGAATCCATGGTAACGAACTGGCAAGAGAGGGCTCAGCAAATGATTTTGTATCCAGAACCATGTTTCGACGTATCTCGTAAAAGCCGCATTTAGGGACTTTGCAGATAGATCACAGACAACGAACGCATTGGCTATCCAATACCGGTCTGCAACACTCCAAGAAATTCCTGGGCTGTACGTTCAAAGCACGGGAATGCATTTGGAATATGAGCAGGGGGCAAATCCGCCACCTGCTTGGGGCCTTTACTGGGCGCTTTGGAACCAACGACATGCTCATGAAGATGGGTCTAACCGCGACACCCATGTGCAGGTTGTGTGGGGAACATACGGAACGCATGGAGCACCTTCTGTGCACATGCGATGCACTGGCTGGTAAGCGAATGAGTCTCCTAGGGGTCGGATATCCAAAACCAGAGGCTCATATCTCCTAGTCTCGTTGTAAAACTCATGAAAAGAGTTTTCAACGAGATTGGGGAGGAGTAGGTTATCTAGGAGACCACAATAGATCCCAATGGGTCGAAGTGTCCGAGTTATTTCTCGGCCCGTCCACAAGATAACTTCCTCTCTTCGTCAAAGTGAACCACTCGTGACCCTTACTTGACGCGATATACTTAGTTATAGCTTATTTTGCATTGGCATGCAATGCTTTATGCCATTGGAATATGGTTTAAATTGCAATAACTTTAAGTTGGTAGGTAATAAAACACGTCATCTGATTAATCTTCTTTATTTTCATTTAAGCATAGAATAGTTACAGTATCCCAATTTCTCCAGTCTAATTTGACAGTATGTCTCAATCACGCACCAAGTAATTCACAATGAAACCTTTTAAGTAACGTACAATATTGGTGTTTCACAATACAAGTATATACGGCCGAAAAAAAAATACAATAAATCAACATACCTTATGTAAAAATCTATGTTTTATCATTCCTTACCGTAAACGGGGAATATTACATGCGAGTAACTAAAAAATACTTAAAAACTAAGATACATAGTTTTGTTCTAAGTTGCGAAATGTAACCGTTTAACAATTCCTCTTACAACTAATATAATTGTTAAAACGTCACTTGTCATGCAGTTAGTAAGATTTTATACATATTACAAAATTTTTGGTAATAAAACATTTATCATACAGAGTTCAAACTTAACGTTTGACAATACAACGTGCCGTTATAATCGATAATAATATTAAAAAATGACAAAAAACATGAGAACTTATTGTAACATTGCAACATCTATTCGCTGTGATGTCCGGAGGAAGATCCTCAGATACATGGAATGTTAACTAATTACATCTAAAGCGTTAATAGTACCACAATACTGTCGCTTACGAATAATTAAATACTTAACAATAGAAATTATACAAAAGAACCTATGTAGGCAGACAGCCAGGCCGCAGCCAACAACACAATATTCATAATCTTTTAATATCGGCAACACATTGATAAAATACATTATTATGGGCAACGACAACACAGAATAGTTAAGTATGACCATCGAGAACCATCCCCGACTCGCCTGGCTCGTACGCTTGTGATGCTGTGTATGAGAGCCGCGGTCGGTCGAGGGATGGGTGACCGCCCAGCGCCGGGAAGTGTCGAGCAGACCGACGCGTGTGTATACAACTATAATATAATATCGGTGCAAAATATCTAATAGATAGGTACTACGCACTATTTAGAATAGTTTGTGGACACTTGAGCGAGCCTGCGGCGCGCACCGCACACGATTTTTTTTATATAATAAGTCTTTTCTTCTACATTAACAATAATTTGTTATAATATAACCAATGTATTTTTTTTTCATGTTATTTTGTTTATAATGTACACGATTTTAAATTTGTTTCAGTGCTCAATATTATATATATTTTTTATTTTTATTTTAAAATTCGTTGGCTACCTAACGACTGGTGATAGCTATGAAGGACAACAGAATCTACATTAGGGAATGGAATATATCTTACAGTCAGTGGCACGAAAAGTGACCAGCTTGAGGAACGGTTGAAGAACATTAGAATAAATTATACGAAGAGTTTGGTAACTTTCTGTGCCATTAATTGTAGTACAGCATTGGATTGGCGCGTAGCAGGGTATTTAGTTTTATGTACACGCTGTTTTTTTTTAATTTAATAAGAAAAAAATAAGCAATTCAATTATTCTGTGAATTTACTGTTTTTATTGAGCTACTAATCAATCAGCTGTACAACTGTCAACAAAAATAAAAATGTAGTATATGCAAAGCTCAGATGCCACACGCCACTCCACGCATAGTATCATAGCTACAAATCTAGCTTATCTCTAGGTATCTAGGGAATACACTAATGTTTGATAAGGGCTATAAATACGTTCCTGAGACCGGTCGGTCGTCAAAGTTTCAACTACTTTTAATTCCTTACGTGCCTTTCATTGAGCAGTTCACCTGTCTCGCATAATTACAATATAATATAATAAGACTACTATATATTTTATTGCTCAAAAAACATAATGATTTGATAGAAAACGCGGTCGTGATCGAAAACGCTGTCCTTAGCTCGAATTTTGGAAGAGAAACGACGAACAACGAAGCCGACACGAACACGCCATCCTTCTCTGAGAAGGTTAAGATAGACTACTACAATAGTTTCAAAAATATTAAGTCTTTATAATATTTTCTCGTATAGTTATGATACATAGATGAATAATTTGTTTAATTTATATACAGAAGCGTATGCCCCGTCTAGCCAGGGTTTATTATAATAAGTGAACTAGTTTTAATAACAGGAAATGGTGTGTACGCTGCTCCTTACCGAAGAACAAGCTTTAAGTTCCATTGACGCGCGCTTTTTATATTATGAGCACCAACATTGGCTACATTACACAGCATTCTTAGCCCTCTTTTATTTAAAATCTTTAATCAAATCTTGAATAGTTTAAGCTGTAGAAGAATATTTATCCATTGTATGGTCGTTTCGTATCGATCAATTCCTTGAAGCAAAAAATAAATTCAGATCTATGTGTTTATACATTTGTTTTGTGATATAAGGTGGAATGTTAATAATACTTACAAAGGACAATAATGCCATAATTATACATATTCATAATATAATATGATTTTTTATCGGCATTTTTGGTATATACTACACATAAATAATACTATCAAATACTTAAAATCGTGTTTCGTTAATTCTGGACCAATTATAAGAATGTTTTTTTAAACGGTTTTCTATAATTTTTACAATCGTAACTTCTTGTGACAAATTCTATTTGGTTTTTCTGTGTTATCTTTGTAATTATTAATACAGCTTGCTATCAATGCCACAAAATGTTAATATTTATCAAGATATAGTGCCTTTGAAGCGATTCTGATCAATTCTATACATTTCTTCACAAAATCTATGTGGAATAAGCGAATATCATCGTACATGAAGCCATTGACACCTAACATACTTGTGCTATAATAATTGGCACTTTATGTGCGTTATAATTTTTCAAATAGATATAAATATACACGCTAGTTTTATATTCTAATTTAGTAATGCCACGAAAAGGGTAATTTATACTAGGATGCATTCATTTCGACAATGATTTTACTGACAGAATTCGTTACGAGCATGAATTCAAGCAACGCCTATGCTGACAATTTGAAATGGTATAAGGTACAGACGACATCCCAATTTTTTTTTACAATAACTATATTTTATTTACAAATTAATATTTTTACAAATACGGAGTAGTCAGCAATAATTTTCTAACCATCCGATAGTATGACCTAACCCTTTGTAGTTTACGAGGCTTGAAAATGTTTTTTTTTTTATAAAAAGTCTTTTTACTTTTCTTTGAAGCTCTTGAGTTAAACATAATAGAAGCTTGCGTCACTGAGTGAGACCAGGTTCTATTATTTTTAACACAAGGGTCATATTTAACCAACATTTAAAAAAAGTTAAGGAAAGAAAAAGAAAGAAAATAATTAGATTTATGGACTATCCACTTCTCAGAATCAAGCAGTCTTTCGACCATTCAGGCTCAATGTTTGAGTACACCAGGGCATACTCAGAAGCAAAAGGAAAGAGCTAAGGGTAAAGAGAATGAAAAATCGACCAACCACATGCAAGATGAATGACGCGATGTGGTTTTCCGTCTATGTGATTGGTCGATTTTTCATAGTCTTTGCCCTTAGCTCTTTCCGAATGCATTACGCCATTTAATGCTGCTGTCCTGTGAAAGGCTTGTACTCTGACAAAACTGTGTCAAGATTTTTGTAAATAAGTGTTAATTCTTCACTGTTAATTATCAGTAGAAGTTACAAAGCTACAAAGGGCAGGTTTCTTTACAAATTTCAAACAAATTCCCTATCGTCAATGGCTCACGTAGTCGCTCAGTGCCGCTGGGCTGTGGCTGGCGGTGGCTGGCGTCAGTTGAGGGGTAAGCAGAACATGTGCTGCAGCAGGCCGGGCTTGCGGGGGGGAGGCAGGGAGGAGCACACGCTGTCGTAGTCCGACGACGACGACTCTGCTCCGTAGCCGTATGTCTGCAACACGGCATAGGAGGGGATTATTGTGTGGTTCGCAAAGGGGCTATATCGCTTAAATGTCCTGAGAAAATATGATGATAGTGTTTGATTAATATCAGAGAACAAACTAAGAAGAAATTGGGGAGATACTCGATTAAGCTTAAACGCTTATACTTAGCTTTGTAGAAGGGCAATTTTCTGTTATCTACTATATAAAAATAAGTCGGGTTTCTTCCTGACGCTATAACTCCAGAACGCACGAACCGATTTCCAATGTTTTGCATTCGTTGGAAAGGTCTCGGGCTCCGTGAGGTTTATAGCAAAGAAAATTCAGGAATAAAAAAAAAAAAAGCCTTTTCAAGCGGGCAAATCATTTTTCACATACAGCGCCATCTCTGATACATAGCATGTACTACAAAGATGGCGCCGGTGCGTGATACATTGTTTGACAGCTACTAATTGTTCTCTGATCAGTTAATTTCAAGTGACAAACCGGTATTGTGTTCACTGTGAAATTGTGAAAAAAAAGTTAAAGTTAAGTTAAAGTTATTCGTTTCCTAATCTACTATATAAAAATAAGTCGGGTTTTCCTCCCTGACGCTATAACTCCAGAACGCACGAACCGATTTCCACGGTTTTGCATTCGTTGGAAAGGTCTCGGGCTCCGTGAGGTTTATAGGTGCAGGGTAGGGTAGTGTAGGGTAGGGTAGTGTAGGGTAGGGTAGCGCAGGGTAGGGTAGTGTAGGGTAGGGTAGTGTAGGGTAGGGTAGTGTAGGGTCGGGTAGGGTAGGGTAGGGTAGGGTAGTGTAGGGTAGGTTAGTGTAGGGTAGTGTAGGGTCGGGTAGGGTAGGGTAGGGTAGGGTAGTGTAGGGTCGGGTAGGGTAGGGTAGGGTAGTGTAGGGTAGGGTAGGGTAGTGTAGGGTAGGGTAGGGTAGGTAGTGTAAGGTAGGGTAGATAAATGTTTGGTCTTTTTATGGCAAAACAAAGCTTGCCGGGTCAGCTAGTTGTTTTATAAAAGTCATCATCTACCTAGCCTTTTCCCAACTATGTTGGGGTCGGCTTCCAGTCTAACCGGATTCAGCTGAGTACCAGTGTATTGTTTTATAAAAGTATGAAGCAAAAATATACGTTTATAACATTTAGCCGTGGTGGATCCTGGGGGGATATTTATGGATCAGTGTGTATTACTGGGTGAGTTTAAGTTTGGTGGCAACCTCATACTTCATCAGCTCCAGAGATTACAAGCACGTCTTAACTCAAATGAAATAGTAACCGTAGTGGAATCATAATGGCATGCATTGTAATTACAAACATTAGCGAGTGCAGGAAACGCGCCGAAAATACTTCACATCGTTTGTTTCTGATTTTTTGATAGTACTTAAGCGTACAGTGATTCTAAAAAATGCATGTATCTTGTCTGGCGGTTGGCAAGTTTATAGTTACGCCCCTTGCCACTCATGTGCGTGCGTCCAGTGCGGTGTTATTGGTTATCAAATAATGACAATGCCTCAGCAGTTTCTTTAGATACCGTGTACATTAAAGAATCCAGGATGGGATGCTCCTATGTCAATAATGTACCTGCGCGGGGTCGTGGTAAGGGTGCAGCAGACAGGCGTGTTGTCACACGCAGTCCTCCAGGGACATCAGCAGCGGGTTCACGTACTCGAAGCCCTCGAACTCCGACTGGTCGATGTCAGCGATCACCGTGCTGGAATAAAGGAAAAATTGTTTTAGAATTATATAAAAAAAGTAAAGAGACTGGTAACATTTTAGATTATTTTTTTTGAGTTTGGTAACACCTTAATAGCCGTCAAACTCGGCAGCTGTCAAAACGATTTTAATTGTATAGCGAGAATGTACAAATTTGTTGGGTCAGGTCTAAATTTTTGCCGGATACAGACACTGTGGTTGCCGACTCATAAATTACAAAATATTGCGAACTTTACACGCCTTAAAATAATTTTGGATATGTGCTAATAATAATTATCTTTATATATTGTAAACAGTCTCATTCATTAAACAATTAAACTTGAAGCTTAATTTCTTTAAGTAAAATATAATAACAAGCTCGGTGTCTTTTTACGCTATGCAAAATACGCATGTCCTTGCTTGACTAACTAAGATTTTTTTTTTAATTAGTGTATTATTGCAACTTGTAGGTTATGTCGTGACTAATTTTCATTCCATTGTGCAATTTATTTTCGAACATTTATATTCCAGTGTGACAAATAGTGATTTCCGTTGAGCAATTAGTCAAAATTTGGTCCTGACCCTGATAGCGATAGACAACAGTGAAACAGCAATTTTTGACCCTATTTCTTTATTTTTTTTAGATTTCTTCATTTACCCATACTCTTTATTTTTTTTTTAGTTTTCTTCAGCTACCCATACTGCTCGATTCCTATCCTCTGTAATAGTTCTGAATATGATCTCATTTTGGTATAATAACACACATTATCAATCTGTAATTGCCCACAGGTGGGACTCAGTCGTCATTTGAAAGACCCTGGGTCCCTCTCATCCATAAATGGAGCCAGTAGGCTTATTAGCTAAGGAAGCAGGCAACATTGAGTAATGCTACTAACTCATTATCGGGCGTGAGATGTACGGGCTCGTCGGTGAACTCCGGCGGGAAGTTGGCGAGGTCCCTCTCACCCTCCAGGCGCGGCTTGAACGGAGGAACTACTTGCTTCTGCTCCAGCTGAAAACAACAAAACATTTTAACTTAGTAAAGCAAATAAAAAAAACCATGGCTGAGTAAATTTCAAATAGACAGTCCTTTGTGAACTTCCACAGAAATAGTTTGACTTTAACAGTGTCTTTATTTTCTAGAATTAAGGTTGATTTTCGTGGTACAAGTGATACTACTAACGCGCGGTCGCATGGGTTCTCAGCGCTAAGAAAGAAAATTTGGTTTAAATAAATCTCACTAGATGGCGTGATATGCACCGATTTGGTATTGAATGTGTGTATAATTAACATTTTCTGGAGTTGAACATAACATACAGGTAGTGACCTAACATACGTTTTTGTAAAAAACTTAGTTCAGCCACCAGTCTTCCATAAATTAATTGTACAATTGTATCTGCAGACTCTTTTATTTTTTGTCTGTGGTAAGAAATAAATAAATTATATTATTATTATATAAAAATTATGTTCTTGTTTAATCAACTCTTCTAAGCACAAAATTATGGAATATTGGGCTCTTAATTCACATTTCAAAGATTATTTGAACGGATCATTTAAAATTAATGCCATAGATGGCGCGTTTTTAAATTTCTGAGGCACATTTTGGTGCAAAGAAACTGTAAAAACGTGCAAAAAGAAAAACGCGCACCGAGTAAACCCTTTTATTTGCAAGTCGCTACTAACACCATCAATCTATCGCAGTGGAACTGAACCGAAAGCAATTGATAGTCAAAAAATAATCGGTTTAATCAGACGAAAAACGCTAGTTACGTCGGCACAGTTTCTTTGTATGGGATGAGGCATCTATATGCTAGTATTATATATTGTCTGTGGCAGTTGTTAACCATACTTTGAGCAGATTGTATATTATGCATATAATTCAGCCGTCCTTGCATGTCAGCGAGCAGAATAAAATGAATTTAGCATAAAACCAGCCGATTAAGAAAAAATTCTGACCAAAAACAAGACAACTAACTAATAATAAACTACCAGCAAACCTTTCTTAAATAACAAGAGAGTAACAATATGAATCAAATGTGTGCTCACCATCTCCCACTCGATGCTCTTGAAGAAGGGATGGCTGACGATGTCGAGGAAGCCGTTCTCCCCGCAGCCGAGCCGCTCAGCCGGGCTCTTGTTGAGGAAGCCCTTCAGCACCGACGCCGCCTTCACCGACAGCGACCGCGGGATGCGGATTGTCTTCTCTAGGATCACCTGGAAACACATGCATGGGTTTTAGAAGTTAATAAAAGAGCTGTTTAAACTGTGGATATCTAATATTAATTATAATATCAACTTATTTAAGTTTTTATAATTTTTACGTTTCTTTTAAAACCGAAATTGTCACCGGGCTTATTGCAATCTATTGACTACGAGATTTCCAGGTCTATTTGATTAAAATAATGATATTTAGAATACGAATCAGGAATCACAATCGGTAAATATTGGCTATTTATTCTCTAAGACTGAAAGGCGAAAAAAACGCCTTTATGGAAGAAAATCCACCAAATAACTTCTTTTAATCAAATCTATTCAAAAAGAGATGGTTAGGTCTTTGTGTAAACAGGGACTAAAATAGTTAATTCCTAGGGACTAAAAGTGATTTCAATTTGGAATGTGGATATATTTAGTAAATGTTCCAAATTCCAATCAGCAAAGAAATGAATAACGTGCGGTCCAAATAGGATTAGACCGCTAAAATTGAACAAGTGACTGGCTGGAAAACCACGTGCGAAACAAATTAAAAATAAATCTACAAGTGTAACGGATGGTACTAATAAAATTGTTACGATGCACTTCCATAATTGTTCAAATATAAACATTAGCCTCTAATTATTTATATGTTATGTCTTATAGTTCCTAATTGTAAGTAAATAAATAAACGTAACGTTCTTGTTCATAGGGCAATTACTTTTTTTCTCATAGAGGGTGATAAAAAGTAGAGTGTCCACCTCGGGAGCAACAACCATTTTAAGCTCAAGTGATGTACTTTGAATACCTCACTGCGCTCTGGATTAAAAAAATACTCTCGCCTTTAAAATAGTTGTTTGCTCTCTAGATTAACAATTTACTATTATACACCACACGTTATTGTCACAAGTATTTCTATTTTAAGACTTGCCAAATTGCAGCTTCATCAATCAGCGACCTCTTACTGAAGATATCCGTTATTTTCGATTTTTACAACAAATTTAAACGTACCTGGAACAAATAATCCTCAGTATTCTGATCAGGGTTATCAGCCGCCTGCGCGATGTCGAAGGGCGAGCGTCCCGCCAGCATCTCGTACGTCAGCACGCCCAGCGCCCACCAGTCCACGGAGAAGCCGTACTCCTCGCCGCGCAGGATCTCCGGCGCGATGTAGTTGGGGGTGCCGCAGAATGTGGACGTGGTGTCGCCTGGTCGCACGCCCTCCTGGAATGAGAGAAGAATGTTATATTAGGAATAGTAAAGAAGAGAATAGGGCCAAGATGAGATCCTTGTGGAACTCCTACCTCTTTAGCAAATAGGTCTAAATGTAATCAATAGAGAACGACGAAAATGAGTTGATGACTTGAATAAGACTTTATTCAGATTAGCTAATTGTCAGTTTATTCAAATATTTGGAACTTTCAGTTAGTGAATTGTGGCGCACTTTGTCGAAGGCGTTGCTGAAGTTAGTATAAGTTGCATCTACATGTTCATAACGATTTTTGACCTTGTAATGAAAATTTCGGTTTTAGGACAAAAATAAAGGAATGAGAATTATTCAGTTTTACTGATTTTCACCTTGCACATGCCGTAATCCGTGAGCTTGATGTGTCCCTCATGATCCAGCAGCACGTTGTCGAGCTTAAGATCGCGGTAGATGACGCCGCGCTCGTGTAAGAAGTGCAGCGCTAACGATATCTCCGCCGCGTAGAACCGAGCGTGCTCCTCTGGCAACCGCCGTTGACGCTGCATGTGGAACCTGGAATGGGAGAACAGAAATAAGTTACAATTGAATCGCAAAATATAGGTTATTGAATGATAGGTTTTAATACTTATTCATTCTTTCTTCTTTAAGTGTAACAGTTTGGATAATTTTGTTCACTATAAATGTCGAAATTGGATATTGTTTTGTACTGTAAACAGCTTTGACCCGTCTTTGACCAAGATAAAAGTTATCTGTTAATTGTTGGTAAGGAGAGCTATGATCATTCAACATTAAAATAAAGGTACATCATGTAGCTTGGGATTTAATTAAAGTGAACGTGTTGGTGTTTATTACTAAAAGGCTCCAGGATCTACAATATATTTGAATATATAATTCGGCACACAGGTACAATATAACCTGGATCAAAACTAAGAATATTTTAATCCTAATTAACGAAAAAGAGCCTCGAAGGCCTCTTATTGAAGTGGGAGTCATCCAGATATATTTAAGGTTACTATAGGGTCACATTTTCAGGATGCATGGAGACGGGCCAGGATCACCACGCATTGGGTACCTGAAGTCAAGGCAGGCTTACAAAACGTGACGATCTGGACTCGTTCCTGCTGGATAGGCCAGAGAAAGTAGGAGATGAAGTTGGCTGGAAGAATGTGGGGGAGGCCTTAGCTCAAGAGTGGGATAATATAGTCTAAATTAAAAAAAAGATAAAAGAAGGTTACTCACATGAGATCCCCGCCCCTAACGAACTCGATGACAAAGAACAGCCTACTCGGCGTCTGGAAGCAGGAATGTAGCCCCACGAGGAAGGGATGGTTGGAGGCGGTCTCGAAGACATGCTTCTCCGTCTGCACCCAGTCGATGTCCTCGTCATCCGTCACCAGCGCCTTCTTGATCACCTTCATGGCGTACACGCGTTTTGTGCGCCTCAGTTCCACCATCAGGACCTGGAGATGAACACAGAAGATTTTATTATTACTATGAAGAATTTTAAAGAACGTGCTATTGGATAATTGACTTTACGTGATATCTTGCCGTGCATTGAAGTAATTTTATGTTTTATTTATTTTAAAGGACCAACAAACAGCTACAATGTAGGTACATAAAATATAAATTGAAAATAAAAACACTGTTGTTGATAATGCTACTAGTCAAATCGGCAGAAATGCTAGTAGCAACAAGCATATGAAGTTACGGGATAGACAAAGCCGGCTTCTAAATTATAATCTGTTCAAATTATGGATGGTTCTTTGACCCAAAATACCAATAGTTAGTTGAAGTGAGATATCGTTTGGACTGATGATTTGAATTGATTAGACTTTTAAAAACAGGAGCTCAGATTGGTGTAACGGTATTATTTCTTTATGCGTCACAAACAATAAAACTGAACCAAGACTTATATCAAAACATGTTTTTTTTTAGTCTGTAAATAACACGTACCTTAGCATAAGATCCTCGTCCAATAACCCTGATGAGTTCAAAGTCGTCAAGCGAGTACTGCCTCTGTGAGCCCGGTTCCAGTTCATCCGCCCGAGGAGGAGCAGGCGCGGGGGCAGGCGGCGTCTCCGGCAGCGGCGGTTCCACCTCAGCCCGTGATCTGCATGGTACCACACACGGTAAGAACAGCTCTTGAAGTTTTCTGATATGCTTTTGTTTGAACACTCGTAGGTAACGGATTATGTCCTTCATGAGTGAATGAAGGGTTTTTAGAAAATGGTACGACATTTCCTATCCATTGAAAAACTAAGCGTCCGTATGATAACAACACAGTTAGTTTTAGTTCACACGTTTTAACAAACTTGTCAAAAAAGATTATTGTTATAATCTAGGCACAGTTGTAAAACACCTGGCGATCTCAAATAACTTAAGAATGGACTAATCAGACACCACACAATTAACTTTAGTAAATACGCGGCAACGACAGACTTAATAAATATCAATAAAGATTGTTGTTTTATCTAAGTACTATTACAAGACACTTGCGTCTCTTTGGATATTCAATTATAAGTAAAAACACCAAAGATTTTTGCGTCACAATGTCTCCATTAGATTCTGAATACAATATTTCGTTTACAATCTAACTTCTATGTGTTCTCGGCGCGGTTCGGGTTGATACTGGGATAGGAACGTGCTCACAATGCTACCAAAAATACTCATGTTTATAAACGAATTGATTCGGTTGAGGACGTTATTCACACCCATATCGGCCGGAAGGTTAAGGTGATGAACAAACATTGATAAGGAATGCCAAAATATATTTGTGCAAAAAACCCCGATGTAATAATAATTTTGTTATTGTATAATTTTGATAAGGACTGTAGAGAAATGTGATCTTGGAGGGGTCCAGAATTTTTCGGGAATTTGAGCATGATTCAAGCGGGCCAATACCTGGCCGGGGGAGCGTGACGAATTACGCAAGCGCCCCGGCCAAAGTTTGCTGCAGAACACCGTGTGGTTTTAATAATTTATTGTCTGATAGACCTCTCCGATGACCCCGGAGTGGAGGATATCGATGAGAAATTCCACACGTTAAAAGCGGGGTCAGAGCAGTGGTGGCCCAGGGAAAACGGCCGCGGTTCACAAGTTGTAGGTCGTGGGTTCGAAACCAGGCAGCCACTTCACTTTGTTTAAATTATTTCAATACTCTCAAAAACGGTGTATAAAACATCGTGAGGGAACCGGCATGTCCTAGAACCAAAAATTCGAAGACCTGTGACATCCACCAACCCGCACTGGGCCCGCGTGATGGATTACGGTCCATCCCCTCTCACAGAAAGGAGGCCTGTGTCTCAGCACTGGAAACATTAATAGTCTGATGATGATGAAAAACGGGGTCTAGAATTTTTATAAATAAGAGACAATATCACTCTCACAGAGATGAGGCCTGGGTGAGTAGTGGGAACATTATGATTATGCTCATTGAGTATTCATTTTAGAGCCCATAAGAAACAGGGGATGTCACTTTAAACCTAGTATACACAGAGAGTTTTCTGATGGTATTGCATAACATACTTTTGTTATTTAAGACGACGACAAACGCCAACGACCTTGAGGGAACAAATCGCGCACTCGTTTCACACCCGCGCGACCCAAAAATTAATAGTTTTTTGTACTTTCCTTATTAATCTATGACATTAAAAAAAAAGCTTCAGATCAAAATGTAGATAATTAAATTGTCTTTGAGATGGTCTCGATTTCATTAAAATACGCCCAGCGGTTTTGGTGCGATTGGCGTGTTTTTGTCCGTTTTAGACGTAACTTTACAAATTAATTACACTATGTTATACGAATAAAACTCAAATTCTGCCTAGATGAAATTATAAAGAAAATTATCTAATATAACATATACTTTTTCAAAAAATTACGACTAGCCGTTTAGACGTGATTCTCATTTTAAAATCTAAAGCTACTCAAGGGAATCGGCGCCTTAACATTTAACAGGTTTTTCGACGTCGAAGAAAAACGGTAGAAGTCAAAGCTAAACCATACACGTAGCCGAAGTATTAGGTATAAGATACGAGAATACCAAAAATAGATATAATTTTGCAAATCCCACCAAAATGGCGCCTACTAAGATACTTGTACCTACAGCAGGCGCCAAAGATATCGCCATTAAAAATAGCAAACATAAATTAATCTGAAATCCATTTTTATCGCAGTTATACCAAATAAAAAGTAGATAAAAAATAACTTCTGAGAATAATGTAGATAGCTTCATTAAATGCATTGATGACCCAAATACTGATACGGTCCTTGTATTACATAATATGTAATAGATTAGACAGTAATATTCCTGTATTTAGTATCTTATCGATGAGTTGGTAAACAAGGTGCATTGTGCTATCTCCTCTAGCTTTGATAGGAGTTATTTCAGTGCGGGATTTCCGAATAGAACAAATATTTGTGTCACTGTGACCTTAGATAACTAAATAAACACGTCGTTGTGGTCCATGGTCCAAAAAAGATTCAACACATTTATCATGATCATAAGTCATGTCATTAAAAATATTGCGACATTAATTTTGGAAGAAACCACTAAGAGCGGGGTCAGGGTTATGTTTTCAAAAACTGATAAAATATGAGTAAAACTGGTCCCTCTTAAATCAATCTAATTGTGGGTTGCTTAAATATATTGACCCCAAGATACACGTACAAAAATTTTTGGATGAAAGAAGAAAACTTTGTCAGACTCATTGACACCTATTAAATTGGTAAGAGTATCTGTAGTCCCACAATATTTTAATGGCAGGATATCATGATATCCGGATAGCCCGTGGAGATCCCGAGGTAATTTGAAATCTGATTGAAATTACCACCGAACCTTACTGAATTTGTACTAAAACATCATTGCTATGAGGTAAAACCCACCTGACAGAAGACGCTCTTCCCAAGGTGCTCTCCCCGTTAGCATCATCCTTGACCTCGATGGGGTCCACATGTTCATTGGAGCAGGGCTTCTGCACGAGCTTGTGGCACTTCTTGTGCACCAGCAGCTTACACTGGATGCACTTGAAACCTTGCCGGCCCAGGCCCCAGATCCGGTCCTGGCAGAAGGCACAGAAGGCGCGCTGGAAGAAAAACAGATACAATTTAGATAGAGGAAGCTACAGGCGATCACACACTGAGGCTCGTGTCTTCTCTTTTTCAGAAGAAGCCTTTGCCATGCAGTGGAACAGTACAGCAGTATTGTAAACTTAGCATTTTGACTGCGTCCAAGTTCAAGTTGTTCTGTCTAGTAACAAACGTCGACTGTGATTAATCAGATTCGAAATACTATTCGATTTGCTAGGTTTTGTCTGCTGTTCCGTACACCTGAATGACAGGTATAAACTTTGTTTGATTTATAGTTTTTCGACACCACATTACGTTAGAAGTCGAACACAGGGAATAATAATGAGTTCCTCTACATCATGAACTATGTTATCGACCAGTTTATATCGTCTTTTGAGCTTTCTTTGCTTATCGAACGTCATACTTCCAGGTGTTTTCAGAATTTCAATTATACTATCGCGAATTTTTTTTGGGACAATCCCACCGCACTATTCCCAAACCACTGCAACTCCTGTAAGCCAGAATCAACAGTGGCGACCACCGGAAAAGCGCCGAGGCAATGAAGCTCGACGAAGTCCCGGAGAATGAATTTAACTGTCTTCGATCCCGCAACGAAATTAATCAGAAAAGATTAACGGAGGAGTAGGAAAAATATAAACATCCACTTCCTTCCATAACAAGCAGGAGACAGAACAAACAAGGCCAATAGGCACAAAGGGTCATTTACAACTGGGATAAGCCCAGTTGCCTATACTATCGCGAATACAAAATATATGACAGTAGTATACTCACTCTATTAAATCTCTTAGCCTGGAAGATGTGTCCATTGACGCGGTATAGCTTCCGCCACCGTCGCGCGCCTCTTCTGTATATGCTTCCTGGAAAGTTAAAAAAAGAGGTGATAATGAGTATCAGGCATCTAGTACAGAAAGATGCAAGAGAAAGAAAAGTCAAGAGTTTTTGGACAGGAGATACAAGGCGAGGGCAACACCAAAGCCACACAAAATAGTTTAAAACAAATACTTTTATCCGAGATTGCATGTAGCAGAGATGAGAATGTTGAGGCGGATGTGCGGAGTAACGGAAACGGATAAAGTGAGAAATGAGAGAACATTTTAAAAGAAACCGTTTGTACTTGTATGGTCATGTGATGAGGAGGGATGAAACGCATGTTACTAAAAGAGTTATGAATATAAATGTGGATGGATGGAGAGGAAGGGGAAGGCCAAAGAAAAGATGGATGGACTGTGTGAGGTGGGACGTGATAGAAAAGGGAGTCAGTGATAGCGTGACGGGGGACAGGACGATAAGGAAGAAGAAAACGTGTTGCGCCGACCACAAGTAACATGGGATAGGGGCAGGAAGATGAAGAAATACTTCTTAGGTAGTTTTCTCAATAAGTTGGTCAAGTATATATATTATTTATTTTTTATTTATTTATTTATTCAATATATGCATACATTATAACATTCAAAAAATCTGCCAAACTGTAAAACAGTTTGTCGGCAGTTGCTCTCGTGTCACAATACATTACAAATAATGTTTAAACAACAACTTAAATACCTAATTATGTTAAGCAAAATAAATTAACTTCCATCGGGATCAGACAATCCCACATTCCACACCCATGATCAACTTGTATTGCCCAAGGCCGCACAATGCGAGGCCTGTTACAAAATATGAGTAATGTTGTTATGTTATGTTGTATGATGCTTGTTATTACCAATTTAACTGAGGAATTATCCCTGGGGATATCGCTACCTGCTACAATAAAAACTGGCCAAGTGCGAGTCGGACTCGCGCACGAAGGGTTCCGTACCATTATCGCAAAAAACACCAAAACTGTTTTTAGTATTTGTTGTTATAGCAGCAACAGAAATACATCATCTGTGAAAATTTCAACTGTCTAGCTATCACGGTTCATGAGATACAGCCTGGTGACAGACGGACAGACAGACAGACAGACGGATCGTGGAGTCTTAGTAACAGGGTCCCGTTTTTAGCCTTTGGGTACGGAACCCTAAAAAACTATTCGCTTTTGGGTACTGTCACAGCTCACAACAGATATATGTTATTGATTCCTTGCCGAATATTGAAGTAAACATCTTGTGGAAAGCACTCATATTGTTCAGTATAAAGGTGAACGCGCACCTATCCGCGCCGCAGGAGCCGCACGCGCCGCAGTCATCGCATTTTATAAATCTTTATCTGAAATCGTATGCAGCCTCGCGCACCTATCCGCGCCGCACGAGCCGCATTTCAGCAAAATGCTGTAGGTATACGGATTCCACCAGCGCGTGCGGATGACGTCATCAGACTCGGCGGGCGATGCGGGCGGCGCGGAAACATGATCCGTATCCGTATGAAAATATAGTTCAAGATGTACAGAAGTGGATACAATGCGTGCGGCGCGTTCGACGCGGATTGCGCGGGGCCAAGAGAAAATGCGATGACTGCGGCGCGTGCGGCTTCTGCGGCGCGGATAGGTGCGCGTCCACCTTAAAACACCGCTGACAAAAATGCCATGTCAACCAATTCAATATGCCATCAGCCATACATATCCAATGACAAAACAGTTTTTCAAAAGGTGCTTTATTAGAAAAAAAAAACATAAATCTATTTAAATTGATAGTTCAGTAAGTATCTAGTGGCATTCAGCATAAAATGGGCCAAACCTATGTCACTTCAGGAGGCCATTAATCTTTCCGCACGCGATCTAATTGCAATTTAGGGGGTGGCCCCGAGACCAGCGTTTTTATAACCATTTGTACTTGTTTAACAATGGAAGATAAAGTGGGCAAGAGAAAATGGACTGTTTATTGAGAGTGTCGAAGATTAGAGATAATTCACTAAAAGGCTAACAGATCGTTCTTAGTAAAAGTTTCGTGATTCTTCTAGTAGCAGCTCTGTTAAACGAACTGTCCGCAATTTGAACATAGATACATATGTAGGTTCCTCTACATGCTTTCCTTTTGGACAATGCTGTTCAAAGGCATGTGTTCTGGCAAAGTCACCTTTAAAGTTACACTAGTCGAAAATTCTTCCATACACACGTAGTCTAGAGATTACTCCACTGTTTGACGATGTACGTGCAAAATAAAAATTGATATCATTTTGTCTCATCATTATCTAGTCCTGTATGGAAACTAAAATGTAAAAAAATATTATATTTGAAAGTTATGAGCGTCGAAAGTTCCATATTTCAACACTAATTTGGGCGGAAATAAATACCATAAGTAGAAGGAAAATTGCTAAACGGGCTTCATACAGGGATAGATTAGTAATTCAACAATGCAAATTATTTTATTTTGAAAATATACATTTAGTAGTCTTTTCATGATATCTAGACTCCCAAAGGTTTGTTTATAAAAAAATCGCGTGCTCCTTTTCGTCCTAAATCATCATCGATTTCGCTACAAACTTGCAAAAGTGCTAATTTGTACACGAACTAGCTTCTTACTGCTCATCACAGCATCTATTTCTTTCGCACGTGTTGTCGGATAAGATAGCATGCATTTTAACCCCGCGCACAAAATATATGTATATATGTATGTATATACTTATATTATCTGTATCTCGGAAACGGCTCCAACGATTTTCATGAAATTTCGTATGCAGAGGGTTTCGGGCGCGATAAATCGATCTAGCCAGGTTTCATTTTTAGAAAACGTTGTTTTCTCTATTTTCACCCGAGCAGAGCTCGGTCGCCCAGGTACTTTCGTTAACACACCAAAGATTGTTGAACTGTATCAGGTTATTGAACTGAAATCACATTCACTATCATTCACATTCACAGTTCATCACAAAGCACACTACAATTCACTCACTCTTCCATTCACACATTCATTGAAGACCACCAATCTCAAATCAAAACATGCAGTGATTAATGATTTAAACAAATCGAATAAACACCGTCGTATTCGTGTCCGTTGACTCCGTGGCCAGACAACTACAGGGTAGATGACCCAATTATCGACCATTACTAAAAATATTCTCGTTATACCTTTTAACAGGTGCTTAGCGATTTCTATAGAGCAGGACATTTAATTTGTATGTTTAAGCATAGTACCAGGTTTAGATACTGTCCCGAGTCGCGGCCGACGCGATACTGCCGCTTATCAATCGCAATCTTATCCAGTATCACGAAATTATTGAATCACACTACTAGTAAGCCCGATTTCAATGAATTTTTGAGCAAATAACTGAACAATTCTGGTATTTCGAAATGTATGTCGCTAATCGCTATAACATTACTGTTATCACTTTGTTTTTAAACATGGTTTGGATTCTACTGCTTTATGAGGAAAACGAAAGATCTTTAGTTTTTGCACGAATTTACTCAACGGAACCGGTTGATATAAAATACTTTTTTGCAAAAAAATACTACCGCCTTCCAAATAAAAAACTACAAAGTGAAAATTAACTTTATTTTTGGAAGTCGGTGTCTTTCGTAGATACCAATTATTTGCGAAAATAAAGTTATTTTTCACTTTGTAGTTTTGTTAAGTTAGTAAGTAGTTATAGTTATAGATGTGCGACCTGCGAGTCGCGGGTTGACGCGGGAGTGTGTCAAATGTCAGTGGAATAAACAGCTTGTTACCGAAAGGCCGTGTCTTTTATTTAACAAGTTTTTTATTTGGAAGTCGGTAGTATTTTTTTGCAAAAATGTTTTTTATTTTTCCCTTTTTAGTTTTATCTACCTAATAGGCAAGTTGTTTAGTAAGTACCTATTACGCCAGAACAGATTACCCGAAAAACATGAAACTCGAACATAACCGGTGAAATAAGAGTTCTGCGTACCCCTTTCAGTATACTAGCGTGATGTTATGTTATGAAATGGTATAAACAATAAACAGACATGCGATTGAAGCAATCCCGAATGATTTGCCGTTATTTATTGAAGAGTTCTGTTGTATATCTCCGAAGTTCTTCATCAGATCTTTAACAAATTAAAATGGGACCAATTTCGGAACATGTTATTTGAAAAAAAAAAATATTCAAAATCGATATACAATTGGCGGAGATATCGGTGAAAATAAATAAAAAAATTTTTTTTTTTTAAAAACATACAAGAGTTCGAACATAGAACCTCCTCCTTTTTGGTAAGTCGGTTAAAAAGAGCAAATAACATTATATATTTGAGATCTGTATCTGTCCTCCAAAATAAAAACGTCACATTGTTTTTTAAAATTATTTATATATCGAATTTGCCTACCTACCACATGTGTTCTCGAAAACCGAATTGTTAGACTACAAAGTGCAATATTGCCTGCATGTAGAGCCAGCAACATCATGGCAACAATAGGGGTTGTTTAACGCCGCGTCGGCTTTGGGAAAATGAAAATAAACTCAAATTGCCCGGAAATTGACCGGCCAGGGCCTGCAGTCTCGACATAGCTAACAATCGTTACGCTAGCTAACATTCGTTAACTCTTACCACAAAATAGTAAGTATACAGAAGGGCCACTCCCGCCGTTTGGAAAATTGACAGCTAAACTTGACAGATTCACTAGGGTTGTAGTGTTTGTGATATTAAATGGATATTTGATGCCCTGTCTACCCTCTAAGGCATGTAAGCAAGATATGATGTATGTTTAGACGAATCTATGTATTTATGTTTGTAACTTGGGCACCCTACCCTTTTTTTTTTATTCAGAATCATTATAGTAGCAACCCTAGTGAATCTGTCAAGTTTAGCTGTCAATTTTCCAAACGGCGGGAGTGGCCCTTCTGTATACTTACTATTTTGTGGTAAGAGTTAACGAATGTTAGCTAGCGTAACGATCGTTAGCTATGTCGAGACTGCAGGCCCAGGCCTTCTATTGGCAATTGTTTTTTTACAGTTCGGCATCAGCTGAATATGCAAAGTTAATTTTTGCAATACCGGATAACTTGACCAGCTTCTAGTTTGATAGGTAAACGCATAACAGTTGTTGTGGTGAAGAATTTGATATTCAAATATATTTTTCAAATCAAATAATTTATTTCAATAAAAACGAGGATTGTAGTACATGGGGAATATACAAAGTTAACCACGTACAAGTTTGTACCATCTAAATTACAATCAGCTGGGTGAAGTTCTGCTTTCCTAGCTATGTTACAGAATAACTTGTATTAAGACGGTACCCTGACCAAAAATTCGGCATGAGATATGAGCGTTCCTATTGGTCTAGCGGCACTGGTGGCGCATGAATTACAGTAGTGAATACGCCCAGATTTTAGAATAAAATCTTTATAAAATCGAATTTTGGTCTTTTGAAAAAAATAATTCTACAAAAATGTTCGTTATTAAATTGTCTATCCATTAGTGTTAGTACAAAAAATAATCAATGAACACTTTACGAGGAGATGCATAATATCAATAATTATTTCTCATTTTTATGTTTTTTTGGAAGTAGATTAGTGAAATATATACAACATTTAAAAAAAAACTAAATCTACCATTTTAGAATCAATATTATGTAGAAATTTAATGTATTTTTATTAATTGATATTTCTTTTTAAATAACGAGTAGATAGGAGCTCCTAAAAACAGCACAAAAAACGGCTTGCGCGGCGTTTTGCTCGGGGTACCGCCTTAAGGAATAATAATAGTCCCTGTCTCTTACAAAACGTTTAAATGAAACTAGTACAACAAAATGTAATACTACAGTAATTTAGTAGTAATTTAATACTACAACAATATTTATTTTTGACTGCATGTGTTTGTGTTATGTGTGAGTGTTTGTGTGTGTGAGTGTTTGTAAATGTGTATGGATGTGTGTGAGTGTCTGTAAGTTTGTGTGTGTTCGTGTTTAGTTTGATTGGTAGGTCTTGCGAGTCAACTTGTCACTGTCACCCACTGAGGTACTTTTTCGGTTATTGTAGGTAATCTTTAAAGAACTAAGTGAATCATAAGTCTCTTGGAGAAGCATTTTGAGTTAAATATTTGGCGTATCTTGTCTAAATGATGAAGTATCGATGTTATTTTCGTCAAGAACCAATCGATCTGCATAGCCTTTTTGACCGACTTCTCGCAACTATGTTGGAGTCAGCTTCCTGTCAGATGCAGTCGAATACCCGCATTACATGAAGCGGTTGCCTATCGGACCCAGTAACTGGGTAACACGATACCCCTTGGCAAGGTGTCAGATTTCCTGTATCGCTAACAACTGTAGATACGGGTAAGGTTCATTTAAAATGATAAACTGTTTTAAGTTCAATTTGTGTATTGAGTTAAACCTGTAACTGATAGATGATCGACCCGCGACGATGCTATGCAACTACTAAACGCTTACTCATATGTGATTTTTATTCATTCTTTGCGCGTCGATGTCAGCATAAATAATATTATTCATTAAAAATCTATTTTGTTTTCTTCTCAGCAAATCCTTTCATTTGATACCCATATCATGGTAATGAAAAAAATAACTAGACCGCCATCTTGGGCGGTCCGCCATATTGGATTTAAAATGTCGTCACTTGGCTAACCATGCACTGTCATCCAAACTAAACGTGTATGCAAAATTTCATCTTAATCGGTGGAGGATAACTGTTTTAAAATTCAGTTGCAATATTTGACCCGAACACACTAACATACATACATACATTGCAAGTTAAATAAATGCTTGTAAAATGAAACAATTGATATTATTTGCTCGTATAACAACCATCATCATTTATAATAACGTAGGCATTCTACTAAGTTGCATTTTCCCATTCACAAAAACATAACAAATACCTCTTCTTTTAAACATATAATCCCATTTAAAAAGAACCGCAGTCCTATTTAAACGTCCCATTCGTAATGCAACTCGGACATTGGTATGCAAATGTAGGAGCCTGTCGGGAGGACACCGGACAGTGTCGACGCCGAGGTTTTAGCAAATATTACCTCGACAGCTGCTGTACCTAGGCGAGGCGACAGTTGTATGTGCTGGACAATTACATTTGCTGTTAAGGTCACACTAGTCGGTCATTCTTCCATACAAACGTAGTCTGGCGATTACCCAAACTTCTTACGTTCAAAATAAAAAATGATACCAATTTGTCTCATCATTATCTAGCCCTGTATGGAAATAAGAAGTAAAAAAAAATATTGAAAGTTATGAGAGTCGTATAAATACCATAAGAAGGAAAATTGCAAAACGGCCTCCATACAGGGATAGATTAGTAATTCAACAATGCAAATAATTTTATTTTGAAAATATAAATTTAGTCGTTTTTTTATGATATCTAGACTCCCAAAGGTCTGTTCATAAAATTTCGCGCGCTCGTTTTCGTCCTAAATCATATTCCATTTTGCTACAAACTTGCAAAAGTTCGTATTCGTACGCGAACTAGCTTCCTATCAGCACCTATCACTTTCGCACGTGTTGTCGGATGAGAAAGCATGCATTTTAACCCCACGCACAAAATAGTTCGTGCCGTCGACTAGGGCAACCTTAATACATCTAGATGACTGGGAATTCGAATATGTTTAGTGTAAGAGCCCGGAAAGTATAGCCCAAAAAGGCGAAGCCCTATATTCAGCAGTGGTTGAACATGGCTGCTAATGATGAAGAGTAAAGAGGGAGGGCGTTTTCTAAACACAATCGCCGTTGCTGAAAAGCTGAAAAGCTTTATGAAATTAGGAAGACTTAGTAAATGAGGAGTTTCATACATACATAACATAAACTCACAACTTTTTCCCATGCGGGTAGGCAGAAACTACAGAACGCCACCTGCTACGATCCTTACATACTTCTTTTGCTTTACTCACATTCATACATCTAGTCATACACACACGCCGGTTATGAGTACTGCGCACCTGGTATTTCTGAAGAACATCACCAATAAGATTTTTTTATGTCTTTCTAGGGCGTCCCCTCCCGGCGTTTCCATTCTCGTCCACCTTGTAAATACCTTTCGTTAGTCACCTGTCATTCATCCTCTCAACATGTCCAAACCATCTTAACATACTCTTTTAAATTTTAGTCACTACATCTTCTTGTAAACCACAACGTTGTCTTACTACATCATTCCTCAATCTATCATTCAAAGTTACACCACACATATTACGCAAAGAACGCATTTCTACTGCATTAATCCTTAGTCCTGTTCACATTTATATACTCATCCCTTTTAACTTAAAATTTTCATTCATCACATTCACCATGTCTAGGATTTTCAATCCTGCATTAACTTTTACATATATTAAATCTATGTACAGGTATAAGAACAAGAGACGAATGCTTAATTATTATTCATCTGGATCATTGGAAATCATTGCTCTTGAATAATAAAAATATATATCTATTCATAGATGTATGCAGTGGCCCAGAGGTAACAGCCGTGACTTACAAGTTGTAGGTAGTGGGTGCAAACCCCGGAAAGCGCTTTACTTTGTGTGAACGATTTCATCATCACTGGTCTCAAAACGGTGAAGGAAAACAACGTGAGGAAACCGGCATGCCCTAGAACCAACAATTCGAAGACTTGTGATATTCACCAAACCGTACTGGGCCCGCGTGGTGGATTATGGCCCATTCCCTCTTTCACAGAGAGGAGGCCTGTGTCCCAGCAGTATATATATAGTATATATTAAAAGGCTGATGATGATTCATAGATTGGCAGATTGATAAAGCTTACACGCTCACGCTCACGGGTTCAATCAATCGCTACCGATTTGGACTTTAACTCAAACACAGAACAGCCACAAATAAACGAGAAATTCAAAATCATTTGCAGGTGCCATCGGACGCATGTCCGATCCTCAAAGCATGCCATGGTTAGACAACAAATATGGCGACAGGAACTTTGTTTACAGAAAATTACACAGAGTGGCGGATACACACATCTGCTGTTGATATACTGGATATTTGCTGGTGCCTGAGGCGGTTCTGATGTAACTGTTACTACTTTGCTGTTGATATACTCCGTCAGCGTTTCAGAGTACAGCAAATAAGGTGTCACTGTATTCGATGGTGCTTCTACCTGATTTACAGCTTACGAAAGTTGATGTGTTCTCGTTTGATTTGATGTGAGTGAATACTAAGATGTAGCATTAATTTATGGTTTGCTGATTAAAGTCAACTATTTGTGAGAGTTTGCAAAATATAATTTCTATTCTCGTTTGGAGGTTTCATAACATATGTATGTTTAAACCATAGTCAAACAAAATCAAAATATTTTTTTCTATTTCACGTAGGCCTGTAGGCCGCGGTGTCTTCTCGTCCAACTTACCACAGTGTCTCAAGACAAAAGTCTATGACCAGTGTGTGTTGCCAGTGATGACATATGGCTCTGAGACGTGGTCGCTTACAATGGGCCTCATCAGAAAGCTTACAGTCACTCAAAGGGCAATGGAGAGGGCTATGCTCGGCATTTCCTTGCGTGATCGAATCAGAAATGTAGAGATCCGTAAGAGAACCAATGTAACCGACATAGCTCGAAGAATTGCCAAACTTAAGTGGCAGTGGGCAGGGCACATTGCTCGCAGAACGGATGGCCGATGGGGCAGAAAGGTTCTGGAGTGGCGACCGCGAACCGGAAGACGTTGCGTTGAAAGGCCTCCCACCAGGTGGACCGATGACCTCGTGAAGGTTGCGGGGATCCGCTGGTTGCGAGACGCACGGGACCGATCAATGTGGCGACGCTTGGGGGAGGCCTATGTCCAGCAGTGGACGTCTTTCGGCTGATATGATGACGTAGGCCTACATGGGCACTTGTAAAACGTCGACAAAAGGTGCACGGTTCGGGTTGGTCGTTTCCTATGGAGAAGAACCGGCAAGAAACTCCACGGTTACTCTTTTAAAAAATGGTAACTACCATATTCAAAAAGCGAAGTCTAGTCGTGAAAGCCGCTAAAAGCACACGTGCCGTACTTACAAATATTATGATGATAGGTAGGAAACACGGCTGAATAGTGTACCAGCCGACGGCACTTCGTCGGCATCCGTAATGCGCATCATTTCGGGGTATTCACATGCTAATGCCGACTGTACGCTGTAGCGTTGCGAGCGCTGACAAATATCGCTGCCTTCGCTTTTATGTATGATTTTGTGAGTTGCGAGTTTGTGACCATAGTATGTTTTTGCTGCTGTGTAGTTTAAGAGTTTTCAAATAAATATGACTGTTGGGGCAGTGTTAGCAAAGGGTCCCTAGCTTTAAATATGTTTGTCATTATTAGGGTACATAGTCACGCACAATGGTCGGACGAAGTGCGGCAACCAAGAAGAATATGAAGGTACCTAGTTACTTACGCAGTATTTTGTTAAGGGCCTACATACGCTTTAGTGCCGCAAAACGGTAACTTTCTAAAGCATACTCCTTAGTAACTGCTAGGTTAAAAGGTTTGAATTAAAAATGTATTATTGATTCATGTACATAATTTTGAACACAAGGTTTTTCGTGTAACTAACAGTTTTGCTTTAAAAAAAAAATTAACAACACGATATTTTATCGCAACTTTTGGAAACTCCCCCAAAACGACTTGGATGTTTAAAAATATTTTTTCTCAGAAAAATTGATGGCTGCAATTTCGTCATAACTAACATAGCATATGTAAATCAACTAATATTTTGCAAACAAAACTGTTCAAAAGGAGGTTCAATATTGATATTTTGGCATCGAGCGGGCGCACGGCCAGTACTGCGTTAACATTGGGGCGTATATAGCGCCTTAAGCTACTCATCATCTTTTACTTGGGGTCGCGCAACCCTCCCGTTTTCTGCTTCTGTCTATCACGCTATCATTACTTTTATATACTCACTACTCGCACAATCCGCTTTTCTTTGACCTTTGTTAAGGTTCCCCTAGTCGACGGCACGAACTATTTTGTGCGCGAGGTTAAAATGCATGCTATCTCATCCGACAACACGTGCCAAAGAGATAGATGCTGTGATGAGCAGTAAGAAACTAGTTCGTGTACGGATTAGCACTTTTGCGAATTTGTATCGAAATGGATGATAATGTAGGAAGATAAAGAGCGCGCGAAATTTTAGAAACAGACCTTTGAGACATACATTGAGGTACATTTTCAAAATAATATTATTTGCATTGTTGAATGACTAATCTATCCCTGTATGGAGGCCGTTTTGCAATTTTCCTTCTTCTTATGGTATTTATTTTCGCCCAAAGATGCCTTAAAATTAGTGTTGAAATATGGAACTTAATATGGAACGCACAAAACTGTTTTTTTTACTTTATTGTTTCCATACAGGGCTAGATAATGATGAGACAAATTGATATCATTTTTTTATTTTGAACGTACATCTTCAAACAGTGGAGTAATCGCCAGACTACGTTTGTATGGTAGAATGATCGACTAGTGTAAACCTTAAGCTACTAAATTAGCAATATTGCAGAAGTCCGCATGACTTCTGCAATATTGCTAATTCAACTTTTGTGTACAACAAAAAGTATTATAAACCTACCTTATTATTCTCTATTCAAGTGCAGTAATCTAATTAATCCGTATCACTGATTAGCATTCCACATTTAACGGAGTACGATTTACATAGTCGAATTGTACATACTGCAACCTTTGTGTTTTCTTCAAACAATCACACGCTCACGTAAAAAAAACTAACCCCAACTACAGGCCAGTAATGAGCTAGCCAGTGAACCGGCAAGTTATACAGCTAGTAGACTAATAGTTACAAAGAGTACTTACGGTCTTCGCCAGCACAGGGCATTCCCGGCGCGGCAGGCACATTGGGGAAAACTGAAACAAACAAACAATATCATTAGAAAACACTGCGAAATTACACGAAAATAAAAAAGTAAAAGGGGAAAATAGTCTCTGTTTCGTTTGTTTGTTGAAACGAAATTGCATTGCTTTACGGAGAAATAAGCTATGTTTGACGTCGGCCGCAGTCATTGTTGCCGCGAGAGTGCGACATTGCGACAACGGCGCGACATTGTGATTCTCAGCGGTTACAATTGCGACTAAACCTATTTTATTTGTTGAATTCTCTAAGTCTGGAGGTTTGTTTTCGGACAGTTGCTTTGTTGTTACTTGGAGTTAATATATTTTGAAGATGGGCTGTCTTTGTCGAAGTGATTTAGAATGATAGCCACATCGGTCCATATGTTAATATGAAGGTTTAATTTATCATTGCATCAAGTATGTACTTTTATAGTCTGATCTGATATTTATGAAGAATGGCTTCTCTCATTTAGAGAAGGAAGGCTATCTTTTGCTCACTCACTGAAAACTAATGAAAAGTACAATTGGCATTGATAACTAAATGGATTAAATAATTAGTAACCAGACCCGAATGTTAATAAAAGGCTCGTAAAAACAAGTGTATCCTTTCCTTTCATTTCAGCTAAAATACGTCCACTGCTGGACATAGACCTCCACCAAGCGTCGCCACACTGATCGGTCCTGTGCGTCTCGCATCCAACGGACTCCCGCAGCCTTGACCAAGTCGTCGCTCCACCTAGTGGGAGGCCTACCAACGCAACTTCTTCCGTGTCGCGGTCGCCACTCCAGAACTTCTAGGCCTCAACGGCCATCCGTTCTGCGAGCAATGTGCCTTGCCCACTGCCACTTAAGTTTGGCAATTATTCCTTACTTTTATTTAGCAACAAATCTAATTATAAATAATAAAGTAACAGTAGTGTTTCGGTACCTAACCCGTACACTAAATAAACAAGGCAGCCCACAGGTCATTTCCTAAGCCAGTGTACTTCGTACTTGGCAATCGTCTGACCGTGGATCCACCAAGATTTATTACAACGTAAAGTGACTTGTTGTCTAGTAGTTACATTTTATCGTACACACGAGGACCGCAATGTGGCGGGCTGCTACAATAAAATAGAATATTAACTCAAGCTGAGATATTGTTAGTGCTTCTTCTAGTTGTGTTGTGAGGAATTGCTTTTTTTAATGTCGCAATAAGAGAGGAGAAACTAGCTCAAGGAAAAGAGAATTTCTATCAGCAAAAATGATTGTCAAAAAAGCTAATTAAAAAATAAAAAAAACCGGCCAAGTGCGAGTTGGACTCGCGCACGAAGGGTTCCGCACCATTATCGCTAAAAACGCCAAAAAGTTTACGTTTGTTGTATGGGAGCCCCCCTCAAATATTAATTTTATTCTGTTTTTAGTATTTGTTGTTATAGCGGCAACAGAAATACATCATCTGTGAAAATTTTAAACTGTCTAGCTATCACGGTTCATGAGATACAGCCTGGTGACAGACAGATAGACAGACAGACCGACGGACCGCGGAGTCTTAGTAATAGGGTCCCGTTTTTACCCTTTGGGTACGGAACCCTAAAAACCAGACTGCTTAAGAAGCGAACTAAAAAGCGAAATCATGCTGTGCAGTCGGAGGATACATATGGTTTCGGTCAGCCAGCTCACGAATATGTATCCTCCGCTTTTTTTATTTACAACTTTTTATTGAATATTTTTTTTTATAAATACTTTTAATGCACATAAGTGGTACATACTCGTATAAGTGGTATATATTTTTGTAATCACCTCTAAAAACCCTTCATTTTGATACCCCACTCGACGGGATGCGAAGATAAAAAAAATTGCAATCTCTACTCGTACAATATGGTGCCCAAAATCCGCCGTTTCTTTTTTTTAACGGCACTAAGAACACTTGGGCGGCCAAGACCTATCTAACGATGTCTTAATTATAAAAATCCGTCAAGTGGTTTGAAAGATACGAGGTAATAAAGAATATTAAATTCATACACACAAACATACTTACATACAAGATTCGCGCGAAAAACATAACCCTTTCCTTGCAACCGGGTAAAAAGTCCAAGACATTTGACGAAATATCCCAAGGTTAATCACATCATTCGACGCCAATACTGACGTCATTTACGTCAGTATTGGCTATTCAATAAACCTACGAAGCATACTTTTTGTATGAGCCAAGCTTAAAATGATTGAAAGACCTCATACTGCCATCAAATCTTTCATAATATCTCGCAACGTCCCAAACGGGTATTATCGATGAACTTCCAATTTTGTCACCATAAAAGCGAGACTACCGTCCGATCTGACAAAAGGCCCTTTTGTTTTCATCCAAATAAAGAGCGGGAAAAACCGATGCCACAAAACAAGTTCGACTTCATTCAAAAACGTGGGTATATGGAAATACGGACACTTCGTTCGGAAATTCGAGGCCTAATGTTTGGGGAATTCGAATGTCGAAGCGCGGCATGAAAGCCGGAGAGCCGTGTTCGCTTGTTTTTGTGTTTGGAGGGTCGTCAAAACTCGTTCATCAAGGACTCGCCGAGAGCTGCAAATTGGACACGTGCTCGATTGGAATGTATTGCTGGAATTTCTTTACCGGTTCAACTGAAAGGGTTGGTCTAATGCGATTTTATTTGGATGAAGAAGCTAAACTGAATCGTTTCAGTGTAGAAATCAACCACTTGGTTTGACCACTATCTCACCTGATGGTAAGCGATGATACGGTCGACGAAAAGGCACGCTTGCCTAGAAGTAACCTATTCACTCTTGAAGACCAGATTGTAGCTATCAGGAAACATCATAGAGCAACACGGACCACCGGCGGACCGGAGGGGAGTAGCCATACGCAGGCATTCCCCTCTGTCAAAGTACAAGTCCACGTGGTCCTATGCGTACAATAAAACTAGTTGCAGCCGCACTGCTCAGTAGACTAAATCTAGTTGCGCCACTGAATCGACGTCCTAAAAAAATGCCGAATTGTTCTGTTTTTTGCTGCAAAAAGAGATCTGCCACGTCAAATTTACAATAAGATGGCGTTATCTTTCATATGTAAGCAATTTTTAATCACATTATTACTATTTACTTCTATAAAACTTAAAAATTACAATATTATCGGTCGGTGACGTTTCGGATTCGTTTACCAACACAGGCCACTCGCCCTCATACAATATGCGGATCGGTCGAGCAACTGATCCGAGTCTGTTTCCGAGTAGTCGCCTGTCACCGAGCGATAGTGTTGTTACCGGTTTGCTTGTAGATAATTATCGATAAAAATGGTCAAGGCAAAGGAGTCTATATCCATACAGAGACATTTTTGAGATTGAGTTTTCTGATTTATTTATTGTAAGCTTTATTTTAATATATAGACACAACCACATGACAGTCCGAATGGTGATAGACGATTCGGGTACGTTGATTATGGTTTTGATTTATTAACAAATAATACAGATGAAGCAACAGATATCCTAGTATTTCTATTAGTAGGCATTAATACTCCATGGAAAGTCAGCTCAGCTTGTAGCTAAAGCCTTTGAATTAGTAGGTACATGAAACTGGACTGGAAATAAAAGCATTAACGTGTGAAGGCGCAAAAGCAAATTTACCGATGACCACAGAACCAGGTTGCTGCTTAGTTGCAAATAAATAGCAAACTACCATATTAGAAAAAAAATAAAAAAATTGATTCACCACGATACACAGGTTTTTGGGCATTTTGATCTGTATCGAGAGTACCAAGTCTATCTTTCAAGATATAATACAAAACCAACAAAATGGCCTGAAATATATGCCATTCATTCCACAGGATAAGTCAAGATGACATCGAACTCTTTTTTCGATTGTAAGAAGTCATGGTGGTTGTTGCGATAATCCCTCAAGCTCTCATTTTGAAGCAATGTAATAAGAAAAACTTGTTAATACAGAATTAACACAAACTGGAAGCGGCACAAACTGTATTCCATTGGAAAAAAAAAGATACTAAATTGCACATCAAGAAGAGAAGAAGTCAATTTTACCATGTATACTTTTGCCGAGAAAGTTGTAGAATACATAGCTGGATTCGTAATTTCCTCGACATCAAAAAAAAATTGCAATACGTGCATAAAAGGTTTGCTTGGGCCGATTGATAAAAAAAGTTTAATACACCAAAAAAGCAGAGGACAGTTACTTTTTGCTTCAAAATAGGTAATACTTTTATGACCGGATTTGTAAAAAAGAAATAAGACGACGTTTAAGTGACGACAATAAACCTACACGATCTTGTACTACACATGAAATCGTGACACATGCCTTAAAAAAGTTTATTGGCAAAGACTTGTTTTCCTCTAATAATTACCATTTACACAAAAATGATTTTACAAATCATAATTTGGAACTGGCAATATTAATAATGAAAAAATATACTGCTACAAGAATTTCGTTCTTAATGAAAAAAGCAGACCCACAAAAATGTATTCGTCATATTTATACAAAACTAATCTATTTTAAAAACCAGTGATAGATACAACTATCACTGGTTTTTAAAATTAACATTAAGCTTATTTGTTAGATGATAATTATTGTAGTTCATAATAAATAAAGTAAATTTTTATAACACTAACTAACTTTGTACCACTTACTAAACCGTATATCCCGAACCGAGTTCTTGAATTTATCGATAATGCGTATCGACAGTAGTTACAACCACGGCTGTAAGCAACTTGTCAGTGTAGTTGCGTCATCTCATTATACTGTCATGACACAGAATGTATCCATGTATGTGTAAAATTGTTAGTGTATTTTTTAATTATTTATGTGTGAGTTTCGTAGTAACAGACGATTATTTTTGTGTGAGAATTTGTTAAAGTGTGGGTAGAGCAGATTTCCCCCCGCAAAAAATGACAGACAGTTTTGTATCGGGCAAAAACGCTATGGCTACTCCCCTCCGGTCTGCCGGTGGTCCGTGTTGCTCTATGGGAAACATAGATGAATTTCACTCCTTAGCTGTAGGTACGCACAATAAAAGTATTCCCAAACCGTTAAGTGCGTGTGGAACCACGACCATTTGCCATAATCTGCGTGTTTCAAAGAGCTAAATCGTATACTTTTAGACAAGAACACGATTGTTCTAGGTTGGATTTTACTTCATATTCAGTTATATTTATCAGTTGATATAGGGTAGTATTGTCTGACAAGCTAGCCGGATATGGCGTGTGTATCCGCAGCGGACATGTCACTGGAAGCAGAGTTAGTGACAGGCGCGCGGGCAACACCGGACGCTACGTCACAGGGAGTTCCGGTCATAGTGTGGACTACTTACAAGAGATAGAAGGGGGAAATGTGATATTGTGATGGCCTTCATTCATATATACTCGTATCATCCATACTAATATTATAAATGTGAAAGTAACTCTGTCTGTCTGTCTGTTACCTTTTCACGCTTAAACCGCTGCATCGATTTAGATGAAAGTTGGTATGGAGATAGTTTGAGACCTGGGAAAGGACATAGGCTATATAGGTAGGGTAGGGTAGGGTAGGGTAGGGTAGGGTAGGGTAGTGTAGGGTAGGGTAGGGTAGTGTAGGGTAGGGTAGCGTAGGGTAGGGTAGGGTAGGGTAGGGTAGATAATTGTTTGTTTGTTTGGTCTTTTTATGGCAAAACAAAGTTTGCCGGGTCAGCTAGTAGATATATATATTGTGATAATTATTTCAATATAATTTATAAAAACTCCCTGAACTATTTACCAACTTATTTATAAAATAAAAACTCTCTTATAAAAATGACTAACACTTGATTAACAGATGATCAAATTTTTCATCACTACACATTACAATAAAATTATTCATTAAAAAATCTCTTTTCAAAACAATCTTTTTTCGTATCCTACTCAGCAAACCCTTTCATTTGATACCCGGAAATCATGGAAGTGCACAAAATTTAACTAGCCCGCCATCTTGTGCCGTCCGCCATATTGGCTTTAGAATGACGTCACTTAGCTAACCATGCATTGTCATCCAAACTAAACGTGTATGCAAAACATCATCATAATCAGTTGAGGATAACTGCTTTAAATTTCAGTTGCAAGATTTGACCCGAACACACTTTCATACATACATTGTACAAGTGTACAAGTTAAATAACAGCTTGTAAAATAAAGTCCCCACCAAGTTTGTACGCGATAAACTCTAAAATTACTAAACGAATTTTCATGCGCTTCTCACCAATTGAAAGACTGAGAGACGAGGAAGGTTTTTGTGTATAATATGTCACGGGCGTAGCCAGTGCGTGTTGCTAGTAGAGAATAATTTAGAATTTGCTAATCAGTTGCTAAAAACTTGTTAGATACTGATAAACCTGTTTAATAAGACATCTACAATATTTTGAGTAAATTGTAGAATCTTCTTCAATAAAAAAAATTTTTACCAAACTATGTGAAAATCAATAAAAAATTGTAAAAGATAAAAATTAAAAACCAAAAACTTGGTTATTTGAATTTTTCACATACATTTTGAGGTTATGTGAAAAAAGTGTCAATTCAAAAGTAGTAGATCTTTTTATTATCTACAACTTTGCCATTTAACTTTTTTCCATAGGACTTGTAGTTTTGCCGGAAATCAAGATAAACCATTTTTTACCCTTAAAACTCACCCCCTCCCACTTCCCGAACTCGGATCGACCGTAATTTATTTTTCCTTTCATTTTGATCATATTCCCCTCCTTTTCTAATGGGTTTCATCCTACTGTATTTTTTTTTGGTTTCAAAAATTATCGACCCTGGTCTATATCGCAGAAAAAAACGGAAAAAAGCACGTTTGTTGTATGGGAGCTCCACTTAAATATTTATTTTATTCTGTTTTTAGTATTTGTTGTTATAGCGGCAACAGAAATACATCTTCTGTGAAAATTTTAACTGTCTAGGTGTCACGGTTCATGAGATACAGCCTGGTGACAGACAGACAGACAGACAGATAGACGGACCGCGGAGTCTTAGTAATAGGGTCCCGTTTTTACCCTTTGGGCACGGAACCCTAAAAACAAATAAAACAAAAATTGTATTAAGTACAATTAACTGTTTAGAAATAGGTCGGTAGGTATAATATATATAAAGCTGCTGTAGTTTATCTAACTTAAAATAATAATCTTATTTTTGGACCAACCTATTATTTTTGCTTTGCTTTTGAATATTATCTATATTTCGAAATCTACTACGGGCAACATCAGAAATACCAAGATACTCTAGATAACAATAGATAAGAATATTTGTTCTGGTATATATGAATATAAATATATGATATCGATGATTCATTGTTTATTAAGATTATAGTACTTGGCCGATAATGCCATATGCCATTCAGTGATGACATATGGCTCTGAAACGTGGTCGCTTACAATGGGCCTCATCAGAAAGCTTACAGTCACCCAAAGGGCAATGGAGAGGGCTATGCTCGGAGTTTCATTGCGTGATAAAATCAGAAATGTAGAGATCCGCTAGAGAACCAGGGTTACCGACATAGCCCGAAGAATTGCCACACTTAAGTGGCAGTGGGCAGGGCACATTGCTCGTAGAACGGATGACTGATGGGGCAGAAAGGTTCTGGAATGGCGACTGCGAACCGGAAGACGTTGCGTTGGAAGGCCTCTCACCAGGTGGACCGATGACCTGGTGAAGGTTGCGGGGATCCGCTAGTTACGAGACGCACGGGACCGGTCAATGTGGCGACGCTTGGGGGAGGCCTATGTTCAGCAGTGGACGTCTTTCGGCTGATATGATGATGATGACTTGGCCGATGGCTGATTCAAGTAAACGTTAAAAAAAAAACTGTTGTCACAAACATTACAGACATTTTATGGTCAAATTAAACTATTCATAACAGCAACTATTTTAGAAAGGAAGAAAGAGTTTATTTAAGTTTTGTTTATTTTTTTATTGTGAGTTCCATCCAACCATTGTTTCAATTGGATCATTTATATACTGTCAAGAAGTCCGTCAGTTTGTCAGAAATTAAAAAAAAATATGTTAGTATCCCTTTTTAAAAACCGATTAAATTCTAAAATTATACATCGAGATAGTGTAGATTTTACCATTTCCAACTCTAACACATATTACACCTAACAAGACAAGTACTGCCTCTCCGAACCACCCACACGAGCGTGATACATCTGAATATTCCAACTACATGCTTCATAAATCATTTCAAACTTGGGGAGACATCAGACAAGTAACACTACTTTATTATTAAACTTCGTATCTCCTACACACTTAAACTCTGAAACACTGCACCGAGTTTCGGTAAGCAAGTACACAGAGACTTTAAATTTATCCATTTTGTAGACTGGAGAAAAACAGTAAGGTTTATACCAAATTTGCGGTTGGCTTTATAACTTAGATACTATTTGGATGAATCAACCAAATGTTATGTAAAAGTGAATTTATTTATTTGAACCGTGTAATCCTATTACTTCTTTTAATTAGAATAGCCTCGCGTTTGACCACTATCTCACCTGATGGTAAGCGATGATGCACGCTTGCCTACAAGTTGTGGTATTTATTCAAGATCTACTTACGTTTCATAACACTCCACAATCCATCTTCACATCTTTTGATATCGCATCAATTTGTGTAACTCATTTTTATATATATTCTTTGTATTATTACATCTGGAAAGCATATTTAGTTATTTCTGACTGTTTTAAATATCTAAACTTAAATTATATTCGTAATTTATAATTCTTCTTGTAATATTTTTCTACTGTGACGTTTTATCTGACATGACATATGTCTGTTTATTTTATTTTCTTAAAGCCATAGACATACCATAGGTACCATGGACTATAATACCTAGACCTTTCCTTAAGCTAGTTGTACATTATTGTAAGGTCAGAGCAGACTGACCCGCCTTTGTAAAGCCGTTTTTATTCCTCTGGTCTTTTTGGAGATTTGAATTTGAAATTTAGAAGAAATGGAGATCGAATGAAAAACGGGCTTCAGTTCTTTTAGTCTTGGAACTGGTCTGAACGCGGACAGTGGTGGATACTGTGTACTAGAATACGAAGTGTATTTTTCTACTCTTGAACTCTTAAAAACGGTGAATTATCCGCTTATGTAAAAACTATTATTGTTTGAAGTGCACCAGTTAATATATATATATTTTGTGTGGTTCCCGAGAGCATTATTTCCTGAGACTTACCCTCAACGGCCATCTCGTGACATCAAAGGCCTCGCTGTTTGGCGTATTGAGCCATAGCCGGCCTCCACACACCTCGGAGCCTACGTATTTACCCGTTTGCCTGATTATCCGTCCTGCTATCTACTCTACTGCCTACCTGACTGATTTCCTGGCTTGACCACCTACCCGTGGTGTCTGCTGACCTGCCTACCTGCCCGATTGCCTGCAAGTCCGTCGTGGTGCCTGCTCACCAGCCTACCTCGGGCATTCCACGACTTCCTGCCCGACCTACGGTTAGCTGCCCACGACGTCTGTAGCCGGCCTAAAGTTTATACTGCTATATCCTTTTATTTAATTTTTTTTTATCTTTTTAACTTAATTTTTATTAACGTGGCTTACGTATAGCTCTCCGGCGCTATACGTAACGCTATAGTTTGGCGCCCAACTTTTAAATAATTAGGCGCAACGTTGTTTTTGCGCCCAATTTTATGTACTCACCCCATCACCCACACTCTACTTACTTACTACACTTTTTTTTAACGTGGGCTCGACCTTTCATCATCCTTCTCTAAATTCTAAAAAACATACTTACACAAGTATATACAAAGGCTAACTTTTGGTTTCTCTTACAGGCCCCATTTCATCATCATTGTCTCTCTTTACACTTTTGCTAGCACTTCTTTTAATACTTGACAATTAACTCTTAAATTCTTGGTTAACTAATTAACTAATTTTTGAATATATATTTATTTTAAATTAATTAACTAATCTACCTTTCTTGTTATTTAATCATGGCAAGATCAATTAAGTACTCTTATCTTAACAAACTTGAACTCGAATATGAGGTGATTATCAGAACTGAGAGTCCAGCTGATAATCTCCAAACTCTTAAAGAACAAATGTCGAAACTTGTTCATGTTCTTCCAGAAGACATAAAATTTTCTCCCATTCCACTCAAACTTGATCTCTCCCAGGCGGAAATAACTTTTAAATATCTGGAAGACAAAATTTCTCAATTAGAAATTTCTAAAGATAAAATTTACTTTAAAAAACTAGAAACCTTCATTAACCACCTTTATCATCGTCTTGGACGATTTCAAGCAGTTGTACCTTTTATTGAAGCCTGCTCTAATTTAAGATCTCGCTTTTACACTCTCGAAAAAAGATTCGAGGCTATTGCTTGTAACGATACAGAAAGGATTTCTTCTGAAGACGTAGTCGAAACTTACGATCAACCTCAAAAAGTTCAACCAGCTCCTTGTTTGTATCCGTCAATACCTCAAACAGTTCTTCAAAGTTCTACAATTTACACTCCAACTATCTCAGACCCACAGGCTTCCACAATGTGGCAAACCTATCACCCTCCACATAATTTTGTTAGAGAACTTAAACAATTTTCTTTTAATGGCAAATCATGCCCTAGGTCATTCCTCCAAAGATTAGAAGAATTTTGTTTATCTAGGAACTTATCAGAAGAAATGCTTTGCAAACACTCATTTGAAATTTTCACTGATGATGCACTTCATTGGTTTCGATTTCAATATAATCGAAATCCTACCTTGTCTTGGAGTCAAATCCACCTTTTATTAATCAAAGACTTTGGTTTACATAATTATGATTATAAAATGCTCGAAGCTATTAGAAACAGAACTCAGGGTGCATCAGAGTCCATTATTGTGTATGTAAGCATTATGTTTGGAATGTTTTCTCGCCTTACTAAGAAACTAGATGAAAACGAACAACTTGAAATTTTACTTAATAATGTGAGACCGTGTTATTCAGTTTTTATAGCGCTTAAAGATGTCAATACAATAGACTCTTTAATTTCAGCTTGTCAAACTTATGAGAAATTTTCTGAAAAAGATTGTAATTTTTCTGAACCAAAATATGAAACAGCATCTTATGCTACTGAATTTGCTTATCGGCCTTCAACTTCTAAATGCTTTCCAAATATAAAACACACAAATGGAATAGGAGATAATAAACAACCTCTTTCGGCTACTAAAACTAATGACGACTCTAAAGTAGACTTTTGCTATCGCTGTCGTATCTCGGGTCATTCCTTACAAACTTGCACTAAACCTAAATATCTGATATGTTTTAAATGCGGTCGTAAAGGTGTTAAAATAACTAATTGTCCTAATTGTAACCCAAAAATACAACAAAAAAACTAGATGTCGACTTGAATAACGTTTCTAAATCTCAAAATAATAATTTTGATCCTGATGATTGGAAACTATGGCTAAATTTTATTAAAACATTTATGTATTGCTATAAAACAACCTCTGTATATTATGACACAGAAAAAGATTATGTTCGGGCGCTTTCTACGGCCGGCGGCGCAGGCGACGGTTGGAGGAGGCGGGGGGCGCGGGCGCGCGGGACGCGGTGCCTAGGGGCCCGCCACTTCACTACCGAGCTCCGACGAAGACACACGTGCATTTCATTTATTTATAATATAGTACCTACAATACATCAGTTTATACAGTCCACTGATCTTTAATTTAAAGTGTCCTAGAAAGGTCCCTAACATTTTGGTCCATCGAGCCTCTTCAAAGTCGCGTTTTGGGATATCATATTCCTAGTACGTTGGCTACTGGCAGTACGACAACTTAAATTTGAAATCGCCCAGTCATCGGAGAAACGGTTTTTTTTTTGAAGTCACGAAGAACTACGACAACTTCACTGAAGTCTTGAAATACGACGCCGTGCATACCAGATCTGCTGGATTAGTAGATTGTTGCCGAGTCATCGCTTCGAGTGATAAAAATCAGTTCACCCTAAGGATAAGGATCAGGATATTTTGTGAGTTTGTTCCAATTATTTCCCTTCTAGATCCTTTGCCAACATTTCTTAAGTGTTATTTTCCGTAAAATATTATAATCATCCTATTTTTCACCTTACATTTGAGCCAACACGTGTTTCATCGCAGTAGCTATTCTCTTCACACTTGTATTGCGCTTACGCACTGCTTATCTTGCCAATACCGTTAGTAACGGTCACATCAGCTGAGCGCATAAGTACCTACCCACAACAGCTGGCCGTCGCCGCTAGTGACTTCAAGGTCACGCGTATTCATCGCCGTTATCTTTTTCCTTTGTTCAAATTTAACGACTTATAACGTCTTTATACTTTGCTAACTTTTTAACAGTATATATTTATCTTGCTACTAGCTTTCATTATGGCCACAGAAGAACTTCTTATTAGAAAGCGTAGTGCTTTGAAAGCCAAGTTAACAAATTTCGCCAACTATCTGAATGTACTTCAAAGTTGTAAATCGATTTCAGACTTACAACGCATCGAGTTGGAGAGCCGTTTTAATAAATTTGAGGCTATATACGATCAATTTGATGACTTACAGATGGAAATCGAGGTGCTTTTGGACAAGCCGGACGAGGCGTATGCCGAGCGGGCCAAGTTTGAGGAGCGTTTCCACTCCCTCGTAGCGCAGGCGCGCAGCTTGCTAGCTGTCACGGTCGGCGCCAGTGACTATGGGTCTGTAGCGGGTTCAGTGAACAAGCAAACAGGTGAATCGTGCCAACAACGTAATTTTATACGCTTACCCAAGATTAATTTGCCTAATTTCGATGGTGGTTATCAGTACTGGCTTGAGTTTAGAGATACGTATTTATCACTAATACATAATAGTAGTTGCATAGACGAAATTAGTAAGTTCCACTACCTTCGTGCATCACTTAAAGGTGATGCACTAGAAGTAATTAAAAATATCGACTTTAGAGGTGATAACTATGAGATGGCGTGGAAGTTACTATGTGATCGCTTTGATAACAGTAGGCTTTTAGTAGATAATCACTTGAAGGCATTGTTCGATGTTGAACACATTTTGAGGGAATCGTGCAGTGCTCTGCGTCGATTAGTTGACCTTATTAATAAAAATATGAGAGCCCTTAAAACATTGAACGAGCCTACGGAGAGCTGGGATACGCTGATTGTTTATATGATGTCCATTAAATTAGATCCTATCACCAGTAGAGATTGGGAAGCCCATCGTAACACCTTATCACAGAAACCCACAGTATCACAATTTTGTTCATTCATGAGTAAAAAGGCTGATCTATTAGAAACATTAGAATATAATAAAAATACATGTAATCCAGAGAATAAAAATAACAAGATAGAAAATAAACATAAAGCATTAATAGTAGAAACAAATCATAGTAGTAATCAAAATCAGGATAAGTATAATAAATTAATGTGTCCATTATGCAACAAAAATCATCTTTTGTATACGTGCGAAGAATTTCGTAATCTGACTGTAGACAATCGTATATCTAAAGCAAAACAGTTTAAAGTTTGCTTTAATTGTTTGCGTACTGGACATTTAACAAAGCAATGTAGATTAGCGCGTTGTAAATATTGTAAAGGCAAGCATAACACTCTTTTACATGTTGAAGACTCTAAGCCAACCCAATTTCAAGATCCTATGCCCAGTAGTGTTGCCTTACCTACTGACCTTTCTGGAAGTGGCTCTTCTGAAAAAGACACACTAGATAATGTTGCCTTAACACAGTATACTACTTCCAATGTTTTACTGTCCACAGCGCTGGTGCGAGTGGTGAACAACCGCGGTGTGAAGGTCGCCGCCAGGATACTCCTCGATAATGGTAGCACAGCCAACTTTATTACGCAGACACTATGCGATAAGCTAGGATTGCCTCGACGTAGCACGAGTTCCACGGTTACAGGTATCAATAGTCAGATTACATCTAGTACACAGTCTTGCATTTTAACTATCGAATCCTACAGCGGTAGCTATAAAACAAATGTAAATTGTTTTGTATTACCGACAATCACAAACATGCTGCCGTCTGTTTTGATTGACATACGCAAAGTACCGATACCATCGAATTTGCAACTGGCCGATCCGTCGTTCAATGTTCCGTCAGAAATAGACATACTTGTCGGTGCAGAAGTATTTTGGAATGTCCTATGTGCTGCATCTATCAATTTAGGAAAAAATCAGCCCAAGTTACAGGAGACTAAATTCGGGTGGATTGTATCAGGCTCTGTGGCTCTTCCATTATATCCACCAACGAAGGTACAGTCACATTTTTGTAATGTATCAATTGACGAATTAAATAATAGTTTACATAAATTTTGGGAATTTGATTCCGTGTCTTCTAAGCACTCCTTGTCACAAGAAGAACGAGCTTGTGAAGAGAGCTTTCGCCGTAACACGACGCGTGATAAACATGGCCGTTTTGTTGTTACGATACCTCTTAAGAATGACCCTAGTGTGTTAGGTGAATCTTATGAAATGGCCAAGCGTCGGTTCCTATCATTGGAGCGTCGTTTCCAACGTGATCCTGCTTTCAAGGAGAGGTATGTCGCCTTTATGCAGGAATATGAGAGTTTGGGCCATATGACAATGAATAAATCGCAGAAGAAACCTCATTCAGGTGACCACAATGAGTACTTTTTGCCACATCATGGGGTCATCAGGGAATCCAGTGCAACAACAAAGCTCCGGGCAGTCTTTGATGCATCAGCTGCAACTACATCTGGAATATCGCTGAACGATATCCAAATGGTAGGTCCCACTGTCCAGGATGATCTTTTTTCTATATTGCTACGTTTTCGTCAGCATAAATATGTCATTTCTGGAGACGTAGAAAAAATGTATAGGGCTATTTCTGTGACGCCTTCGCAACGCCATTTGCAACAAATAATCTTTCGCGCAGATTCCAAATTACGTCTTCAGACGTACAGTCTCAACACCGTCACTTATGGTACGGCCTCCGCTCCTTATTTAGCTACGAAGTGCCTGGTCAGTCTGGCGGCAGACGCTACTAATAATATTGTCAAGTCTTCCATTGAACGTGATTTTTACGTCGACGACTACATTAGTGGGGGTGACTCCATTCCAGAAGTAGTAGAGATGGGTAAGGAAGTCGTTTCCATTTTAGCTTCTGCTAGTTTTCACTTGCGTAAATGGCAGTCTAACAGTGAAACCATTTTAACGGAAATCGCAGGTATTTCAGGGCATTCTAAAAAGTTGGACTTATCAGAGAATAGAAACGTGTCTTCTAAAACGTTAGGCCTATATTGGCTATGTGAATCTGATTCTCTGGCGTTTTCAATATGCATCGACACCAACAAACAAATCACAAAACGTCAGATTCTATCGGTGATTAGTCAGATATTTGACCCATTGGGTCTTGTTGGTCCTTGTGTTGTCGAGGCTAAAATAGTCATCCAGAAACTATGGTTGGCTAAATGTGACTGGGACGAGATGGTGCCTGATGACATTCATAGTTTTTGGGTATCCTTTGTAAATGGTCTTTCATGTTTAAACACCCTTAAAATGCCTCGATGGGTTTCATGCAACAACCTTACAATTAATGAAATTCACGTGTTTACAGATGCGTCCGAAAAGGCGTATGGTGCTTGTGTGTACATTAGGTCTATGGACAAGGATGGGTTAGTAAGAGTTCAACTGCTAGTCTCTAAAAATCGTGTGGCACCTATCAGGCCAACAACTATCCCAAGGCTAGAGCTATGTGGAGCCTTATTGGGAGCAAGACTGTGTACTAATGTACTGAAATCCTTCACCAAGCCCGTTAGTAGATGCCGGTTTTGGTGCGATTCGACAATAGTGTTAAGCTGGCTTGCCATGGCACCAAATACATTAAAGCCTTTTGTTCGTAATCGCATCGATGAAATTCAGGAAAGCACTACAGAGCATACGTGGAGCTACGTGCCGTCTAAGGAAAATCCGGCAGATCTTGTTTCTCGCGGGCTGAAGGCTGACCTTATCAGCGAGTGTTCCTTATGGTGGTCAGGTCCTAAATTTTTGTTGGAAGATGAAATATATTGGCCAAAAATGCCCAATGAGAACGTGAAACAGGATCTACCTGAAGTAGTATCATCACATTTCAATGATCATACTTCTCATAATCACTCATATAATAATATAATTTCGGGAAATCAATCATTCATTAAATCATTAATTCACAAATATTCTAAATTTAATCATTTACATAGAGTAGTTGCTTATATACACAGATTTATATACAATTTAAAACATAAATATAATCGTTCTCGTGATCCCCTTTCCATTCAAGAACTTAGCAGCTCCTTCAACTTCATTATGCGTCATGCCCAAATGGATATGTTTCCTGAAGAGTACGCCTTATTGCAATCAGGAAAACCGTTGCGTAGTAAAAATAGGCTAATTTCCCTAAGTCCCTTTATAGACACGGACGGTCTCGTTCGCGTAGGCGGGAGGCTTGATAATTCGCCATATGACTACAACGTCAAACATCCTATCTTGTTATGTGGCAAGCATCACATTACTAAAATAATATTTTGTAAGTATCATTACGATTTCTTACACGCTGGACCTCAGTTATTGTTGGCTAACATTCGGCAAACGTATTGGCCTCTTGGCGGCAGAAACCTTTCAAAGTCCACTGTTAAAAATTGTATAAAATGTTTTAAATATAGATGTCAAATCGTGCAACCCTCAATGGGTCAACTGCCCTCCTCAAGGACACATTTAGAATACCCGTTTTTAAAGTGCAGCGTTGATTATGCCGGGCCAGTATTGATAGCTGATCGCAAAGGTCGAGGGTGTAGGCTTATAAAGGCGTATATTTGTATTTTTGTTTGCCTTGGTGTCAAAGCTGTTCACATCGAACTCGTTACAGATCTGACGAAGGAAGCTTATATGGCTGCCTTAAGTCGTTTTGTGGCTCGTCGTGGTAAACCCGAAAGCATCCTGTCAGATAACGGCACCAATTTCGTAGGTGCAAATAACGAGCTCCGTAAATTCCTACAAGATTCCAACCTTGTCTTCGAAGTTGCTCAACAAGGTATCAAGTTTACTTTCACGCCTCCATACTCCCCTCACTTTAACGGCATTGCCGAAGCTGCCGTCCGATCCACAAAGCATCACCTAAAGAGGCTTTTAGGTTTGACTCATTTTACGTATGAAGAGATGGCCTCGTGCTTGACTCAAATAGAGGCCATTTTAAATTTTCGTCCTCTTACCCCTCTTTCCTCTGATCCCTTAGACTTCTCTGCCCTCACTCCTTCACACTTTCTAATTGGGCGACCACTTATGTCCGTTCCGCATCCACAGGTGACTGATTTCACCATTGGGCGACTGGAGCGCTACCACAGAATGGAGCACATTAAACAGCATTTTTGGAAGCGGTTTCACTTAGAGTATGTTTCTCTGCTTCAGCAAAAAACAAAATGGTCAACCTCGACAGGGCAGCTATCTGTGGGAGCACTCGTTCTCATCAAAGAGAAGGGACTTCCGCCACTGATGTGGCCACTGGGGCGAGTCATCCAGGTCTTTCCTGGGAGCGACGGGACCACGCGGGTGGTGGAGCTGAAGACGAAGAAGGGGACGATGGTGCGGGCCTACAACAATGTCTGCCCACTCCCTCTTACTTGAAGCCTTCAACCCGGGGAGGATGTTCGGGCGCTTTCTACGGCCGGCGGCGCAGGCGACGGTTGGAGGAGGCGGGGGGCGCGGGCGCGCGGGACGCGGTGCCTAGGGGCCCGCCACTTCACTACCGAGCTCCGACGAAGACACACGTGCATTTCATTTATTTATAATATAGTACCTACAATACATCAGTTTATACAGTCCACTGATCTTTAATTTAAAGTGTCCTAGAAAGGTCCCTAACAGATTATAATAGACCTTTTATTGAAGTGTCTATTAATAACTTGCCATTTTGTGGTCTATTAGACAGCGGGAGTTGTATAACTATCCTAGGAAATAATTCTCATAAAGATATCCAAAAATTAGGATTTAAGTTATTCAAGTCGTCTACTCAAGTTATGGTTGCTAACAAACAGAAAACTATGTCCTCTGGTTATTTTCATTTACCAATTGAATTTAATAATCAAATACGTATTATTAAAGCTTATGTTTTCCCTGATATTTATCCCTCATTGATTTTTGGTTGGGATTTCTGGAAAGAGTTTAATTTAACTCCTAAATCGCTTTTATCTGAACTAAAACCAATTAATAAAACAATTACGGTGAGTTCAGTTGACAATAAAGTACTCACATTTGAACACCTTTCGTTTAATGAGAAGAACATTGCAACAGACTTGATTGATCGTTTTAAAACAATTTCTTTTGAGGAACGAGGCATTTTGGGTCGTACCAGTTTAGTTTCTCATCGTATTGACACCGGTAACGCACTGCCAATTAAACAACGTTGTTACAGACTTTCGCCTGAAAAACAAAAGGCATTAATTAATGAGGTTGATCAAATGATTAATCTAGATGTAATTGAAAAATGTGAGAGCCCTTGGTTATCTCCAGTGCTAATCACTCCGAAAAAGAACGGAGAGTGGCGTTTCTGTGTTGATAGTAGAAAATTGAATGCAATCACTCGGAAAGATGCTTATAGTCTTCCTTTTGTTTCTGAAATCCTAGATAATCTTAAAAACGCTAAATATCTGTCTAGCATAGACATTGCTAAAGCTTTCTGGGAGATTCCATTAAATAAGGACGATAAAGATAAAACTGCTTTTTATGTCCCTGGAAAAGGCATGTTTCGCTTTAAAGTTATGCCATTTGGCTTAACCAATGCTCCCGCGACACAACAAAGACTCATGGATAGCTTATTTACACCAGATTTTGATAATAAAGTCTTTTGCTACTTAGATGACATAATAATAATAAGTGAAACATTTGAAGAACATATCTCACTTCTACTTAAAGTTCTTCAAAAACTTTCTTACGCAGGTCTCACAATTAACTTCAAGAAAAGTCAATTTTTTCGTAAAGAATTAAAATATCTCGGATACATAGTTGACGATCAAGGTCTGCGTGCTGACCCTAATAAAATTGAAGCTATTTTAGCTTACCCCGCTCCTACCTCTAAAAAAGAAGTGAGGAAATTCTTAGGCACATGCAGTTGGTTTCGTCGCTTCATACCTAACTTCAGTTCTATCGCTTCACCCCTTTGTAAACTAACTTCTTCTGGAAAAAACTCTCCCAAGAACTTCGTCTGGAACGATGAAGCAAATTTAGCCTTTTCTAAACTAAAAGAATGCTTAATTTCAACCCCAATTTTAGCATGCCCTGACTTTGACTTTCCATTTTCTGTACATTGTGACGCATCTAATTTTGGAATTGGTGCTATGTTGACTCAGGAACAAGGTAATAAAGAAGTAGTGATCGCATACATGAGCAAATCTCTTAATAAGCATGAGCAAAACTATTCAACTACTGAAAGGGAAACACTAGCTGTTATTACAGCACTTGAACATTGGCGTTGTTATCTTGACAATGGTAAACAGTTTACAGTTTATACCGATCATGCGGCATTAAAGTGGTTCCAAAATTTGTCTAATCCTTCTGGAAGATTAGCTCGATGGACCCTCCGTCTATCTTGTTTTAATTTTGATCTGAAACACAAAAAAGGTAAAGATAATGTCGTTCCAGATCTTCTTTCACGCCACAAAACTCCTGATACAGCTATTATTGGCGCTGTAGAACCTATATCCGGAGATATTGTGTCCGAATTGGAACACTTTAATAAACTTTTTACAAATTGTCAAAGAAACCCTGATGACTATCCGAACTATAAGATTCTTAATGCTAAATTATATCGCTTTACTAACTCATCTGATTACCTTAACGAAGATTTTGCATGGAAAGAGGTTCCACCTCCTTCCGAAAGACTAAACCTTATTAAATCTTGTCATGGTGTTACAGATAATAATCCCCATATTGGCATTTTCAAAACTTACAAGAAACTTTCTTTAAGATACTATTGGTCTGGAATGTTTAAACATGTGGCAAAATTCTGTTCTACTTGTGAAACTTGTCTTTCTTATAAGCACTCGAATCATTCTCCTTATGGTCCTATGGGTAAACCAAAAATTTGCTCAAGACCTTTTCAAAATATTTCTTTGGATTTGATGGGTCCTTTTCCAATGACAAGACAACGTAATCAATATATCCTCGTGGTAACTTGTTCTTTCTCTAAATATTGTCATATTTTTCCTATCAAACGTGCTACAACTTCTAATATTATTTTACATCTAGAAAATTCCGTATTTCTTATACATGGAATTCCGCAAACTATCATAATGGATAATGGTTCACAATTTCAATCAAACGAGTTTCAAAGTTTTCTGAACAAATATAAAGTTCCTTTTATCTTTTATTCTCCAAGATATTGCCCTCAAGTGAACCCTACAGAACGATATAATAGAACAATTATCACTGCTTTAGCACAGTTAGTTGGTGATGACCATCGGTCATGGGATAAATTTTTACAAAAAATCCAATTCGGCCTAAATAGCACGGTAAACTCTTCAACAGGATTCTCCCCATCTTTTCTTGTATTTGGTCGGGAAACTATACCTTGTGGTTCAGTTTACACCAATTGCACTAATCTTGACAACGTAATTTTTCTACCTCGCGATATCTACGCCACTAATGTAGGATTATTATCTACTATCTTCGATAAGGTACAGATTGCATTACACACTGCTCATATTAAGAACGCTGTTCGTTATAATGATAAACACAGCTTTAAAGAATTTAACGTCGGTGATACAGTCTGGCGTAAAAATTACGTTCAGAGTAATGCTGGCGCATATTATAGTGCAAAATTAGCTCCAAGATATGTTAAATGCACTGTAATCGAGAAGCTTTCACCTCTTGTTTTTATTCTGGAGGATCCTAATGGTTCGAGAGGAAAATGGCATGTAAAAGATTTTAAAATTTAATATTTTACTTGGCATTTATTTTTATATTTGGTGTAATTCTTGTAAATAATTACACATTCGGCTTATTTTGTTTTCCATTATTATTAATTGTGTATAGTGTTCTAATAATGAAGATATCATTATGTAATTATATTCTAGGTTATCCTAGATATTCTTTTTACACTTTTGATGTCATTACTAACACACACTTATGTGTTTTTCTTAAATTTCCTTGACATCACTTATCTTATTCTTAACTTTATGCATTAAGAATGGAGGTGTTATTTTAGAGCGGTTTGCATAACTCGGAAAGCCTTATATGCAAAGAGCGGTCCCGTAACTCTTTAAAAATAAGCCAAATGCGTGGAGTCTTCTTTAATAATTTTTTTTTTCCCTCTTGTATCCTTCCCTCTTGTATCCTTCCCTCTTGTATCCTTCCCTCTTGTATCCTTCCCTCTTGTATCCTTCCCTCTTGTATACTTCCCTCTCAAACCTAGTTCCCTCTCAACCTAGTTCCCTCTCAACCTAGTTCCCTCTCAAACCTAGTTCCCTCTCAACCTAGTTCCCTCTCAACCTAGTTCCCTCTTATAGACTTGAGAGTTCCCTCTTATAGACTTAAGAGTTCCCTCTTATAGACTTGAGTCCTCCTCCTCTTATAGACTTGAGTCCTCCTCCTCTTATAGACTTGAGTCCTCCTCCTCTTATAGACTTGAGTCCTCCTCCTCTTATAGACTTGAGTCCTCCTCCTCTTTGAGTTCCTCTTGTTTAAATAAATAGTTTCTTAAAGGGTTTTCAAACAGGTGCGGGTAACGACACCTATTAAAAATAAATAAGCCTTCGTTATATCTTAATAAATATTTCCTTGTGGAGTATACGTCATTGAATGTGAACTATATCCCCTAACGTGTGATTGAATGAGAGTGTTTGACGAAAGTATGAAAGATGTTGTGTGATAGAGCAAGGATTATATTTAAACCTCAAAATTTTCTTCTAGTTGAAAATTTTTCTGGGGTCATCGGGGAAATGTGGTATTTATTCAAGATCTACTTACGTTTCATAACACTCCACAATCCATCTTCACATCTTTTGATATCGCATCAATTTGTGTAACTCATTTTTATATATATTCTTTGTATTATTACATCTGGAAAGCATATTTAGTTATTTCTGACTGTTTTAAATATCTAAACTTAAATTATATTCGTAATTTATAATTCTTCTTGTAATATTTTTCTACTGTGACGTTTTATCTGACATGACATATGTCTGTTTATTTTATTTTCTTAAAGCCATAGACATACCATAGGTACCATGGACTATAATACCTAGACCTTTCCTTAAGCTAGTTGTACATTATTGTAAGGTCAGAGCAGACTGACCCGCCTTTGTAAAGCCGTTTTTATTCCTCTGGTCTTTTTGGAGATTTGAATTTGAAATTTAGAAGAAATGGAGATCGAATGAAAAACGGGCTTCAGTTCTTTTAGTCTTGGAACTGGTCTGAACGCGGACAGTGGTGGATACTGTGTACTAGAATACGAAGTGTATTTTTCTACTCTTGAACTCTTAAAAACGGTGAATTATCCGCTTATGTAAAAACTATTATTGTTTGAAGTGCACCAGTTAATATATATATATTTTGTGTGGTTCCCGAGAGCATTATTTCCTGAGACTTACCCTCAACGGCCATCTCGTGACATCAAAGGCCTCGCTGTTTGGCGTATTGAGCCATAGCCGGCCTCCACACACCTCGGAGCCTACGTATTTACCCGTTTGCCTGATTATCCGTCCTGCTATCTACTCTACTGCCTACCTGACTGATTTCCTGGCTTGACCACCTACCCGTGGTGTCTGCTGACCTGCCTACCTGCCCGATTGCCTGCAAGTCCGTCGTGGTGCCTGCTCACCAGCCTACCTCGGGCATTCCACGACTTCCTGCCCGACCTACGGTTAGCTGCCCACGACGTCTGAAGCCGGCCTAAAGTTTATACTGCTATATCCTTTTATTTAATTTTTTTTTATCTTTTTAACTTAATTTTTATTAACGTGGCTTACGTATAGCTCTCCGGCGCTATACGTAACGCTATAAAGTAAACTATTCACTCTTGACTTAAAGCACCCTAGACTGTAGCTATCGGGCAACAAAGACCCCGGGAGGGAATTCCAGTCCTTAGCTGTACGCATAATGAAAGTATTTCCAAAACTTTTAGTGCGTATGGGTGGGATGTCTACCATGTACCGATGGCGCATCGCCGTACGTCTTGTAGTCCGATGATGGAACGGGCTTACTTAAACTATTAGTACCTGGGCGACCGAGCTCTGCTCGAGTGAAAATAGAGAAAACGACGTTTTCTAAAAATGAAACCTAGCTAGATCGATTTATCGCCCCCCGAAACCCCTTGCATACTAAATTTCATGAATATCGTTGGAGCCGTTTCCGAGATTCAGATTATTATATATACGAGTATATTTATACAAGAATTGCTAGTTTAAAGGTATTAGATAAACGCGAAAGTTTGTCAGGACCGATGGATGGATGTTTGTTACTCTTTTTAATTTTTGATGCAACTTCACAGTTATAGGTATATCTTATAATAATACATAGGCTATAATTTATAAAGATACTAGCTGACCCGGCAAACTTTGTTTTGCCATAAAAAGACCAAACATTTATCTACCGTACCCTACCCTAGACTACCCTACCCTACCCTACCCGACCCTACACTACCCTACCCTACCCTACCCTACCCTAACCTACCCGACCCTACAGTACCCTACACTACCATACCCTACCCTACCCTACCCTACCTATAAACCTCACGGAGCCCGAGACCTTTCCAACGAATGCAAAACCATGGAAATCGGTTCGTGCGTTCTGGAGTTATAGCCAAAGTTTTACACAAAACTATCCAACCTCCCACTGAGGTTAGGGAAGGGGGAGATCCTTAGCGTTTAAAAAAAAAAAATAGCCTTTGTCCTTTCCCTGGTCTCAAACTATCTTCATACCAACTTTCATCTAATTCTGTTCTGCGGGTTAAGCTTGAAAAGGTAACAGACAGACAGAGTTACTTTCACATTTATAATATTAGTATGGATTAGGGAAGTAGTGATTCCAGGCGGGTGGAGCCGCGGGCGGCAGCTAGTGTGTCATAATGATGAAATTAAAAAAATATATTCTCGCGGCATTTTCGGAACGTTCGTTGGTCGTGTTAAGTCGTTGACAGTCGGCAATAGTGTGCAGTGAAAATTAGTTTCTATCAGTATTTTTTTTTAAGCTTGTCCGTATTTCCGGCGATTTCCCTTTACAAACATTATATTACCAACATATTAACTTCTTTATTAAATTAGTTAAGATTTAGATCAGCATTAATTATGATACGAACTGTATTTATAAAACTTAAGACAGACATCTACTTTTGAACATGAAGCATTTTATTTAAATTTTTTGATTACTTTTAACCAATATCTCACTACAAAGTACTCTCTAATATTGCACTTAGTTTCAGTAAACAAGTGCAGGCGACTTACAACGTCAAGTTAATCCATTTTGCGGACAGGGAAAAACAAGAGACCAGACTGAATAACGTTGAAGTCTCAATTCCGTTGAAATACAGACTTGTTAAGTACTGGTGTATTTTTGTGGCAGTCTGTCAACTATCTGTCTGTAGTGGATTTCTGTCTTTAGTAATTGTTTCGTTGTAGTGTTGGAGCTTTTATTTAACTTGCAATGTATGTATGTAAGTGTTTTCGGGTCAAATCTTGCAACTGAATTTTAAAGCAGTTATCTGCCAACGATTAAGATGAAATTTTGCATACATATTTGGTTTGGATGACAATGCATGGTTAGCTTAGTGGCGTCATTCTAAATCCAATATGGCGGACTAGTTATTTTTTGTGCACTGCCATGATATGGGTATCAAATGGAAAGGTTTGCTGAGAAGAATAAGAAAAAAGCTTGTTTTGAAAAAAAAAAAGTATAATGAATATTTTTTTTTTAAATTTATTTTAAGAGTGCACACAAAATCTTTGGTAAAGTCGGCTTTAGTCTTCTGTAGTCACAGAATAAGTTTTTGGAGTTGTGTGTTTATCATTCAATCATTTAGAAAGGTTCAAGTAATAGTTTTAGGTAAAACTATATGAGAGAGATATTGACATAAGACTTGCTTCCCAAGTTTTTCTTCTGTCTTAAAAATTTATAAATCTAAATTCACTGTGTACTTCCTTACCAAAACTTTGTTGCAGAGTTTCAGAGTTTAAGGCCGGTATTCCAGAAGCAAATGCTCAACTCAACTCAAACTGGAAATGGGCAGTTGTGATCGGTTGGTTTGTTTTTTTTTACATTAACGTGCTCAAGTCCAAGATCCTAGACGCCTCACTCGTTACCGAACTCTTTTAAGGGCCTACATACCCTTTAGTGCCGTAAAACGGTAACTTTCTAAAGCATACTCCTTAGTAACGGCTAGGTTAAAAGGTTTGAAAGAATATATATTTATTATTAATTCATGTACATAAGTTTGAACACATGGTTTTTTCGTGTAATTAATAGTTTTGCTTTAAAACAAAATTAACAACACGATATTTATTCGCAACTTTTGGAAACTCCTCCAAAACGAATTGGATGTTTACAAATATTTTTACACAGAAAAATTGATGGCTGCAATTTCTTCATAACTAACATAGAATATGTAAATCAAATAATATTTTGCAAACAAAACTGTTGAAAAGGAGGTTCAATATTGATATTTTGGCATCGAGCGGGCGCACGGCCAGTATAGCGCCTTAACACAAAATCAGTGGAATTGAGTAGTGTTAGCATGTACTTGGAACGTACTCGTACTTGCTAACTGCTGATTTTCATTTTCATTCAATACCTACAATACATTTGGTGTAGAAAGAATTCAGTAACATCTGAGGCGTCTGGGCTGTTGCTCTATTGAGTAAATATACTTATGTCAAGCTGAAGAATCTTAAGCCATACTCGAGACTTGTGATTGGTTGGCAGTTGATTGGTAGGTGTGGCTAATTTTGAGTTTGAGTCGAGTATGAGCATCTGAAATACGGGCCTTAAGTGTGTCACGATATGAGAGAGAGAGAGACCTTACTTTGTGTATTTAGTTTTTCGCATTTACTAATAAATTAATAAGTTGTTTATTATTATTGTCCTCAAGTATATAGTTTGAATGGTACTCGGAGAGTTGTCTATCACTATCACTTTTCAAACATGATTCATAATTACTGAATATAAATAGTTTGAAGTAAGTACATCAAGCACATACCACTTCACATTGCAAATTTTATCCATTAGTCCAATTATTATTGCTTCAGATAACATAGAAGATAGCACTTATACCAGTTTAGAACGACAGGTTCTATATTTTACAGCGAATCAATTATCAAATTATGAACAAGTGACTAGGATTTTGATTTTAAAGTTGTCACTATATCATTCTCAGTATCGTTTTTGTTACCTAGGGTAAATTCTTGTTACCTAGGGTAAATTATTGTTACCTTGGGTAAATTCTTGTTACCTTGGGTAAATTATTGTTACCTAGGGTAAATTATTGTTACCTTGGGTAAATTATTGTAACCTAGGGTAAATTATTGTTACCTAGGGTAAATTATTGTTACCTAGGGTAAATTCTTGTTACCTAAGGTAAATTATTGTTACCTTGGGTCAATTCTTGTTACCTAGGGTAAATTCATCACACTAAACACTAATATTATAAAGGCGAAAGTGTGTTAGTGTGTATGTTAGTTACTTCTTCACGCTCAAACGGCTTAATGGATCTGGATGAAGTTTTGCACAGATTATAGTCAGGAATAGCACATATTTATAATAATATTTTTCCTTTGGAATAATTTTGGACTTTCTCGCGGGCAAAACCGCTGGCAGAAGCTAGAAATTTATAATTTTTAAGATATGATGATGGTGATGTGAATGATGTGATATATACAGGGTGAGCTAAAAATCATGGATCGAACGAAACAGTGTGAAATTTGGGGCTATTTGCAGTAGATCTTAAAGTAACAAAACACAAAGCATTTTATTGAAACAAACACATTCTTTTTAATTTTTACTCCTTATCACCGTTTCGTTTGATCCAAGATTTTTGTCCACCCTGTATATACATGATATATCCTTAGATGACCGTAGCAGGTGGCGTTCTGTAGTTTCTGCCTACCCCCATGGGAAAAAGGCGTGAGTTTATGTATGTATGTATGTGAAACTAACATAAGAAGATCTTAAACTAAGACTTGCATACAAAGAGCTCAGGTAAGGTATAGGCGTTTGGTTCCAGAAAGTTAAACAGATAAATTAGATGGCCAATACTATTGTGTGTACCTGCTTCAGCCGGGCGAGCACGGCCTCTGCGATAGGCTTGAGTTTTTTTATCACGGTTTTTGCTCCCAATACAAACTAAAGGTCTTCACTTTTCGTAGCTATTATTAAAACAATTTCATCTAAATATATTGTTGCTTTTAAATAAATCTCTGTATTTATGTAGAGCTATAAATAATAGGAGTATCACATACCTACCTATTTAATTAATCTTCACAAAAGAATTTAATGAAGAAAATTGTTTGAACACTGTTTTTAATTAAGCGTTTGAAAACATTTTCTGATGTATTTTTTATTTGTAATTACTTCCTCTTAATTAACATATTTAAGAATCTTTATTAAGCTCATATTCAACACTTTGAAGTACTTATTTCCTTACTCTCTCTAAAAAAGAAATCTAATTAAGTACACAGCTTTATGAAAAGCAAACAAGGCCTAACAAAAACCTGGTATTGTTTTAAATTAATTCAAAGCCTTGCTTAGCTTTATAACTTAAAAAACCCAGCGAAAAGCTTTGAAAACAATCTTGACTGCACTTAATAAAGTGACTCCACTAATTTCCACGTCAGGAGCTCGACAAAGTGTAATGCAATTTAATAATTTAGCTGAGAAAGAAAGAAAGAAAATAAAATAAAGGAGACAAAGGACTGGTCGGCGTCAAAACCAATCTTGTCGGTGGCGGGTAGAAAGAAAAACACTGCGTACACTGGGTACGCTGGACCCACTTGACGGGTACCTATTGTGGTGTTTTCATTTCAATTCGATTTCTTTGTACAATACAATTACTCGTGACGTTCAATTGTTTTTCTCGGACAATAGCGGCGAAATTGTCGTGTTTAAAGGAGCTGACATATTGCCGTTGACGTGGAAACTGAGAATTTGTCATTGCAATAAATAGGGGGTTATTTACACTTTCGCTACATAAAAAAAAATAACTGGTTTCGGCTAGTGGTCGCAACCAGGCAACTCGGCAGTAATATATACTACAATAAAAAAAAAAAAAGAAAAAATCTTTAAAAAAAAAGTTTTTCCGTATTCTTCTCAGCAAACCCTTTTATTTGATACCCATATCATGGCAATGTGCACAAAAAATAACTAGTCCGCCATTTTGGGCCGTCCGCCATATTAGATTTAGAATGACGTCACTTAGCTAACCATGCATTGTCATCCAAACTAAACGTGTATGCAAAATTTCATCTTAATCGGTGGAGGATAACTGCTTTAAAATTCTGTTGCAAGAACATACTTACATACATACTTGCAAGTTAATAAAAACCTTGTAAAATAAAGTTTTATAAAAACAATTACCTGCAGTTTTTTGCAGTGGGATCTCATACTTACATAAGATTGTTTATTACTCACTAGCTTCTTCCAGCGGCTTGACCCGTTTAAAAGTCGATTATTATCCGAGGGAACATATTACTGGGCTAAAAAGTATCCTATGTGCTGTTCCTGGCTATAATCTATCTCTGTGGCAAATTTCATCAAAATTCATTCAGCCGTTCTGGCGTGATTGATTAACAAACATACACACATCCAAACTTTCGCATTTAAAATATTAAGAACTAGCTGACCCCCGCGGCTTCGCTCCCGTCAAAATTATAGCCTATGTTACTCGGGAATAATGTAGCTTTCCATAGGTGAAAGAATTTGAAATCGGTCCAGTAGTTTCGGAGCCTATTCGGTACAAACAAACAAAAAAATCTTTCCTCTTTATAATATTGGTAGAGACTAGTTGACCGCCGCGGCTTTCAAACTTTGTTTTGCCATAAAAACACCAAACATTTATCTACCCTACCCTACGCTACACTACCCTACCCTACGCTACACTGCCCTACCCTACCCTACATTACCCTACCCTACCCTACACTACCCTACCCTACACTACCCTACCCTACACTACCCTACCCTAATTTTTTTTTTCTTCACATAAACCATCTGCTAAATAGTCCGAAAAAAGCCTAAAAATTTTAGGTTTGGATAGGTGAGCCCGTTCTTGAGTTATAAAATAACAACGAAAAGTGGTATTGATTTTTATATACATATATAGATGTTACCCGGGTATAATGTAGCTTTCCATAGGTGAAAGATTTTTTTAAATCGGTCCAGTAGTTTCGGAGCCTATTCGGTACAAACAAACAAAAATTTTTTTTCCGCTTTTTAATATTGGTATAGAAGATCATCATTGGTATATAAAGTAAGACTAGAGTGGTCCTACATTCCATCAGCCAATCAGAAGTGCGAGTTAGTCGAAGCGCCTAAGCCTAATTTTGGAGAGATATTTCCGTTGAGTTGTAACTTAGTTTGCCGGTCCCGTTTAAGCCGTGTTTCTTACTTAAGTAAGGAGCGAGGGCTTATAGTTATTTAAGTTTTTATGTGAAAGTAAATGTATTTGCGGAGCTCGTAACTAAATAATAACAGCCACACTGGTCGATCATCAAGGTTAAGCAACGCTTGACGAGGTCGGTCCGTGGATGGGTGACCATTTCAATTCAACATGCCGAGTTTCCTCCGTGCCTCGGAAAGCACGTTAAGCCGTTGGTCCCGGCTGTCATTTGAAGATCTTTGACAGTCGTTACGGGTAGTCAGAAGCCTGAGATTTGACACCAGTCCAAGGGGTATCGTGTTACCCAGTTACTGGGCTGTGGAGGTCAGATAGGCAGTCGCTCCATGTAAAACACTGGTACTCAGCTAAATCCGGTGAGACTGGAAGCTGACCCCAATATAGTTGGGAAAAGGCTAGGCAGACTGATTTATTTGAAAGTAAATGTATTTCTTTTTATCGTACTCTTCGATGATGTCAAGGGAGGTAAAAATAAATTATGTATTTCTCATACCTTTGCAGTAGTTTTAACTTTATCTCAAGTCAGTTTAATGTTGCTTAAAAAGTCTATACAATCTATGTCATCATCATCAGCCTTTTCTGTTTTAATGTTCCTACTGCTGGGACACAGACCTCCGTTCTTTGAGAGAGGGAATGGGCCTTAATCCACCAGGCGGGCGCAGTGCGTGTTTGTCAATCAACAAGCAATCTTTACAGGTGACATTAATTTTAATATCTTCAGACATAGGACTCTTAGTTCTAACAAACTTGATAAATGAAATGAAAGGAAAACCAGGAAATCTGGACTTATAAATTCATGGGTCAAGTTAAAACACTTTTACTCAAAGATTCATCTGTATCCTTATGTGAGTAATTAATAATTATCATTGACGTCATTTATCCATTAAAATGACGAATTACTATTTAGTTAAGACTAAAATTCGTTGGAAGAATAAATTTGTAAGCCAAGAAAATGGAACCAATTTCGAGCAAATAATTAGTTAGTTTACCATTTTTTGTAAATAATTAAAATAATTTGAGATTTCATAGTTTTCCTTACATTTAATTTATCAAGTTTGTTACAGAGATTTCATCCTTATAATTGACCCTAACGATCGATGCAATAAATGTGCAGGGTGTAATTTTAAAGATTTTAGTCTGTTCGATTCCCGGGTGTGGCAAGCGAATTTTCGAAAATCTTTGAATGCAGTTTTCTTTCTTTTCCAAAATAAAGGAATGTTTTCTTTGAGTAAAATTTTCTATCTACAGTATTACTTTCCCTTCAGGTGGCATTACAAAATTCCATCCTGTATTATACAGGGTGGAATTTTGTAGGCTATTACAAACAGGAAGATAAACATTGTTTATCTTCCTAGTCTTGTCTGAAGCAACAAACAAAGCAATCACCAACTTAATCCTTAATCTAATTCTACCAATTCAATAGACACAAGTTATTCAGGAAACCTCACAGCAAACGTTCAACATTCCAGAACTATCAGAGATGTATATTACATCTCAAGTGCTTGAATGGTGGCATACAACTTGATATAACTTGATCCGTATGACGAGACAAGAGTGAATTGTTCGTGAACAAGCGGCCTTTAGCAAACGATTGTTGTTGAAATTTGTAGTGGATTGGTCTTTTAGCTGTTTGTTAGTTGTTTTAAGTTTTAGTTAATGAAGAAAGGAGATTACTGACACGAATGTTTGTTTGATAGTCTAGTTGCTAAGGAAGGTATGAAAAACTTCAAGGGCCTACGAGTACATACCCTTTAGTGCCGTAAAACAGTTACTTTCTAAAGCATACTCCTTAGTAACGGCTCGGTTAAAAGGTTTGAAGAAATATACATTTATTATTGATTCATGTACATAATTTGTAACACAAGGTTTTTTCGTGTAACTAATAGTTTTACTTTAAAAAAAAAATTAACAACACGATATTTTTTCGCAACTTTTGGCAACTCCTCCAAAACGACTTGGCTGTTTAAAAATATTTTTACACAGAAAAATTGATGGCTGGAATTTCTTCATAACTAACATAGCATATGTAAATCAAATAATATTTTGCAAACAAAACTGTTCAAAAGGAGGTTCAATACTAATATTTTGACATCGAGCGGGCGCACGGCCAGTACTGCGGGCGTATATAGCGCCTTAAATTCAATCATTGACTGATAGATAATGATCAATTTAAACCGCGGGGTCTAAGTTACAGTTTTTTGATCTGTAGTTAACTTAACCAATGGTTAAATATGCTAACCAATGGTTTCTCAGTTTTGCTTAAAGCCGCTTTTTTCATCAACTGTTAGCATCATCATCTGCCTAGCCTTTTTGCCCAATTGTTTGTTGGGGTCGGCTTCCAGTCTTACCGGATTCAGCTGAGTACCAGTGTTTTACATGGAGCGACTGCCTATCTGACCTCCACAACCCAGTAACTAGGAAACACGGTACCCCTTGGCAAGACTGGTGTCAGATCTCTAGCTTCTGACTACCCGTAACGACTGTCAAAGATCTTCAAATGACAGCCGGGACCAACGGCTTAACGTGCTTTCCGAGGCACGGAGGAAACTCGGTATGTTGAAATGGTCACCCATCCACGGACCGACCTCGTCAAGCGTTGCTTAACCTTGAAGATCGACCCGTGCGGCTGTTATTATTTTTACCATGAGCTCCTCTCACAAATGGTAAAATAGGAGATAAAGAGAGACCTGAGATAGGACTTAGGAGCCTTTTTGGTCTCACACGGGGTTTTTATTTTGTATTATTGTTTAATTTTATGCTTATTTCTCGTGTCTCCTGTGCGGATCACAAATAAATATTTTTCTTTCTTTCTTTAAAATAAGTTGTTAAAAAAATGAGTTAAGTTATTTGACCATTTGCAAGACTAATAATTGATAAAAAAATGTGTTTTACCGAAATTTTAAACCATTGCTTTAGGTAATTATGTTATGGTTATTTTTTTTTGTAAAACGCGTTTTTCCATCAATGGTAAGTCTAAACAATTATCAAATAATTAACTCTCCAACTTATTTGACAATTTGTGAAGCTAAAAATTTAAAAGGGCATTTTACCGAAACCATTGGTTAGCATATATTATAACCTTTGGTTGAGTTAACTACGGATCAAAAACTGGGCCTGAGAAGCATGAAATTTGCGCAGTTACAAAGAAAGTACGCGCTAAGGAAAGATTATTTAAATTCAGTTCGATATTTTTGCTGATGAGAAAATCCATCGGGCCCAGGACTTGGAAACGTGTAAATTTTAAGAAGTATACAACTTTTTCAACCATTATATCTCAGAAACGGTGAGGTTTAGGAGATAAAATTGCGGAGATATTTTTTATAGATAATTGCATAATCTACAATTTTGTTCAATCTCTTTTTATCAAAAACCCATATTTGCGAACTTTGACCTTGAATAAAAAATTGCAAGTGTGGGATTGATGGGGACTTTTTACATTTCATTTATAATGGTGTGCCGAACATTCGAACCTATTTTCAGCTCTATGCGAATTACTGTAAACCTACCCCTATTTTTCTATATATAGGTCTATTTTGACCGGACTAATTGTCATGACTATATTTAGCAAATTTATTCGTTACTAATATTACAACGTAATAAATACAAAGCTTACAAATACACCGCTTATTTCGACGAACAAACTGTCCGGTGTATTCCATACAGGATGAATAAATGAGAGGGAGCTACCCACAAGACATGGCTATCAAATATTCAAGCTACTGCTCTTGCAACTTACATGCGTATCCACGTTGTGTTTCAGCCATTTTCAGGCACGTTCAGTCAAGGTCACGCCAAGAACGAGAGTATGAGGATTTGAATCTGTTTGTAAATGTTTTTGGGATGACTGCACAACGTTGAGTATTTTAGGACGTAGAGTATTACATTTGCAATATGTAAATAATATAATAATCACACCAATAATACATACATTAAAATTAGATGATATGTAAATTGTTATTGGATTTTTTGCAACTTTTAAGTCAGTTAGAATTACCTTACCACCGTGAGGTTTTTTGTCCAGACTCTCGATTGATTGGTCTTGCAATCATAATTAATAAAATAATTCACAAAATAAACTTTTTTTAAAACAAGCTTTTTCGTATTCTTCACAGCAAACCCTTTCATTTGATACCCATATCATGGCCGTGTAAAAAAATAACTAGTCCGCCATCTTGGACCGTCCGCCATATTGGATTAAGAATAACGTCACTAAGCTAACCAAGCATTGTCATCATGTCATCCAAACTAAACGTGTATGCAAAATTTCATCTTAATCGATAACTGCTTTAAAATTCAGTTGCAAGATTTGACCCGAACACACTTACATACATACATTGCAAATTAAATAAAAGCTTGTAAACTTGTAATAAAAGGCTTGAACATTTGGCCATGTTGTCTGCTCGTACTAAGTGGATCCCCTTCTACTATCTATTCTGGCTGGTGTACAACGCTTCCGAGCCATTTCCGACACACCTCATTACGTTAACTTTCTCGTACACTGTCATTGCATAAGTTTGTTACTTTTAAACTTGTGAAGACTTTAACATAAAACCTATTAATATTGTTACGTTGAAGTATTTTCCCCAAGCTGGCGGGCGAGCAAGGCCCACTTTGGGAGCAAAAACCGTGACAAAATGTGTGACTTAAGCCTATCAGAGGCAGTGCTCGCCCTGCTGGATGATGCTACGTTGACTTTCATAAGCATGCGTTGAAGCGAAAGGTATTAAACCTTTCACTTCAACGCTTGCTAGACTTGTCTATGCTCTTTTTAACCCCCGCCGGAGGGGTGTTATAAGTTTCACGTGTGTTGCTGTGTATCTGTGTGTCTGTCTGTGGCATCATAGCGCCTAAACGGATGAACCGATTTCGATAAAGTTTTTTTTGTTTGAAAGGTAATTTTGTCGAGAGTGTTCTTAGCTATGTTTGAATAAAATCGGTTCAGCCTTTCAAAAGTTATGGGCATTTTACTGTTTGAATTGGGGTGTTTTCGCAAGACAAATGTGTCGGGGGTTTTTTAAATTGTGAAATTTTACTTGTCACTTATCTAATCTGTGGGCAGGCTAGCGTAGGACGCTTCCGAGCCATTTCCATAACACCTACCAGGCCCCTCAGAAAGTATTGCGAAAAAAAGTTTTTATATATGGGAGACTGGCCAGTTATAATGTTTTTCGAAAATATGATTATTTATAAGTAAAAATAAGTAAGTTCCAATTTCAAAATTTCCCTCCACATTTTTTGCGAGTTAATTCAAAGTATTGTGTCTCACTGAAATATGGATCTGCGCCGGGAACATTTTAGAGCTATGATTTTATACGATTTCAAGTGTCGCCTGAAACCGGATGAATCGTACGATAGACTTCAAATGGCATTCATGGATGAAGGCCCTTCCAAGGCAACCGTGTATCGTTGGTATAACGAATTCAAGCGCGGTCGACCAACTTTGGGGGATGACGAAAGAAGCGGTCGCCCTTTGACGGCTGTTACCGAAGAAAACGTGCTAGCCGTGAAAAATTTAATCCAAGACAATAGGCGAATTACATATCAGGAGATTCAACACATATTGAAGATTGGATCGGGAAGCGTTCACGAGATTCTACACAGCCATCTTCGCGTGAGGAGGATAGTATCACGCTGGGTGCCGCACAACCTCACCGATGCTCAGAAGCAGGCCCGGGTGGAATGGTGCCGTGATATGCTTAACAAATTTGAAGCAGGCTCGTCTCGGCGTGTTTACGACATCGTTACAGGTGATGAGTCCTGGATTTATCAATACGACCCAGAAACCAAGCGCCAGTCGACTGTTTGGGTGTTTCAAAATGAGCCAACGCCTACCAAAGTGAAGCGATCTAGAAGCGGGGGTAAGATTTTGATCGCTAGCTTTTTTAATTTGACTGGCCACTTGGTATCAATTCCCTTACGGGATCAAAGAAGCATTAATGCCGAATGGTATACTACCAAATGTTTGCCAGAAGTTTTCTCTGTTATAAGCAACAAGCGACCAAACACAGGGCTCCGCGGGCTACTGCTCCACCACGACAATGCACCTGCGCACACCGCACTCAAAACGAGGGACTTCCTGGACAGCACGCCAGTCAAACTCCTGGGTCACCCTCCTTACAGCCCTGATCTAGCACCGTGTGACTTCTTTTTATTCCCAAAAATAAAAAATCAGCTCAAAGGGATACAATTTTCGTCGCCGGAAGATGCGCTGGCTGCGTTCGAGCAGGCTGTAAACGAGGTGTCTGCGGCGGACTGGAAAAAGTGTTTTGAAAACTGGTTTAGGCGCATGAATCTTTGTATAGAGGCTGGTGGAAAGTACTTTGAAAAGATTTAATAAAAATATATGTACGTATAGAACAATTTTTTTTAGTTTCGCAAAACTTTCTGAGTGTCCCACGTATTTATGTGAAGTTTACCGTACACTGACGATGGATAAGTTTGTTACTTTTAAACTTGTGAAGACGTTTACATAATTATTATTATAATCAAAATGGAGTATGTAGTAGCAGGTGGCGTTCTTTAGTTTCTGCCCACACCTCGTGCAGTATATGCTGCTTCGGAATAAAGAAAATAATAATTGTTTATAGTTTGAACATAGTTGTGCAGATAGACAGATTCAATCTGCTTAGCCTTTTCGCAACTATATCGGGGTCGGCTTTCACTCTAACCGGATTCAGCTGAGTACCAGTGTTTTACATGGAGCGACTGCCTATCTGACCCCCACAGTACAGTAACTGGGTAACACGATACCCCTTGGCTAGACTGGTGTCGAATCTCAGGGTTCTGACTACCCGTAACGACTGTCAAAGATCTTCAAATGACAGCCGGGACCAACAGCTTAATGTGCTTTTCGAGGCACGGAGGAAACTCAGACTGCAGATGGACAGGTTAATTATATCAAATTAGTAAATATTTGTTACTGTATTTGGCTATAATTTGTAGCGGGAAACTGAATCTTCGTCATTTCATTGAATTTTTATACAGCAAGAACTTTTTAATTTAATTATTGAATTTACAATTACATATCAACCCGTAACTCACATATATAAAAACTTTGAAAAAAAATATAAAATAATCACTTCCAATTTAAATAAAACAATAAACAAAACGAATGTAAATAATAAAAAAAGCGGTACAACTGGAACAGCGGAATAGCGAATGCGTCCAACGTCCAGTGAAACGAGCTGGAATTAAAGCCTCCAATGGCAGCCTATCTGTTATTATACTTTGTGTAGTTGCTGTTGTAAATACTTGCAAACGGATTTTTCCGTTTGCAAGTATTTACAAACTGTACTGTGTGTGTTTGTGTATATTTTTTTTTTAGTATTTTAATTCTTTTGAATTGCGAGGAAAATAATATAGTTTTTAAACACTTACAACCCGGATAAAATATTTACAGTGTATACAATACTTAGGGCCGATTTCTCAATAGTCTGTCAAACCGCCATGTTTACTCCTCAGATAAAAGTTACCAGACTATTGAAAAATCGGGCCTAAGACTACAGACAGTGTATATACACTTAAAACGAAAAAAAACTTTTTTGCAAAAAAATACTACCGACTTCCAAATGAATAACTACAAAGTGAAAAATAACTTTATTTTTGGAAGTCGGTGTCTTTCTTTTTTCCCATTTTTTTTGCGATATGGACACCAACTTCCAAAAATAAAGTTATTTTTCACTTTGTAGTATTTCATTTGGAAGTCGATAGTATTTTTTTGCAAAAAAGTTTTTTTAGTTTTCCCTTTTTAGTTGTACTTTCCTAAAATAGGCAAGTTGTTTAGTAAGGTACCTATAACGCCAGAATTGATTACCCGAATAACATGGAACTTGAACATAACCGGTGAAATGAGAGATCTGCGTACCCCTTTATAGTGTACTGGCGTGATGTTATGTTATCAAATGGTATAAACAATAAACAGACATGCAATTACAGCAATCCCGAATGATTTGCCGTTATTTATTGAAGAGTTCTGTTGTATATCTCTGAAGTTCTTCATCAGATCTTCATCAAATTAAAATGGGACCAATTTCGAAACATACTCTTACAAACAACAAAAAAAAATTCACAATCGGTCTACAATTGACGGAGATATCGGTGAACATACATAAAAAAAAAAAAAAAAAAAACATACAAGAAGTCGAACATAGAACCTCCTCCTTTTTGGTAAGTCGGTTAAAAAGTATTAACTAATCCTAAAAATATACTATTCTAAAATATGGCGTCGAAAAACTCCTCCACATTGTAGCCCACTAGGATTGTGCCCAAAAGACTGGCAGCATTGCCACGTTGTATGGCATCCTCTGACCAAAAGCCAGACATTGGGTCACGCAAAGTGTCAACCTGGCGTTTAGATCTTTCATCTTTAATCAAAGCAGTCAGCACTCGGACCCCACGGACCAAGAGTTAAAACCCCAAACGGCTCGAAAATATAAATTCCGTTCTCTGCAAACGCAGCGGCAGCGCCAACAAAGCACGACATGCTTTTTGATTAAAAAAGATTTGTGTGAATAACATGCAGGAGAGGAACCCAAGTAATTCAGCCGTTAGATTTTTTACCGAAAGCTTAAACAATCTAGCATATAAAGGAAAAGAAAGCGATGTTTCTAGCTAACTATTTCTCTATTTAGCTTTATAAAAACATCTTTAGCCGTACTGGCGTTTGTATGGGTGAAATGTCTTATCTCAAAAGGTTCTGGCCATCAACTTACAAGTATGCTACATACGACTAAACACAAGACATTGTGTGTCTGAATGTACAGATTCTGTACAGACTAGATATGTTTTGTCTATTACCACCCTTTGACAGACCACAATTTCTTGTGAGCTTGATTGTACTAAGGGGTTCTAGTAAGACCAAAGGCATTACGGCTCCCTTGTTTTTATGTGCAACTAAATACTGTTAACAATATGCCTTCGCCTTAGTGAAATTAATTAATTTTGCCTCAAGTATAGGGCAGAACGTCCTCCTACCCTGTATTAGACCCTACCTACCTACCAATTTTTTCTAGGGTCATTCTTTCGCGGAAAATCTTAACACCGCCATTCAGAAAATGACGTCAAATGCACAACGCCATCTATCGAATATGGAATTTAACTCTCCGAGTATCTAAATTGCGTGTGTTGTGATATTTTTAACCCCCGACGGAAAAATACGGTAGTTATAAGTTTGACGTCTGTTGCTGTGTATCTGTGTGTCTGTCTGTGGCATCACAGCGTCCAAACGGGTGAACCGATTTTCATTTAGTTTTTTTTTGTTTGAAAGGTGATTTTTTCGAGAGTGTTCGACTTGTTTGAATACAATCGGTTCAGCCGTTCAAAAGTTATGGGCGTTTTACTGTTTGAATCGGGGTGTTTTCGCAAGATATCGTGTCATAATTACGTGTTCAATAGATTGCGGATCGAAGCGTATCTACTATGTACTAGATAAATTATGTAGCATGAAATAAAAATGTGTCGGCGTTTTTTAAATTTTTGAATTTTTTTGTACTTCTTGAACACTTTAAGTTCATCTTTTGATAGAGTGAACCGATTGCGATGAAACAAAAACTTAGTAATACTTCAAGTTACGCATATTTTGTATGTATTAAAGTTATCTACATTTAAATCCTTTAACACCATAACATTATTTTTTTGTATTTTCTGCGTACAATAACGACTTTTCTACAGATTTATTATATGTATTGATGAGCGTGCAACATTTGCTCCACTTACTATACTAAAACTACATAAGGAGGCCAGCAAACTATTTATTTACTTAACTAGTGCGATATCAACTTTTACAACCATACTTTTTCTAGTCTTAAATCCCGGAAGTTTACTCCTATTACATATAAACTTTTGTACGATAAGAAAACTGCTCGCTACGTTTTATTTGTACCGTCGGAAAAACAAGGTAAAGCTTCGTTCACACTTGCAGAAGGGAATCGATAGTAATGGAGGTGGAAGTAAATGGATCGACTAGCTTGCTAACGGTATAGAAGTTTATAGAATTTTGTGAAAAACAAGGGTTTTACGGCGAACATCGATGCGATGGAACTGCACAATTTGATTCCACCTAGCCCTTTCCATCATCGGACTACAAGACGTACGGCAATGCGATGCATGCGAATGCGGTACATGGTGGATATTCCACCCATACGCACAAAGCGTTTTGAAAATACTTTCACTGTGCGTCCAGCTAAGGAGTGGAATTCCCTGCCGGCGACTTTGTTTCCTGATAGCTACAACCTAGGGGTCTTCAAGGCAAGAGTGAATAGGTTACTTCTAGGCAAGCGTGTTTCACCATCGACCACATCATCACTTAACATCAAGCGAGATAGTGGTCAAACGCGAGCCTATAACAAATAAATAAAAAATAAAAAAACACCTGTAGCCAAGTTGACAATCTACAATCGATAACGCTAGTAGAAAACGAATCAATGTATGGGAATGACACATCTGAACGTTAAGTCACGTGGTCAGACCATACAAATAGAAGGCGTTAACGATTGTAGAAAGAGATTCGATACGAAACGTTTGTAACTTGGTCAGGGGGGCTGGTGTTTTTTACCCGATTGGGTTATGTGTTTCGCGCGTATCTTGTATGTATGTATGTATGTTTGTATGTATGTAATATTGTTTATTACATCATATCTTTTAATCCACTTGACCGAATTATATAATTAAGACATCGATGGCTAAGTATTGTCCGCCCAAGTGTTCTTAGATAGATAAAATTCTAAAAAAACAAAAATGGCGGCTTTTGGGCGCCATATTGTGCGGGTCCCAAATTTTTTTCTTCCAAGCCCATCGAGTGGGGTATCAAAATAATGGGTTTTAAGAGGTGATTACAAAAATATATATCACTTATATGTTTAAAAGTAATTCGAAAAAGAAAAATGTAACTAAAAAGTTGTAAATAAAAAAAAATAATTTAAAAATCAAAAACCCGACTGATTAAGAATCTAACTAAAAAGCTGTTAACAAGAAAACATCGTGCTGTGCAGTCGGAGGATCAGGTGGTCAGCCAGTTCGCGAATATATTTCCTCAGACTGCACAGCATGATTTTTCTTGTTAACAGCTTTTTATTTCGATTCTTAATCAGTCGGGTTTTTGATTTTTAAATTAACTTTTTTTCTGATACCTTTTATTTGGATTGGTTGCAGAATAATTTCGTCTTATTTTACGAAATGTATGTGCGTCCTTTGGTTGCAAGAAGCACAAGGCCGGTTAATGAGACGAGGCTTGGGGCAGGCCTATGTCCAGCAGTGGACGTTTGTCGGCTGAAATGATGATGGATGAAGACGAACTGATGTTTAAAGTTACATAATAGCCTATATATATATATATATGTATAAAAGAGAAAGTATGTATGTATGTTCCTTATAGACTCCGAAACGGCTGGATCGATTTTAAAAATTCTTTCACCGTTGGGAAGCTACACTATCCCTGGGTGAAATTGGCCACTTTTTAACCCCCGCCGGAAAAAGAGGGGTGTTATAAGTTTCACGTGTGTTGCTGTGTAAATGTGTATCTGTGTGTATGTCTGTGGCATCATAGCGCCTAAACGGATGAACCGATTTTGGTTTCGTTTTTTTTTGTTTGAAAGGTGATTTTGTCGAGAGTGTTCTTAGCTATGTTTGAATAAAATCGGTTCACTCGTTCAAAAGTTATGGGCATTTTACTGTTTGAATCGGGGTGTTTTCGCAAGATAAATATGTCGGGGGCTTTTAAATTTTGAATTTTTTCTTCTTATCACTGTATGCCCACGGGGACAGGAACTCTCGCGGTGCGTCCGCTAGTTAATTATATTTTCACTAAATGTAATTTGAAAACAACACAGTTAAATTGTTTAAGCATTTATTTCTGTAATCAAATTTTTTTTATATCTTAATTGATAAACTCCAAAAACAAATCCATTTCCTCAAACGAACCCTCAAAGGACACGTGAAGAACCAATAACATCAGCAACCATTGCCATAAAAAAAAAACTTTTCAATAAAAACAGAACGATTTCGTTTTCGTGTGAGGCAACACTTAAGGGTTTCCTAAATACTCTTTGGCTAATAGATTTACTTTTAACAAGTTTTCTTTGGGAGTTACTCTTGAGTGGTTAGTGTTTATCGCTTGGGGCTCAATTATTTTGTTTGCTGAGTACCTGACTTGCTTGTGATGGGTTTGAGGTTCGAATGGCGGAAGGGTGATATGTTTGATTTATCAATTTGTATAGATACAAGTTGCATGTTTTTAATCTTTTTACAAGCTTTTATTTAATTTGCAATGTATGTATGTATGTAAGTGTGTCCGGGTCAAAACTTGCAACTTAATTTTAAAGAAGTTATCCTCCACCGATTTAAATGAAATTTTGCATACATGTTTAGTTTGGATGACACTGTTTGGTGAGCTAAGTGACGTCATTCTAAATCCAATATGGAGGACGGCCCAAGATGGCGGACGGCCCAAGATGGCGGACGTCCCAAGATGGCGGACGGCCCAAGATGGCGGACTAGTTATTTTTTGTGCACTGCCACGATATGGGTGTCAAATGAAAGAGTTTGCTGAGAAGAATACGAAAAAGCTTGTTTCATAAAAGAAAAAAATGGTGATTAATTTTATTTAAATTGATTATGGAACCCTGAATGGTCTTTCTAAGTCTAAAAGCTACCCGCCATTTTAGCGAAGAAGTCTGGAAAAGACCTAATTACTCCTAACGAAAAAATTGGAAAGCACTAGCGGTAAACAGAATTTTGTGGAAATGAGAGACCATTGCCATGCATTATTATTTTACTGGCTTGTGCTTTCCTATAGATTAGTTATATTAGTTTAGTAGTGGTCTATGATTCAAGTGTATTTTGTGAAAAGATAAATAATTAAAAAAAAAAAAGTAAACCTAAACGTGCTTAAATTAAAAAAAAACCGGTCAAGTGCAAGTCGAACTCGTGCGCCGAGGGTTCCGTACCTAGTACCTAGCCATTATATCGCCATAATAAAATTGGTATATTTTTTATCGATCAAATTAAAATGAGAAGATCAGAAGAACCACTATCAAATAAAAAAAATCATTAAATTCGGTTCATAATTTGGGGAGTAATCACGTAAAAAACATACAGTCGAATTGAGAACCTCCTCCTTTTTTACATCAGTTGAAAATAACGTAGTATTTCAACAGCCAGATCGAAACCGTCACCACAGATTTCAAAAAGTCGATAGCTAAGCCCAAACATGTTCCAAAAGTCAATAATAAGCACAAACATGTTCACGGAAACTTTCTGACTCAATAAATGAAACAAGACTCAGTTTCCTTAGGGTTGTCGTCGGAGGTTTAACTCATGATAACTTGAGAAGGGTCAAAGAGAAAGTTTTTGTTGAGTCTCATACTTGAAATTCGCTTGAGATGCTTACTTAGAGGATTGATTTGTTCTGCCAATTTATAAATAGCGAAAATTCTGTTGAAATTGGGAGCTTGATAATTTTGAGAGTATTTACGTGTCCTTATGTTTATAATCTTTATGTATTTGGAAGTCTTCTAATGGAAATAGACAAACTGCACCACTATTACAAGCTTTTATTTAACTTGCAATGTATGTATATATTACAGAGAAGAGAATGAATTAAGATTAAATTTTGCATGCACGTTTAGTTTAGATGACAATGCATAGTTAGTGGTGGCCTAGTTGTATCGGCCGCGACTTACAAGTTGTAGGTCGTGGGTTCAAGCACAGGCAGGCGTTTTACTTTGTGTAAATTATTTCTTCACCACTGCTCTCAAAACGGTGAAGGAAAACATCGTGAAGAAACTGGCATGTCCTAGAACCAAAAAATCGAAGACATGTGACATCCACCAACCCGCATTGGGCCCGCGTGGTGGATCACGGCCCATTCCCTCTCACAGAGAGGAGGCCTGTGTCCCAGCAGTGGAAACATTAATAGGCTGATGATGTGATGTGTGCATAGTGACGTCATTCTAAATCCAATATGGCGGACGGCCCATGATGGAGGCAGAGTTAGTTTTGGTGCACGGCCATAATATTGGTATCAAATGAAAGGGATTGCTGAGAAGAACACGAAAAAAAACATGCTTAAAAAATAAAAAATAAACTTATTTTCGGCTATCCTAAACAGCATTAAATATCAGGGAATCAAAACATTATAACTTATAATATTGATGCTCAGACATTGTGCGCTGAGCGCAGATTTGACATGTCATAGTTAAGTCAGAATTGTCACGAGCGTTCAATAACTATGAGTAAACGGTGACACGTTTGGTTTGTTTAGAAAAGTTTTCCGTGCTCTGTGGCTACCCCTAATGGAGCTGGTTAAACATATCCCAAAAAAAATACCAGTGCCTATTTATGAAGCTACAAGAGTTAAGCCTTATCTTGCCCCAAAAATCTCTTTCATACGTACACTAAGAGATAACAAGTAAAATTTCAAAATTTAAAAACCCCCGAATCATTTATGTTGTGAAAACACCCCGATTAAAACAGTAAAACGCCCATTACTTTTGAACGGCTGAACCGATTTTATTCAAACATAGCTAAGAACACTCTCGACAAAATCACCTTTCAAACAAAAAAAACTAAATTAAAATCGGTTCATCCGTTTAGGCGCTATGATGCCACAGACAGACACACAGGTACACAGCAACACACGTGAAACTTATAACACCCCTCTTTTTCCGGCGGGGGTTAAAAAGAGATGCTTCTCTCTCACTCTTTCATCAAACTCAAAAAGCAACACTACAAAACATGGCGGAATAAGCAAGCTGTTCTCAAAATGACTTTATTAGCAAAGTTGTTGGTCCGGCCGGCAATTTGGCAAGCTCCCCGCGCAGCCGGCGTGATGTATCGCCGATAACTTGGGTAGTTAGGAAAAACGGACCCGGAGGACTGGAGCAAAGCCTATGCCCTGCAGTTTTTAAGTATGTCGAGATGGTTGTACTGTTTTTTATTTGATTGCTGATAGATTGTTTTGAAGTTTAGCAGTAAAAAAAATCTGGCAGTTCTAGATCGTTTTAAAAGTAAGTATCAGTACAGAGATATTTAAGAATAATACTTAATAGGAAACAAACATTAAATAAGGTAAGTCTATGACCAGTGTGTGTTGCCAGTAATCACCTATGGGACCAAGACGTGGTCGCTCACAATGGGCCTTATCAGAAAGCTTAAAGTCACCCAAACTGCAATAGGGAGAGCTATGCTCGGCGTTTCCTTGCGTGATCACGTCAGAAATGAGGATATCCGCAGGAGAACCAAAGTTACAGACATAGCCCGAAGAATTGTCAAACTTAAGTGGCAGTGGGCAGGGCACATTGCTCGCAGAACGGATGGCCGATGGGGCCGAAAAGTTCTGGAATGGCGACCGCGAACAAGAAGACGATACGTTTGAAGGCCTCCCACTAGGTGGACCGATGACCTGGTTAAGGTTTCGGAAAGGCGCTGAATGCGAGACGCACGAGATCGGTCAATGTGGCGACCCCTAGGAGAGGCCATGTCCAGCAGTGGACGTCTTTCGGCTGTAATGATGATCAAATAAGGTAACATGCAATTTACATGCGACGAAATATGTGACTAAACCAGAATAATTTGAAATAATTATTTTTCCTACGGGTTTGCTCCCGTGGCCACGTGAACCTTGTTTCTGGGTTGAAGGTAGCTTAAAGCACTCAGCATTACGTAAATAAAAACATATATAAATCAACAATAAATTAGGAAGCTATTTAATAAAGACAATACCAATAAAACCCAACATAATTCACAAAATTAAACAGTGAATTATTTCGTAGCAACAACGCTACGAACGTCGTAGCGCGCTCGTAGGCGTCTACGAGAAGTGCTACGAGCTCCGACAATTCTAACATTGCCAACTATTCGGCATTCCTTGCCGGTATTGTGTCTTTATATTTGGATAGATGCTAGTATGCATATTGTGATAAATTAAATATGCAGAAGGACTACTTTATTAAAATGTGTGATAGCTTTATCAATCAATTAGGCACTTCAGACAAAGCCGAAATGAAGCACTTTGTTTTATTATGCGTTTCATTTTCAAGTGTCAATATTATCAAAATATATATGATTTATTATTTTTGCTTTGGTTTTGTTTTTAGGAATCACCGTCAATTACAGAGGTATTTTTAAGATCCATGGAGCGTAGGAATTTGTTCATATGTTAAGACTTGGCGGCGGCGACGCGCACACAGATTGGCAGTCAAAGCCAGTTGTTTTTTACCCGACTGCCGAAGGAGGGTAATGTGTTTATCAGTCTATGTATATATGTTTGTTCCTATGTTGCGGTCTAGAAACCAAACGCGTTGGCCGATTTTGATGATTCTTACGTCAATCGATTCGTCTTAACCCTGCAAGTGTCGCTGGCTACATTAAAATTGGAAAAGATAAAATGGCGGATTTTGGGCGCCATTTTGTGGGGGGTTTCTTTTCCTAACCCATCGTGTAGGGTATCAAAATAAAGAGTCTAAGCTGTGCAGTCGGAGGATACATCTGGTTTTGGTCAGCCAGCTCGCGACTCGAATATGTATCCTCCGTCTGCACAGCATTATTTTCTTCTTGTTTACGTCTTTTTAAGTTTGCTTTTTAAGTAGTCGGGTTTTTTTGTTCTTTTTTAATTAATTTTCTTTATTTACAACTTTTTAGTTATTTTTTTTTAGAATAAGGTACATTTAAAAATATAAGTGTTATATATTTTTGAAATCACCACTTAAAACCCTTTATTTTGATAACCCACACGATGGCATTGAAAAAAAAAACCACGCAAAATGGCGCCCAAAAGCCGCCATTTTTTTTCTTTCCCAATTTTATATTGTATATATTTTGAGATACAAATCGATCATATAAGGATTTCAACATATATAATTGCACAACTACTTACACAGGAACAAAAATGCGTAATTTAAAGTAAATCTTCTCTAGATTTTAGGCAAAATTTCAAACCGCTATTCATAATACATGAAAATAACAATTACTTTAATGTGACGCTTCTGTGTAATAATCTTCTGAAGTTAACCAATTTGAGTGAAGAGAAATTGGTAGATTAAATAAGGATAAAACTCATCAAGAGCCGATCATCATAATCCGTTTAAAAACGACATTTTGACGCACAACTTGGTATTGGAAGGCTTAACATTTTATGGAAAATGATTAGGGATTTTAAATTATATTTTTGGGCTTATTAACTTGTTAAATTGGATGAAGAATTTTGAGTTCTTAGGTTAGTATCTTAGGTGTAGTTTTGAATAACTATAATAGGAATGTTTCCTGGGTAACAAGAAAAATTCTAAATTTCAAAAACCCCCGACAGTAGTTTGTAGCTTTCCATAGGCGAAAGATTTTTTAAATCGGTCCAGTAGTTTCAGAGCCTATTCGGTACGAACAAACAAACACGCAAATAAACAAAAAAATCTTTCCTCTTTATAATATTGGTATAGTAAGAAACAAACCGGGACTCCTGAACTTTGATGCGCTTTATCTTTGTCAATTTTTATATATTTGATAAAGCAAATAATACTGGTTCAATATTATTTGATAATCTAACTGACGGACTAAATAGAATTATCATGTTTTTAACCGTTGCCGGAAAAAGAGGGGTGTTATAAGTTTCACGTGTGTTGCTGTGTATCTGTGTGTCTGTCTGTGGCATCATAGCGCCTAAACGGCTGAACCGATTTAGATTTAGTTTTTTTTGTTTGAAAGGTGATTTTGTCGAGAGTGTTTTTAGCTATGTTTGAATAAAATCGGTTCAGCCGTTCAAAAGTTATGGGCGTTTTACTGTCTGAATCGGGGTGTTTTCGCAAGATAAATGTGTCGGGGTTTTTTTAAATTTTGAAATTTTACTTGTCTATACAAAAGCTGTCAAACCGCCATTTTTATTCCTCAGTTAAAAGTTATCAGACTGTTGAAAAATCGGGCCTAAGTCAATAATTTCATGCTGAGCCATTCTTTCACACAGCTAAGACTTTTTACTGCAGCAAAGTAAATAACATTGAAAAAAGCCAAGCCTGAAAGGAATTAATTTACACTACATCATTAATCACAAAGGGTCATATTTTTATGCTTCTTTTTTGTTGGTTTTATATAAATTTAGTATGTAAGTATATACTGATGTGAACCTTTGTGAATAGTAAAATAAAGGATTTAGTAAATAAAGGATTTAATTAACACTCCCCACTATAATTTACTTGCAATTAACGCCAATTCATTTCCATCACACTGAAATATCTTTTAAATCAACAATCACTGAGTTACGTACAATTAAACAGGTTAAATACAATTAACCGGTTAATTTTTAAATGAGTGGAAAGTAGTTTAGGGTGCTTTTCCATTGGAGATGAGCGAGGATGCGAAGCAGAGCTGTTAAACGGTATGACAATACTACCGAAGCTGTACGAGGAAATTGTGCGGTGCCCCCGGATGTGTAGTTGAAAATCTACATATTGTACAAGATGAGATAGAAGACATAATCTTACTCTTGGGATTCTCGTGCTGATTTTTAATCCCCGACGAAAAAAGTATTTGTGTATGTCTGTGGCATCGTAGCTCCTAAACGGATGAACCGATTTTGAATTAGTTTTTTTCTTTGAAAGGTGACTTTATCGAGCGTTTAACTATGTTTGATGCGGTCAGAAATCGGTTCAGCCGTTCAAAAGTTATTAGCGTTTAACAGTTTGAATCGGGCTGCTCCCGCAAGGTATCGTGTCATAATTTCGTGTTCAATAGATTGTCGATCGAAGAGCGTCTACTACAAAATAATCAAAAAAAAAAAAAACGGAGGAGTAGGAATAAAAACATAATTTCCTTTCCATTTAGGAATTTCTACCATCGCTATTATTTATAGAATGTTGCTCCCGTCTAGATCCTCAGAGCCACAGTATAAATATGGACGAACGGTACGAAAACTAGTTACAATGTAAGCATGTTTGTGTGAGTGTGCCGTTTTGAGCATTTGTAGGAAGTTGCCGTACTCTTCGTCCATATTTATACTGTGTACAGAGCTGTCATGTGCGAGACTAGGATAATGAAAAAATCTGGGCATCGAAAACATTCCTCGTTATTCATCTTCGTACATCTCTGGTGAAGACGCACCTTTATCCAGCCGTGTATTTAACAAATAAGGCAGAAAGCGTTGTTAAAACTAATGACGCGACAGGCAATCGAAAACGCTGGCAATTTAATATTAATTTTGTATGAAATTTACTTGTTAATGATTGTTTAATGTAGTGGTTGTTAATTGAGTAATTTTTAACGCCCTTTTTGTAATTGTGTTATTGTTAACCCCCGTCGGAAAAAGACGGTTGTTATAAGTTTCACGTGTGTTGCTGTGTATCTATGTATCTGTGTTTCTGTCTGTGGCATCATAGCGTCCAAACGAGTGAACCGATTTTGATTTAGTTTATATTTTGTTTAAAAGGTGACTTAATCGAGAGTGTCCTTACCTGTGTTTGAATAAAATCGGTTCAGCCGTTCAAAAGTTATGGGCGTTTTACTGTTTGAATCGGGGTGTTTTCGCAAGATATCGTGTCATAATTACGTGTTCAATAGATTGCCGATCGAAGTGTATGTGCATGAAAAAAAAATGTGTGGGGGTTTTTAAAATTTTGAAATTTTACCAGTACTGTTTCTAGAGGCTGTTTACCTCTTACGAATTATTTAATTTTTGTTCTACCAGGTTTATTGTACGTACTGTAAAAATCTTAGGTTAGTAAAGTAAGCTTTTGATTTTTCAAAATTGAAAGATATATGCAGGAAAAACTTCAGTATTGAGAATATCATTGCCAATAGCTAATGTAAAACGTAGTATACAGTAGTTTTATACAGTTAAAAGTATAGTTTTTCTATATAACATAATCAATAAATCTCCTGATATCATTTTGATTTCTCAGTGCCATAAAAGTTTCCAATTAAAAAAGAAACGGCCAAGTGCGAGTCGCACTCGCGCACAAAATGTTATGTTGTATGGGAGCCCGCTTAAATATTTATTTTATTCTGTTTTTAGTATTTATTGTTATAGCGGCAACAAAAATATGTGAAAACTTCAACTGTCTAGCTATCACGGTTCATGACAGACAGACGGGCCGCCGAGTCTTAGTAATAGGGTCCCGTTTTTACCCTTTGGGTACGGAGCCCTAACAAATCATTGCTGGCAACACGCAAAATGCCACCAATTTTATTTTTAAATTTATTTGAAAAAGGAAGGACAACTGGCGTGCCACCTAGTGTCGCCAATTAAAACTTCGATGATAAAAGAATAAAACTTTTTATAACGTATATCTCTTGTTTAACTACCTTCGTTAAACGAATGTGGAGTTTTTTAATGAATCACTGATGTTTGTGTGCGTAGGTAAAACTTCCCTTAATTGTTTGCACCCGGTGATATTTGTAAGCACCTGGATTTGTTTTAGATTGTTTCACTGAAAACGTCGCTGGAATTTTAATATGTTATTGCTTTTATTTGAAACTTTTTGCAGCAATAATTTAAAAATAATTGCGAGTGTTTTTAAACAGGAAATACTTTAATTTTGCGTATAGCTAAGGAGTGGAATTCTCTGCCAGAGTCTGTGATTCCTTATAGCCACAAACTGCCTTATAACGTAAGTGAATTCGGCAAGGCAAGGGGCAAAGAAAATGAAAAAAACCGGCCAAGTGCGAATCGGACGCGATCGCGCACGAAGGGTTCCGTATCATTATCGCAAAAAATCATGTCTGTTGTATGGGAGCCCCACTTCAATATTTATTTTATTGTGTTTTTAGTATTTGTTGTTATAGCGGCAACATAAATACATCATCTGTGAAAATTTCAATTGTCTAGCTATCACGGTTCATGAGATACAGCCTGGTGACAGACGGACAGACAGACAGACAGACAGACGGACCGCGGAGTCTTAGTAATAGGGCCCCATTTTTACCCTTTGGGTACGGAACCCTAAAAAATCGACCAATTATAGTTGTCGGCACGTAACTTGGCAAGGTTTTGGCGTTGTGGGGGTAAGTCCGCGCATAGTGCACGAACTGACCTACCACCATATAGAGCGGATGGAACGTGGACGCGACGCGATTGGTCAATCGATCCTCGTGTCAACTGACTAACCAATCGCGCGCTCGGAACGGTGCTAAATGTTCCCCGCGTCCCGCTTGGTAACCAAAGAGACCTAAAAACGACTTGTGCGCTTGTAACAACTCTTGCCAAGTTACGTGCCCACAAATATATATAGACGGAAATCTACATCCAGTCTTTCGTCTGGCATATGATTGGTCGATTGCTCATACTCTTTGCCTTGCCGAATTCACTTACGCAATAAGAATGCTGCTCTTTAAGTTAGGGGTAAAAAGGTTACTTCTAGACAAGTGTCCTTTATAGTCGATCACATCATCGCTTACCATCAGATGATATTGTCAAACGCACGCCTATGAATAGTAAAAACCGGCGTGCGAGTCGGACTTCGCACATTAAGGGTTCCGTACCAAACCGCAAAATTAAGTTGGTTGAGGAAAAATGAGGGCATTTCAAAGAAAAATCAGATTTATCAATATATTGGTATTTGTTAGTAAAATATGCCTAATAATAAGCATTATCACCAAATTTCAAGTTCACAGGTCAATGTGAAGTTAAAAAAAATCTTAGGTACAACATTTTGTAAAAATTGCTCACTTTGGTGGCTTTTCATTCGTTTGCTTTCCAATATTTTTTAAAACAAAAAATATTATTGTAGTATTTATCTACTCAACGACCTCGTAAAAACAACGATCCGACCAGTCGATGGGGTAGTTCGCAAATTATTTTTCCCTCTGTATGAATGAGAGGGGCGATTAAAAATTTAAAAAAAAAAATGACAATTTGCATGTCTTTGGATCAACTCGATGCTTATACTGTGAAATTTGAATACTGTAGCTGCAACCGTTTGGCCGTAAAACCCGTGTGACAGACGACGGACAGACGGACAGACAGACGGACACGTGAGTGATAGCAATAGGTTTCCGTTTGGATCCTTCGGATAAGGAACCCTAAAAAAAGAAACGCAGCCGATTGGAGTTTTCAAAGTCAGACAAACGGTCATGAACAGGTCCTCACGTATTTGTAGATATGATAAGAGCATTAAGTAATAAAGCAGAAATCATTCACCGTTCTGTTTTCAGCACAATTGAAAATAATAAATCATGAAAACACAATAGTGCTGTCCAAACCTTAAAACGCATAACTCGACTAAACGAAAACATATCGCTCGATTTTGTATAACGTTATAGGTAGAATAATAATAAAACTATCTGCATTTCTGTTTTGTCAACCGAGGCTGCGGTATAGCATGACAATACTGCACATGAATATTCACAATTTTGGGATTCGCGTCATTTGTTATAGCACAATAGAGTTATGCAGATGAATCACACTGATAGGATATATATCGTAACTAGCTGACCCAGCAAACTTTGTTTTGCCATAAAAATACTAAACATTTATCTACCCTACCCTATCCTACCCTACCCTACGCTACCCTACCTTACACTACCCTACCCTACCCTACCCGACCCTACACTACCCTAAACTACCCTACACTACCCTACCCTACCCTACACTACCCTACCCTACCCTACCCTAACCTACCCGACCCTACACTACCCTACAATACTCTACCCTACACTACCATACCCTACCCTACCCTACCTATATAGCCTATGTCCTTTCCCAGGTCTCAAACTATCTTCATACCAACTTTCATCTAAATCGGTGCAGCGGTTTAAGCGTGAAAAGGTATCAGACAGACAGACAGACAGACAGACAGACAGAGTTACTTTCACATTTATAATATTATTAGGATTGTATCAGGAATTATCTATGAAATAAATCTTTTTTTTAAACAAGCTTGTTTTGTATTATTTTTCATTTGATACCCATATCATGGTAGTGCACAAAAAATAACTAGTCCGCCATCTTAGTCCATCCGCCATATTGTATTTAGAATGACGTCACTTAGCTAACCATGCATTGTCATCCAAACTAAACGTGTATGCAAAATTTAATCTTAATCGTTGGAGGATAACTGCTTTAAAATTCAGTAGCAAGATTTGACCCGAACACACATACAAAATATATGCAAAAGGTTAAATTGAATAAGTGTAAGATATTTAAAGAGGTACTAACGTTGTGCGGCATACGAAGGCGCGGAAATCACAACATCCAAACGCGGATACGGCTGAGAGAGCAAGCTCTGAGCCGCGGCGAACTTCTCACATACATCCAAGCCGCAGTAAAACGTCTGCCACGCGCATTCACGCATACACTCCACCGTCTGAGACCACGACACCGACGGCATCCTCATATCGACTAACTACACAACACTATCACAAAACGAACCCACTTTACAAACACCACAGACTAAAACACAAAACATTTTCACATTATTATTTACAAATTAAAATTAAACACTGTAACACGTTCGATTCGCACCGATAGCTGCTGTAAATACATTTAGATTAGATAAGGGACATCACTATCCAATAGAAAATGTTCAGTGATGCGCGTGATTTCGCGGCGGTCTCGACGTTTCTTGTATCGATAAGATATGGAGATGGTGCGAGGCGAGAGTGTTCATCTAAGTGGAAAACGGCACTGATGGATGGTATTGCTCTTTGTAAAGATCAGGTGCGTGTAGGCGTCATGGCGTCTATTATCTCGCATTCAAAGATAAAGGCAATCGAAGCGATAGCGAGGCGATAACTCATCGAGTTTGCGCAACGCTTATATGGAAAATGTAAAAAGAATATATATATATTTCAAGTGAAGGTCGCGTCCCTTTGTTACAGTCATAACAAGTAAAATTTCAAAATTTAAAAAAACCCCCGACACTTTTATCTTGCGAAAACACCCCGATTCAAACAGTAAAATGCCCATAACTTTTGAACGGCTGAACCGATTTTATTCAAACATAGCTAAGAACACTCTCGACAAAATCACCTTTCAAACAAAAAAAAAACGAAGTCAAAATCGTTTCATACGTTTAGGAGCTATGATGCCACAGACAGATACAGAAACACACAGGTACACACGTAAAACTTATAACACCCCTCTTTTTCCGTCGGGAGTTAAAAATAAGTTCAATCTCTAAAACCTTTTTACATTTGTTGCAAACTAAAAACACCGTTATCCGATTACCTCAGTAGATATCGCTTTGAACGCTCAACCTTGGCATTTCTTAATTAAATCTGTATTTTATACAAAAAGGCCCACCCTATGTATTACTAACTGTGCCACGCGGCATCGCTCCCGTCAACTGGCTACCTACCTACCTACCCTTCATTGTTTTTAAGCCCCGACGGAAAAAGAGGGGTGTTATAAGTTTTACGTGTGTACCTGTGTGTTTCTGTATCTGTCTGTGGCATCATAGCTCCTAAACGTATGAAACGATTTTGACTTCGTTTTTTTTTTGTGGCTTTATCGAGAATGTTCTCAGCTATGTTTGATGAAAATCGGTTCAGCCATTCTAAAGTTATGGGAGTTTTACTGTTTGAACCGGGGTGTTTTCGCAAGATATCGTGTCATAATTACGTATTCAATAGATTGTCGATAGAAGCGTGTCAACTACTAGATAAAATAAAACTGTGTCGGAAGTGTGTTTTACAAGCTTTTATTTAACTTGCAATGTATGTATGTAGGTATGTAAGTAAGTGTGTTTGGGTCAAATCTTGCAACTGAATTTTAAAGCAGTTATCTTCCACCGATTAAGATGAAATATTGTTCACACGTTTAGTTTGGATGACAATGCAAGGTAAGCTATATGACGTCATTCTAAATTCAATATGGTGGACGGTCCAAGATGGCGGGCTAGGTATTTTTTGTACACTGCCTTGATATGGCTATCAAATGAAAGGGTTTGCCGAAAATAATACAAAAAAGGGTTTTAAAAAAAAAGTTTTGTTTTTTTTTTTTTAATTTTACCTGTATTTTATTTACTTTTAGCAAAAAACAACATGGTTGTTTTAAATATCTCCTATTTTAACTTGGTTTTCCTGAAAATGTGTTTCAATTTTTTTTTTTTTGTTTTCCCTTGTTCCACTTCGCAGTTCTATTTAACCTGGCACACGCAACCACCATAATTAGCACTTTAATTAAAAACACAAATAACTTGGCAACATTATGGAGCCACCTTCCTTAATTAGGGCTGGGACATGCTTGTTGTGAACAACAGTTAGTTTAGGACAGTTATTTGCTGTTGTGTTGTTCTGTGTCTCCTTTTGGTCAGAAAACACACACGGTCTTACCAACTTACTGTACTTACTCGTACAAGTTTGTCATCTGCTTTAATTTCCCAGGAAGTTGTGAATGAGAACTCCTTTAGAGTAATTTAAATGATAAGTTCCTGGTTTCAGGTTTTCACTGTGTACTTGCTAGAGATGGGATTTGTTTAGTATCTTTTATCGATAAACTGATTGGAATATGTACGTGTCTTAATTAACAAGTAAAATTTCAAAATTTAATACACCCCCGACACATTTATCTTGCGAAAACACCCCGATTCAAAGGTAAAACGCCCATAACTTTTGAACGGCTGAACCGATTTAATTCAACCATAGCACACTCTCGACAAAATCACCTTTCAAACAAAAAAAACTAAATCAAAATCGGTTCATCCGTTCAGGCTCTATGATGCCATAGACAGACACACAGATACACAGACACACACGTGAAACTTATAACACCCCTGTTGTTCCGGCGGGAGTTAAAAATGGAGTTTATACAAAGGCGAAACTTGAAGCATGAAAATTTGTTTTGGATTTAGATGGTCATCTATCTATCGCCGTGGAACGGAACCGAACGCGATCAATTTACAACAAATATCAGTATAATCCGACTAAAAACGCTAGTTACGTCGGCACGGTTTCTTTGTATGGGATGAGGCATCTGTATGCTAGTATTATATTATCTGTGCTTATAGGTAGTAGTATATTTATCACTTCTCACATCCACAGATTAAATAGTCTAATATTAGATTTCTCACTAAATATTATTTGTATGCTAAATATGTAAGATTAGTTTTAGTAATTTATTTTTATCACAATTCAAATTCAATTTATTATTATATCTTGTACTAGCTGCCGCCGGCGGCTTTACCAGCGTTATAGTAAAAAAATAACATATTCCCGTGAAATAATGAAAAGTATCCTATGTGCTATACTATAATCTATCACTATGCCAAATTTCATCCAGATCCGTTCAGCCGTTCAGGCGTGAAGAAGTAACAAACACACTCACAAACTTTCACCTTTACTAGTGTGATAGTGTGAATGTGATTGTGTTTAACAAAAACTTTTTTGCAAAAAAATACTACCGACTTCCAAATGAAAAACTACAAAGTGAAAAATAACTTAACTCTTGGAAGTCGGTGTCTTAAGTAGGTACCATTTTTTTGCGATATGGACACCGACTTCCAAGAGTTAAGTTATTTTTCACTTTGTAGTTTTTCATTTGGAAGTCGGTAGTATTTTTTTACAAAAAAGTTTTTTATTTTTCCCTTTTTAGTTTTGCCTACCTAATAGATACGCAAGTTGTTTCCTAAGGTCCCTATAACGCCGAATAGATTACCAGAATAACATGACACTTGAACATAACCGGTGAAATGAGAGATCTGCGTACCCCTTTAGAGCGTACTGGCGTGATGTTATGTTATGAAATGGTATAAACAATAAACAGACGATTGCAGCAATCCCGAGAGTGTTGCCGTTATTTATTGAAGAGTTCTGTTGTATATCGCCGAAGTTCTTGATCTTTTGTCTTTTTTGTCTTTGTCTTTAGACCTTCACCAAATTAAAATGGGACCAATTTCAAAACATACTCTTCCAAACAAAAAAAGAATTTTCAAAATCGGTCCACAATTGACAGAGATATCGGTGAATATATTAGAGAATGGGACACGGTTGCAGAAAGAAAATACTTATTTGTAGTGCAACAGAAAAATATATTAATTTTCCGACTTTTATTACCACGGTTGCTAGGACACGTTAAGCAGTAGACAAGATATAGTTTATAATAAACTTATAGGTTTGCAACCTCTAACACCGCCCCTTAAACTTATCTTGTTAACAAACATCAGTAGCCAAACCTAACTCGTTTACAAAATACTTATGTTTCTCTACCGACAAAGGTTTAGTCAAGACATCCGCCGTCATTTTGGACGTTGGCAAGTAATTTATTTTTACTGCACCATTGCTGACCGCCTCCCGGACGAAATGATGACGTATGTCTATATGTTTTGACCTACCATGAAACATACTACTTTCAGTCAATTTCAAGGCCGACTGATTATCATTGAAAATAGTTATTTCAATGTTACTACCTAAACATTCGTGCAAGAAAGTTTTTATAAACAGTGCTTCTTTACAAGCATCGGAGAGTGACATATACTCCGCCTCAGTACTCGATAACGCAACGGTACGCTGTTTCCTACTTTCCCAACATGTAATAGAATTCCCAATTTTGAAAACATATCCCGTATAAGAACGTCTATCAATTTCATTAGAAGCCCAGTCTGCATCAGCAAAACCCGTCACAGATAAGCCTGTTTTCTTATAGGTAATGCAGTAATCTACAGTACCTTTAAGATAACGCAACACGCGTTTAGCTGCTTTCCAGTGGACATCGGAAAAACAGTTATTGAATTGGCTTAATACGCTTACAGCGTGACATATATCAGGACGCGAACAGACCGCTACATACATAAGACAACCGATCAATTCTCGATACTCCAAACTGTCATCCTTTTTATCAGCTTTGTTCAGTTTTTGGCACTGCATTGGAGTTTCAACAGATTTGCAGTCTTGCATGTTGTATTTCTCTAATATCTTTTTAATATAGGCACTTTGATCTAGAGTGATCTTGCCATGATCTTTCCTGATTCTTAATCCTAGAACTCTTTCTACAGGACCAAGATCTTTCATCACAAATTCTTTCATCAGCAATGATTTAGTTTTAGTTTTTTCCGCATTACAATTGCTGAAAATTACTAAATCATCAACATACAACGCGATAATTACAAGCTTGTCGCCATTTTGCTTTATGTATACACATGGTTCAGAGACCAATCTCTTGAACTTGAGTTTGTTGACAAGAACATGATTGATCTTTTCATTCCATGATTTAGGCGCTTGTTTTAGACCATACACAGCTTTGTGTAGTCGATACACCTTGTTATTGCCTCTACCTTTTTCAAAACCTTCTGGTATTTCCATGAAAATGGTTTCTTTTAAATCACCGTTTAGAAAGGCTGTTTTTACGTCCATGTGGTCAATCTCCATATCGTACTCCACAGCCAAAGCTAATAACATTCTTATGGTTTCGTATCTCACTACAGGTGAAAAAGTTTCAAAATAATCCACTCCATACTTTTGTGTAAATCCTTTTGCCACTAGACGTGCTTTGTATTGTAGTAGTTCACCGTTAAGCCCTCTTTTCTTCTTAAATATCCATTTGGTCTTTATTGGCTTTGCACCTTTCGGCAAATCGGTTAAGGTAAAGCACTTATTGTCCAAAAAGGACTGATATTCGTCTTTCATAGCAGCTCGCCACTGCCTGGCTTCAGAACTATTCAACGCTTCTTCAACTGTTCTTGGATCATCACTGCCACACACTTCCCCCGTCAAAAAACCACACAGGAAGGAGTTCTCATCAGCTTCCACGTATTCTGCTCTCGAGTCATCTGTCTCAAATGAAACATCTGGAACATAAGTACCATCTGAGTGATGATCTGTGACCAAGCTACTGGTCGAAGCCTCGCTATCGTTAGCATCATCAGTAGTCACAGAAATTTGTTCTGACTCTGTTCTATTCTCGGATACATAATTCTTAAGTTCTATATTCACATCTGATTCCACTTTAGTGAAATTCAGATGCTTGAGGAATTTATTCTCAATGAACTTAACATTTTTCGCTATTGTTAGCTTATAGCTCTCAAGATCCAAGAGCCGGTATCCCTTTGTGTTCTCACAATAACCCGCAAATATGTAAGGTTTAGATTTGCGATCCAGTTTTTTACGATGATTTTGCACAGCATATGCTAAACAACCAAATACACGTAAGTTATCTAAGTTTACCTTATGTCCAGTGTAAATCTCTTCTGGAGTTGCACCTCTAACTGCCTTCGTAGGTGAACGATTTTTTATGTACACCGCAGTGTTCGCAGCCTCAGCCCAGAATCGTTGATCCAAACCTGCTTCCAGAAGCATACAGCGCACTGCCTCAATAATCGTTCGGTTCGCACGTTCGGCAACTGCATTTTGCTGTGGACAGTGAGGAACAGTAGTATGATGCCGGATTCCACACTTACTCAAATACTGCTTAAATCTCGCATTGATGTACTCGCCACCATTATCGCTTCTCAAGATTTTAATTTTTTTATTAGTCTCGTTCTCTACAAGAGCTTTAAAAATCAAAAAACAATCAAAAACTTTGTCTTTCGATTCTATTAAATAACAAAACGTCTTCCTAGAAAAATCGTCAATAAATGTTAGCAAATATCTCGCACCGCCTATAGATTTCACTGGCATAGGGCCGCACACGTCCGTGTGAACCAGTCCTAACACCTCACTTGCACGTGAAAAGGATTTCTTAGGGAAAGGTAAATTAGTAACCTTACCTTCAATACAGGCGATACATTGCTCGTATGTGGATACATCATAGTCGATACCAGCCGCCATACCACTCTTGAGTAGGTTCATGCTGCGACTATTCAGATGTCCAAGCCGACGATGCCATAAACCCTGAGATGGAAGATCTACCTGGGTACTCAAGGAGACCCTTACTGGCATACTGTGTACGCGCGAAACGGAATTTATATATGCATCCCCGGTTTCTAATTTATAAAGACCGCATGCATCCCGTTTTGCTACAGCTACTACCTTTCCGTTTTTGTAAATTTTACAAAAAATCGATGTAAATTTTACTTCAAAACATTTTTGTGTCAAAATACTGACAGATAACAGATTACATGAAAAGTTCGGTATAAAAACTACATTACTGACAGTTACCCATTGTTTTTGTAAAAAGAGTTTCACATTACCACTACCCGATGTAAAAAGTTTTTCACCGTTCGCAACGCTTATTTCCTTTGGCGTATCACACACAAAATCATGAAAAATGTCTCTATTATTGGACATGTGGCAAGTTGCACCACTGTCAACGTACCACACATCTCGATCCAGCTTCACCGTCAGAGCCGACAACATAGTCGTCCTACCAGGAGTTTTCTGAACCTTCTCCTCCTCTTGACAACTGGAACTAGATGACTTATCCTTATGCGGTGCTTTCTGTCTGCAATCTCTAGAGTAATGACCTAATTTTTTGCATCGAAAGCACTTGGGACGCTTCGAGATCGAAGTCGAAGTCGTTAGGGCATTCTGTTCCGTACCTTCTGCATCACCTCGTCTCTGTGCCTCCTGGAGTAGTTTACTTTTCACCAGTTCACTTGAGAGAGAAAGGCTACTATGCTCTAACGTCATAATGAGTGGGTCAAACTGCTTGGGAAGCCCACTGAGCATTATTATAGCAATGAACTCGTCTTCCAGAGAAGCATTTATGTCTTGCAGTTGTTGGGCAGTATCTAGAATTTTTGTAACATACGCCTCCATACTCTCAAACTGCTCCAATTTTAAGCTAAATAGCATTCTGAGGAGACCTAATCGTCTACACAGACCTTTATCCTCGAACGATTTCTGTATATTCTTCCAGGCATCAAACGCAGTATTGCAATTCCTGACAACGGAGTAAACAGATGGCTGAACACTGAGGCAGATTCGTGCTAGCGCTTTTTCCTGTTTCTTCTTGTCTTCGCATTCCGGTTTATTTTTCTTATCAACCTCGTTGACACATTCAAACAAGTCTTCATGAATAAGCAACATCTTCATTTGAAATTTCCAGGTGGTGTAATTATTTACCCCGGAGAGTTTTTCAATTGCGACGGACTGGTTACTCATTTTCGCGATTTCGTAATTTTTACTTGATAATATAATTATTTATATCATACGCTCTGCTACCATATTAGAGAATGGGACACGGTTGCAGAAAGAAAATACTTATTTGTAGTGCAACAGAAAAATATATTAATTTTCCGACTTTTATTACCACGGTTGCTAGGACACGTTAAGCAGTAGACAAGATATAGTTTATAATAAACTTATAGGTTTGCAACCTCTAACAGAATATACACAAAAAAAAAAAAAAAACAAAGTCGAACATAGAACCTCCTCCTTTTTGGAAAGTCGGTTAAAAAACAAAGCCAGTTCAGTATTTGTTAATTTAATGGACGTCACACGTATAAAATATGTGTAATCTGTATATGGGCGTCAGATGAATCAAAATTGATAAACGCTGACCAAATTGAATGTGTAATTTATTTTTCGTAAATTCAATTTGTCCATTATTGTTGTGTACAAAATTGTTTAAGTGCTGCACTTTTGGAGCTGCCAAACAAATTTTTTTTTTGGCCTCTTGTGTCGTGTGGTTGCAAGGGCTACAGCTGAGCAAGAGGTTTTGGGTTCGAATCCCGGGTCGGTTAAAGTGTAATTGTGTTTTTCATCTGGAATTTCTCAGTAGCAGCCCGATGTCTAGATTTGTGGCAATATAAAGAAAGAAAGAAAAGAAATAAAACTATTTTATTTAGCACACAGATACATACAATGTAGGTACAAAAAAAGGGAACTTAATTTTAAAACGGGATCCTGCCGTTTTGCCGAAAAGATTTTGACAAAATTTCATTACCCAAACAAATTTCAGCAATCTTTTTTTATACCATTGCAATATTTCGAATGATTTTAGTACGCATATTTTTATTTGGTCAAATTTTTACATGGCAAAATTTTACCAAGTATAATGTCATTATGGCATTTGGTCTTTAATCAAATGATTTATTACAGCAAACAATCTTCAGACAATAAACGTTTGGTGAAATGATTTGTTAAGACAAAAAGTATTAGGGCAAACATAAGATTTTTTGAATTATATAATAAAAAAAAACAATTTTATTTTTTGATTAATTCTTTCAATTTGTCTGAAACAAGTCAAATTTATGGTTACTTGATATTAATTTATTTATGGAAGTAGTTAGAGTAGGTTAACACTTTGGCTGCCACGAGGGTCACCGGTGACCCCCAAACAATACATTTTCTATTGTGTTTATTTCGTGGCAGTCAACCTGTTAATTATTAAAAAAATGGTTAGGTTAGGTTAGGTTAAAACTGTGACCTCCTACGCACGAGCCGAGCGAGCGAAGCGAGCGGTGCCGCGACAGCGGCCGGCGAGTGCCAGAAACGACTTGCATTAATAGAAAAAAGAGATTGTTTTTAGTAGGTTACCCGGAACTGAACTATTAAGATTAGGATAATTAGTTATTTAAAAAAAAATGGTTAGGTTAGGTTAAAACTGTGACCTGCATTAAATTTAAAAAAAATATATATAAAAAAAGAGAAATAAAAAACTATAAATATTTGGCTTATTTGATTTTGCGTAAAAACTGTTATTCCAAGTGAAATATTTGAATAAATAAAAAATGTTAAATGTACTAGTTGGTAAACAAGTTATAGTTTAAACGTTCATTTCCCAAACATTAGGTTTGCGTTACAATTTTTTGTGAATAGATTTTTTGCTAAGTAATAATTTGGGAAACGAAATTATGCGAAAAAATTTTTGGTAAGTGAAAATTTGTCAAATTCCTTTCGGTCAAACAAGGGAGACCCTTTTAAAACAAATACATACATAGTGTGCCCCGCGGCTGCACCAACAAGGTCCAGTTAAGCAAAATGCTAGACAACTAGTAACTCCTAGTCCTAGTAAAAACCAGCGTCAGTCAACTGCCTGACGCTGGTTTTTAACCCCCGCCGGAAAAAGAGGGGTGTTATAAGTTTCACGTGTGTTGCTGTGTATCTGTGAGTCTGTCTGTGGCATCATAGCGCCTAAACGGATGAACCGATTTTGATTTAGTTTATTTTTGTTTGCAAGGTGATTTTGTCGAGAGTGTTCTTAGCTATGTTCGAATAAAATCGGTTCAGCCGTTCAAAAGTTATGGACGTTTAACTCTTTGAATCGGGGTGTTTTCGCAAGATAAATGTATCGGGGGATTTTTAAATTTTGATATTTTACTTGTTAACTGAACCTTACGATGAAGTGTACGGATGTGAATCAGTTTTTACGGTGTTAAATATACATGTAAATAGATATATTCTCGCCCCCTGTTACAAGGGGCTTAAACATAAATGGTGAAATATTGGTGTACTTACTATAAGTGCACATCTACCCAGCCCTTCGGAAGAAACAAGCGTGATGTTATGTCGTTTTATTTATTCATTCACACGTACATCTATGTTAACAAATAAGAGCTAAACTAACGAAGGGGGTCGCAAATTGCCACACTCAGAGACGCCCCTTAAAAACTGCTTATACATATGTGGGATATTTTTAACCGACTTACCAAAAAGGAGGAGGTTCTATGTTCGACTTCTTGTATGTTTTTTTTTTCTTTGAGATTTAGGGCCGATTTGACAATATAATTTTAATATATTTTCTATACAAAAGCTGTCAAACCACCATTCTTTTATTCCTCAGTTAAAAGTTATCAAGACTATAGAAAAATCGGGCCTTAAATAAATAAAGTTAACCGTCGAAATGAAACGTTAAATTCATTAGTAGAATGGAACGTAAAGATGAGTGAAAGAGGTGAGAGTGTGGAAGCGAGATAGAGAAAAGAATGGCGGAAGAATTGAAACAAGATTGAGACATTACAAAGTAAAAATTCTATAATTTGTGTTTAACAAGCCATAATAAACGAAGTATACTCATATCCACAAGAAAAGTTTCTCTCATCACGCCCCATCTCCTACTCACATATTTCCTGGAAAATTAAATCAGCAGTCTCAAAGTCTCAAGTAACGGCTCTGAGTACCAGCAGTACAGCACAAGTTACACACGACAACACGCTAAGTGTCACCCTCTGGATTTTGTCGGTATGAGTGTGATTGTATTAAGTACATTAATACTCATAATCTCAGCTTTATAGTATCTATTGAATAACAAAGCACTTCAAAAATACGAGTAATTGTATTAAGTACAATTTTCACCAAACGGCACGATCGCATCGGTTACGGCTTTTACTATCTTTAGACGAAATTAAATCGTGTACACAGTATTTAAAGTCTTTATTAACAAACCGCGCAAAGCAGCTTGACCGCGGGCGTCCTCCGCGAAAAAGCGTTCGGAGCCGTAAGCATGCTACGACGCGCGGTCGGCTCCTTTCGGGTGCCATCGTATCCGGTCGAATCCTTTCGGCAGCCGTCACGTGCGCTCGAAACTGTGGCAGGGCGCCGGCACCACTCATCACAGAGTACATTATATATCATTCTCGAGAGTGCACTGTATTAGACCTCACTCATGCAATCATGTATTTAGAAGAAAACTTATTTGTTTGGTGCAAAAGCACACCACTACCAGAATTGAAGATATAGGTGCAGAACCGCGCAAAGCAGCTTGACCGCGGGCGTCCTCCGCGAAAAAGCGTTCGGAGCCGTAAGCATGCTACGACGCGCGGTCGGCTCCTTTCGGGTGCCATCGTATCCGGTCGAATCCTTTCGGCAGCCGTCACGTGCGCTCGAAATTATGGCCGGGCGCCGGCACCACTCATCACAGAGTACATTATATAACATTCTCGAGAGTGCACTGTATTTGAACTTACTCATGTATTTAGAAGAAAAACGGATTTGTTTGGTGCAAAAGCACACCACTACCAGAAATGATACCAGATACGGATGCGTACGCAAGCGACGGAAGCAGCACGGAGCCGTTCGTATGCGTCGACATCCTGCCGGACGCGCTCGGCTATCACCGTATCCGTTAGTACCCTTTCCGATCCGATGCGATGCGTGCCGTTTGGTGGCAATTGCACTTAAGTCACGGAAAAGATAACCTACATCATTATCGCAAAATGTTTCTTTCATTTTAATTACTTATCGGTATCCGTCTTAGTTTTCGTCGTACTCTTTGGGGATACGATGCTTCTTTTTAGTTATATTTATGACTAGTCTTTCCCCGTGGCTTCACTCAGATAGCAAATCTAAACAGAAACCATGAATTTCTCTGATATAGAAATGTTATGACATTCAGCAACAGTCAAGCATCCTATCAGTGAAACAATTTTTGTAATCTGGTGAGTATTGCCGGAGATTACAATTTACATAAAAAAACTTTTTTGCAAAAAAATACTACCGACTTCCAAATAAAAAACTACAAAGTGAAAAATAACTTTATTTTTGGATGTCGGTGTCCATATCGCAACAAAATGGGAAAAAAGAAAGACACCGACTACCAAAAATAAAGTTATTTTTCACTTTGTAGTTTTTTATTTGGAAGTCGGTAGTATTTTTTTGCAAAAAAGTTTTTTTATTTTTCCCTTTTTAGTTGTACTTTCCTAAAATAGGCAATTTGTTTAGTAAGGTACCTATAACGCCAGAATAGGTTACCCGAATAACATGAAACTTGAACATAACCGGTGAAATGAGAGATCTGCGTACCCCTTTAGAGTGTACTGGCGTGATGTTATGTTATGAAATGGTATAAACAATAAACAGACATGCGATTGCAGCTATCCCGAATGATTTGCCATTATTTATTGAAGAGTTCTGTTGTATATCTCCGAAGTTCTACATCAGATATTCACCAAATTAAAATGGGACCAATTTCGAAACATACTCATTCAAACAAAAAAAGAATTTTCAAAATCGTTCCACAATTGACGGAGATATCGGTGAACATACATAAAAAAAACATACAAGAAGTCGAACATAGAACCTCCTCCTTTTTGGTAAGTCGGTTAAAAATAGGTATACAATTCTACATCTGCATAATGTTCAAAGTTTAGATTATTAATTTAAAAAAAATACTAGCCATTTATCTCTAGTAAACACATTTATTACTAATATTGTCTGTATTTTTGGTCTAACCTCAATCTAATTTAATAAAAAAATAAAGAAAAGTCTAGTTTCTGTAATATCTCGCAACAATACAGAATTTAAGTTTAGTTTTAATATTCTCATCTAAGAGAATTATTGTATTCTTAAAAGAATAAAGATGTCTCAAACCTGATTTTATCGATAAAACACGCTACATCACTATACCCGTTCCAGTAAACTCGGTTCCTTAGTTCCAGAACAAAGTAACAAAACGGGGGTGCACAAACAAACACCACTAAAGTACTAAATTCTAATTTGGCAATGGCGGGAACATTTTAATTGGATTACACATGCATCTACCCGTAACTGCACAAGTGAAATGTTTATTTGCACAACACACTAGTGTGTAAGAGGATTTAGAAACGGGTAATTGCAACGGGGATTGATTCGGGTCGTTATTTTAAATAGAGTGTTTGGAACCAAAACGTTTCGTTCCTTTTTTTTTTGTTATTTTGTTGCAACTCTGTGTCAGCTCGCTTCATTCGATTTGACAGCTTTTGATTGAGTTGACACATAACTAGAAGACTCGTAACAATGTAACCGAGATGGCTAGACGTGATACGGTGTGGTCTTGCTTGGATTCTTTGTTATCGCTAGATAATCCACCCATCGTTACTCGGAATTACGCTCGCCATTCGCGATTTGTATTGTGTGGCGCCTGTGCATTTCGTTTTGTGAATATTTCGCGCGCAGCGAGGTATTTCGACGGGAGCGTGTCTAGGTGTCTGCAGGAAATCATCCCGAAGCAGACCACGTCCCTTAATTCCTTTATTATATATGCCGCAAACAGGAAGACTTCCTTCCATATACCCTCGATCTTGTGGGTTTTTCGTGGGTAATGCGTGCGCAAGGCGGGTAACTTATGCCGTTTTAGAGATATTCCATTGTCTAATTCTAGTAGCAAGTTGACGCGCCAATTTGTAATCACTTTCACTAGCCTAATACTTTTAGATGCAACTCTACCGGCACCAATAATGCCACTTATCACACGTAATCGCGATACGTCCCGCTCCAGTTCTCTCTACTCAAATAATATCGAATTGAAATTTGAATCAGAAGCTAAATGTTGCCAATTAAACAACAATAATTATTTACCTGCCTTCGATATATATATATATCTTATCCCCTAAACCCTCGGCCAGGCATGGGATTGAGCGAGCGCAGAGGATCGCCACGACGACCAGGGTAAGTCTTGCCAATTGTATCACTCCCCACGGTCAGACAGGAACCAGTTTTTTTTTTTACAGTAATTTAAATGGTTTAAGCTCGATGGTACTCGATAGCTGTGATTGATATTTTTTTTGTTGTAGTGGTATATTTTCATTGGATTACACATGCATCTACCCGTAAAACACAAGTGAAATGTTTATTTGCACAACACTAAAGTGTAAGAGTATTTAGAAACGGGTAATTACAAAGGGGATTGATTCGTGTCATCATTAGCCTTATAATGTTCCCTTTGCTGGGACACAGGCATCCTCTCTATGAGAGAGGTAACGGGCCTTAATCCACCACGCGGGCCCAGTGCGGGTTGGTGAATGTCACATGTCTTCGAATTTTTGGTTCTAGGACATGCCGGTTTCCTCACGATGTTTTCCTTCACAGCTTAGAGCAGTTTGTGGTATTGACTGACATGAATATAAGTGACATGTAAGTCGGGGCCGTTACTCACAGAGCCATTCGGGTAGTTATTTTAAATAGGGTATTACTCTAATTTGAATTATTTACGCTCGATGGCGTCGAGTATAGTTGGATTGATTGTTTTGTATTGTTGTTGTGTTATGTATGATGTTAAATCAAATATGTAAAGGGTAGACTAAAGTAAATTCAACATCAACATAACATAACATCAAGCCTGCATTACCGGATTGGGTTAGGCAGGGGTGCACTTATAAAGTACATCTCTATTTCACCAATTATCTTTAGGGCCCATGTAATAGCAGGCGAGCTTATTTCCATATGCTATGGATATATTCCTGATGGAAAAACACTATGGCACGTACGTTAATAACTTCGATATAAAAATACGCGACAGCATTTTTTTAAACCACATCTAATTCTTACACTGTCTCAACTATGAAGCTCTGGAACGTGTTTCCCCTTGACATCTAAAAAGCTGAGAGTAAATTGTCATTTAAGCGTACAATTCGGCACTATTATTTGTCCTCTCATACATAGCTCGGTCTTCGTCATAGTTACTATATTTAAATTTTAGTTTCATTTAGAATTTGGTATCTATTATAATATATATTAGTCTATTGTTTTAGAAATTATTTATGTATTTTATTAGTTAGGTAGTTTATTAATCCAACTTTAATTATTGTTAATATTATTTATTTTGTACACCTACCACTGTTGTGTCCTTTTTAACCCAAAGGTTGACCGGTAGAGAATGCCTTTCAGCATTAAGTCCGCTTATGTATCACCATTGTATATGAAGATTATATAAATAACGATTTCGAAATATTATAACTAGTATCAACAACAACAGATTATAGTAGATAAGAAATTATTTGGAAATGCGGCTAATCAAAGCCCTTTTCAACGACATTTACGAAGAAAAACAAGATTCGTCACTAGCAAATACGTAAATCTTTTTAGTGCAGTGGTCATGCAACCATTTGTACCTATTGCGAAAGTACACGAGCTTTATCAAACAAAGACTTCTCTCGTTATCGTACAACGGACACAAAGCTAGAAAACAACACATAAATACTAACTTATATCTTCATTTGATTGCAGATCGAAAGGCGAAAGCAAATCAACGGGCAACGGGAACGGGTGATTCGCGGCCGCGTTCAGAAACTCAGTCCAAAACGTGTTCATTTTCATCGTGATGTCAATTCATCGATACAATCAATATTGACATCGTCACATCACTACCGTTGCTTTTAAATATTGTTCCAATTTCGAACGCAATGTTGCCGTTTAGGCGCGTATTTGTCGGGCAAATATTATTTCACGGTTTTACTTTGTTTTTTCGGAACCGGCGAGTTGATATACTCGTGGACGCGCGAACGGCGACTGTTTAGTTGTTATCAATTCAGCGTCGTCTCGCCTATCGTACTGATAAGCCTCGCCCACAACAATTAGGTGAAACAGCTGATAGTGCACCTGTATTAAAACAAGTATTATTTTTGCAATACTGTTATCTTTCGGTACCAACAGAAACCCTGTTACGGATAAATCTTTCTCAATTTATGACATTTTAAGTTTTTTTTTTTTTTTTTTTTTTCTATTTCTTGAAATTTTTGTAATTTTCTAATAATGTAAACTTATATAATATTATTCATGACATTTTATGAATTTATATTGTTTCAGATTTTATTTATTTTACTTTTTTTGACATTGTTTCATTTTATTAATTCTGATTTACATGACATTTAATTAAGATAAAGGCCAATCTATTGTGATTTTAGTATAATAATATCTGACATTGCTATATTTTAGTGAATTAATCAATTTGTAATACACATATTTGTACGCCTCATAAGGCAAAACATGTCTGTAAGCGCTAAAAAGAATTGAACATCTTGCATGCCTATTGTATGTAAACACATGTTTTAACAAATAAATCATCTTTATCTTTATCTTTATCTTAAATTAATAATATGAAGCTACCTGATTAATAGTGCTATACAAACAGCAAAAACATTCGGCAAGTTGAATAAACATGGAAAATATTTTACCACAACTGATCGTCTGTAAAGAAAACTGAAATTCTGTATTTTATTTATAAAACCGGCCAAGTGCGAGTCGGACTCGCGTATGAAGGTATGAAGGATTCCGTACCATTATCGCAAAAAACGGTAAATAACACTTTTGTTGTATGGGGAGCCTAATTTAAATATCATTTAATTCTGTTTTTGTATTTGTTGTTATGGCGGCAACAGAAATACATCATCTGGAAAAATTTCAACTGCACTGGGTATCACGGTTCATGAGATAAAGCCTGGTGACAGACGGACAGACAGACGGACCGCGGAGTCTTGGTAATAGGGTCTCGTTTTTACCCTTTGGGTACGGAGCCCTAATGAAGTTATTTCAGATTTTTAAATTAATCGGTTGGTTGCTTCAGCTGAAGCCGCTTAATTTTAATGCTCGCTGCGTATTTCCGATAGATCCAACTCCGTGCCTTTTCAGAGAAATCGCGATATTATACGTAAATACATCGCGATAAGTTGTTAATGTACCTGCGGGAAGTAGGTCACACATGATATATCGACATGATATATATATACTTATGTCGTATATTTTCTAATTTGTGTACGCCTACACCTGACACTGAAAGATAAGAATGTCGATTAGAAATTAACACGCACTGAGGCCTGATATTAACTTAACACTTAAGGTTCCCCTAGTCAACGGCACGAACTATTTTGTGCGCGGGGTTAAAATGCATGCTATCTCATCCGACAACACGTGCGAAAGAGATTGATGCTGTGATGAGCAGTAAGAAGCTAGTTCTCGTACAAAATAGCACTTTTGCAAATTTATAGCGAAATGGATGATGATTTAGGACGAAAACTCGCGCGAAATTTTATGAACAGGCCTTTGGAATCTAGATATCATGAAAAAACTACTATATGTATATTTTCAAAATAAAATTGTTTGCATTGTTGAATTACTAATCTATCCCTGTATGGAGGCCGTTTTGCGAATTTCCTTCTTCTTATGGTATTTATTTCCTCCCAAAGATGCGTTAAAATTAGTGTTGAAATATGGAACTTTCGACGCTCATTACTTACAAATATTGTATTTTATTAATATTACTTTTCTGTTTACATACAGGGCTAAGATAATGATGAGAAAATTGATATAATTTTTGTATGGAAGAATTTTCGACTAGTGTGACCTTAAACGATAAGTCATCTTGATAACTAAACGAGCTACTATATGCGCTCGCACGAATGTTTATTGAAATATAAAAGCACATTGACAACAAGCGCACAATTTACGATGCGAAAAATAGAATAAAGAAACGGAATAAGGAAATCCCGCACCCAATTTCGCCATGATGACATGAATTGTATGAAATATGTGATAATATCAGCAGCCGTCGAATCAGGGTGTGTCGAGCTCGGGACGTGCCCAATGCGTTGTCACTCCCAATTTGAATGTAACATGACATCTGAGACCGAGTGACACCAGCACGACTTCAATTAACCTCTGCGACGAATTTCCAAATGTCATGTTGACATATCGATACTCCGAATGCATAAACATATTCGATATCACATTTCACATCACTAAGCTTATGCACGTTCGGAAATTCAACTATAAATTCAAAATAAGAACTTAACAACTTCCATAACAATAAATATGTTCGTGTAGGATCGTAAATACGAAAGTTGCCGAAATAGAAATTCGAAAATGGAGGTGTCTTACCTTCTTTTATTTTCTTCCTTCTGTTTTGCACTGGGCCTTTTTGGGCGCACAATAAACTAAAGAGTTCTAATATACAGTCTTGGTCCTTTTGGTGCACCATTTTTTTTTTAAAGTTCACCACATCACTGAGAACTTTATAAATGTTTATCACATAAAAACTTAAATATTTTTCTTCCGTAGGTAATTTTGTGAACTGTTTTTAAAAGGAAGCAGAAAGGTACAAACATTTAATAGGAAACAGTGTTGGTTGTGTTATATTTAGTAATAACAAAAGTATACGGATGGGACAGGGTTCCGGTTGGTACCTTCTACAGATAAGCACGTAAAGTCAGGTGTCCGAAATAGCAATAATGGGCTTATCAGAGCATTTGGAGGCACCCTAAAAAGGCCTATAGTTCCTATTACGGAAGAGTCTTGATGTGGGTATATTGGACGCTACAGGAGGTAGACCCAAATGGTCAAATTACGAATTTAATTAAATAGATACCGCAATTGGAATCAGTCGAATTTTGGAGTATGCAGTGCGTTTGATAAAGGTCGTAACATTTTATTTTTTAAATGATATTAACATATTAAGACTTCTAAGGCCATATACAGGATATTTTATGTCAAACAATAATTTCAGCAGGGTGATTGAACGCACAATCAATGACAAATGGCATTTTGACTTTTCATTTTGACATATCAATAACATTAATTGCATGTTTACGTTATTCAATAGACGAATTAATCAATAATTGCGAAATAATGGATTAGGAATTGCCTCCAAACCCTTCGAATTGTGATAGAAAATGAAGAGAATTGGAATATGTGATACCAACAAAAAGTTTCAAATTTAAAATACTATGTTTCATTCAAATAGTAAAAGCATTTCAGACCATACAAAACAAAATACACTTTCTATTTCAATCCCAACAAACCACTGCCGCCATATTGTTACCCATATCAAACATGCAACAAAAACTTGTAATAGAATTTTTATTTCAAAACGGAGGGTAGGATTTAAAAATAGCTCGGTTGTGCACAGTACGTCAAGCGGCGTGGCTGTGAGCAATCCGCTCGGTCACCTACACTACACAGCCTATCTGATTTGTGAGTATGCCAAACACTGCTATACTACCTTCGATTGTGGGTGTATGCTATATTTTTAGCTTTTAAACGATAGTTGTTATGAGGAAAATAATGTTGAAGCCATTTGAAGTCATGGAAAGTGTACACAATAAAAAAATAAACACGTTGAAGAATAACATTCGATAACACAGGAAAGGGTAAAGTAGATTGGGAAATTAATTGCGACAGGAGATTAACAAGAACGCCTGAAATTCATCAATGAAGAAGGTACTAACAAAGGGGATAATTGAAAAAGGTTAAAATAAAAAAAAACATAATAGAAACACGATCAAAATATCCTATTAAGATTATTAAGCTAATCTTTCAAAACAAGCAAGTGATAAAATTACGCCAATATTTGCTCCCACATAAGACGAAGATAAGAAAATATATAAACAGCTAGAAATATACCAATTTAAACTCCGAACAGCACCACTATCGATACATAAACCCGCAAAACTTGACACATCACTAGAGTCCACAATAAATTCAATTTCCGAACACAAACACCGGGCGCCACAGAGCAGAAAAATAAACAAGAAAAAAAAGGATATCTCAATTTCTCGAACTACTTTTCGGGGCAAAAATAAAACGACAAATGACAGTTGATCGCGAAATATTGGGACAGACGGTTTGCATATATGTGGGACGTATCAGTGGCCTAGTTTCGTCGGTATCTGCCCAAGGCCACGGGTGGCCGAGCCTGGCTTGTCTAGAGTTTATCAATGATCAGACACCTGCAATCTGATTTGTGGGGTGAAGATAGGAAGTTTCAGAATGCTCGATGAGCTGGAAGTTAGTTGGCGAGGGGTTGAAATTATATTGTTGGGGTTAAAATGAAATTGCTTTTTAGTTGGTAACGATATTTTCGTATATTTGTTTGGAAAAGTTATTGTTTAATACCGTAAATAATTTATAGTTTGACAGAGGTTAATTCGTAAATTAGTGTTTCTCGAAAATTGTGCCTGAGTAAATCCTAAGAGCAAGAATATTTTTATCTGGCCTTAAATCATCTTTTGAAGTATGATTGCGAACGCTATAAATTACATAATGACATTTTCATCTGACAGTCTATCCATAGTTCTTAGCGTTAATAAGCAGATACAATAGAAAAAAAAAACGGTCAAGTGCGAGTCGGACTCGAAGGATTCCGTACACATATCGCAAAAACGTAAAAAAACCGGCCAAGTGCGAGTCGGACTCGCGCACGAAGGGTTCCGTACCATTTTCGTAAAAAACGACAAAATAATGACGTTTGTTGTATGGAAGCCCTCCTTAAATATTTATTTTATTTTGTTTTTAGTATTTGTTGTTGTAGCGGCAACAGATATACATCACCTGTGAAAATTTCAACTGTCTAGCTATCACGGTTCATGAGATACAGCCTGGTGACAGACAGACAGACAGACAGACAGACAGACAGACAGACAGACAGACAGACAGACGGACCGCGGAGTCTCAGTAATAGGGTTCCGTTTGTTGTAAGGGAGCCCTACTTAAATATTATTTTAATCTGTTTTTAGTATGTGTTGTTATAGCGGCCACAGAAATACATCATCTGTGAAAATTTCAACTGTCTAGCTATCACGGTTCATGAGATACAGCCTGGTGATAGACGGACAGACATACAGACAGACAGACGGACCGCGGAGTCTTTGTATGGGGTCCCGTTTTTACCTTTTGGGTACGGAACCCTAAAAATAAATTGTCTTTAGCCGATTCGGCAATCTGAACGGTCAACTAGTTGTGATAAATAATAGAATCTTAAGCAAATCTCTGTATGAGCTATTATGACATGTCATTTTTGACAGTGATAATCTGCTCAGCTATATTGCCTGTCGCACAAAGATCACTGCAGCTCAATGAAGCACAAAACGAGTGGTCTCCGCACTAGGCGTGGCGTTAAATGAGACGCGTAATCCCATCATTGGACCACTACTGTTATATTGTTCTGTATTATGGTAATACTGGTGGTAACGTTAATGTTTTATTTACTCTGTGGCGAATGTGTCTGTGATGGCAAGCTTAGAAGATTTTAAAGTTCGATACAAAGTGAAGTTGAAGCACAGAACTTAAATACCCAGAAGAAGTGTATATAAAATTGACATTTAAGTGAAGACGCGGCTAAACGGACTTGTATCCAGGCCGGTTAATCTATATATAAAAAAAAATAAAGTTCCATAGACGTTATTAGGTTTTTACGTATGAAAATGCCTCCTGGCCGTTAGAAATCGGGAACTCTGAATAAAAAATAATGTATATACCTTTTCTGTTTAAATAATTATTTTATTTATTCAAATTACTTACGTGTTTGTTCTACTTTAGCAAATATAACTTATGAAGGATCTACGAGGGAAAGGTTACCAAATGTCAGTGTCAGAAAAAAACTGGCCAAGTGCGAGTCGGACTCGCGCACGAAGGGTTCCGTACCATTATCACAAAAAACGGCAAAAAGATCACGTTTGTTGTATGGGAGCCCCACTTAAATATTTAGTTTTATTCTGCTTATTTGTTGTTATAGCGGCAACAGAAAATTTCAACTGTCTAGCTATCACGGTTCATGAGATACAGCCTGGTGACAGACGGACAGACAGACATACGGATCGTGGAGTTTTAGTAATAGGGTCCCGTTTTTCCCTTTGGGTACGGAACCCTAAAATACAACCTTCATCACTGGGTAAGTACATCTATATCTTTAAAACAGAAGTAGTATATCTTCAGGTGCAATATAAGTGCTAAATAAACTCCACAATAAAGATAAAAAAAAAACTAGGTCAACTAAAAAACTGAATGAACACGTCTCCGTCATAAACCATAAATTTTCTACTACACTAATTAAATTCAGTTTCAATCAATCTGCCTAGCTTTTTCTCAACCAGGTCGGGGTCGGCTTTCAGTCTAACCGGATTCAGCTGAGTACCAGTGCTTTACATGAAGCGACTGCCTATCTGACCTCCACAATCAAGTCACTGGGTAAGACGATACCCCTTGGCTAGCAGTCAAGTCAGCCAAGGGGTATCGTCTTACCCAGTGACTGGTAGTCAGAAGCTTGAGATCTGACACCAGTGTGTCAGATCTCAAGCTTCTGACTACCCGTAACGACTGTCAAAGATCTTCAAATGACAGCCGGGACCAACGGCTTAACGTACTTTCCGAGGCGAGGCACTACTTAAACCCGGTTTCTGGGACGAAATTCTCAAAAAATTATGTGACAAATCGTCAAACGCGCGTTAGTTGCTGTGGTTAGTTAATTGAAATTTTGCTAGACAATTGCATCACTTGACTTCAAAAAACCGGCGGTGGCGGTTACCCTTATATTCCAAGTAATGACCTCCAACTTGACTCCATCTCAAATCTTCAGATAGACAGTGTGGAGGCGATTAGCGGTGGCGACCTCGCGTGTCCGACCTTAATTCTGGCCATGGTACGGAGCGACAGGGCATGGGAAGCTGTCACCCTTTCTGCTAAGCAGTAATGCTCGCGAAAGAGGAGGCGGAACGCGTGAGGGAGACGATGCAAGCTGATGCCCGGCCACCTTAGGCGCAGGGTTACGGACGGCGAGTAATGGGTAGCTTGCCGTCCGTTACGGACCAGGCCCGAGTCGACGGCGCGTAGTGTTCCACGCGCGCCTCAAAGAGATGTCAGCAAAAACTGATGGGGCTAAATATGAAAGAGAGTTAACACGGCCCTGACACAAGCAGCTGAAGGAACACGGGTGGGTTTTAGTCAGTAACAGTCTGACACGACCTCCCGCCTCACCCAGAGCGGGAAAAGTCATTGGGTGATTTCCCACCCAATAAAAAAAAACTTTCGACGGTATCGGCTGGCACGGCGCCTGAATCGAGCGGAGATCCTTCAAACTGACATGGAATAATACCACACTTACACCACAAAATAACATCACCAAAATGAGACACCCAAATCGTTCCCCATTACCCCCCATTTACATAACACCCCATGGAGAAGGGAGGTGGGTGCAAATTAATACCATAAAGCTTGTAGTCAAATCACCATGGCGGTATGGTGATAGCTGTAAGGCCATTTACTGGTGTCGCCAATGTTTACAGCCCCAGTTTGTTTATTGTTTGTTATATTAAAATCTTTTATTGTTGATGGGGGCAATAATCTTTTAAGGCTGCGTGGGAATGAGGTGGGATTATAGGGCCATCGGTGGTGCAATATCGGGTGACATTTCTCCGTAATGTTTGGCTTAAGGATTGATGAGATTGAATATCAAGGTGCTACCACCAATAAAGCCTTCAGGTATAGAATTCTAGTTATGAGCTTAATCTATTTCTAATGACCTAGTTCTTGTTCTGCATATGAGCCATATTGATTTAGATAGGGTTTAATGAACACATTTTTAACCCCCGCCGGAAAAAAAGGGGTGTTATAAGTTTCACGTGTGTTGCTGTGTATCTGTGTGTCTGTCTGTGGCATCATAGCGCCTAAACGGATGAACTGATATCAATTTAGTATTTTTTGTTTGAAAGGTAATTTTGTCGAGAGTGTTCTTAGCTATGTTTGAATAAAATCGGTTCAGCCTTTCAAAAGTTATGGGCATTTTACTGTTTGAATTGGGGTGTTTTCGCAAGACAAATGTGTCGGGGGTTTTTTAAATTGTGAAATTTTATTTGTCGTATATGCGCATAGAAATATAATTATATCTATGTATATGCGTTTATTGTAACTCAGAGATATTTGTTTCATGTGAAAATATAAGGTTTCGCGGCATGCGATAATAGCTCAATTTGTATCTTTGTAAGACAGCATGTTTCGTGTTTTGCGAAATTGATATCTGCTGTCAGCCCTGTGGAAAAAGCTCACTGTTGCAATGTTCAATCACTTTATCCTTAAGAGAAAATGCGGTCGCAGTCATCCGACTGAATATCCTAAATAAAAATTCATAATTCAGGCATACTAGGCCTCTGTTGACAGCGCAATTTTTAGCATTTTTCAGGGTTCTAGTGATTCTATAAAGATAATTTATTATTTAAAAGAAAACATAGGGGCACAGTATATATCAATATTTTTCAGTTAATGGAATATCTTTTAAATTGGTCCAATATTGCAGGAGGAAATAGTCGAGACCCAACCCGAATTATGACTTTTTACTAAGGAGATTTAGTGACTAAAATTGAAAAGGGTATGTTAAGATGGTTTGGCCATGTTGAGAGGATGAATGAAAGTCGACTTACGAAAGGTATTTACAAGGCAGACGTGAATGGAAACGCCGGGAGGGGACGCCCTAGAAAGACATACATAGACCTTATAGGTGATGTTCTTCAGAAAGGCCAAGTGCGCAGTACCCATAACCGGCGTGTGTGTATGACTAGATGTATGAATGTGTGTGAAGCAAAAGAAGTATGTAAGGATCGTAGCAGGTGGCGTTCTGTAGTTTCTGCCTAAAAAAAAAGATAAAGAAAAAGGCGTGAGTTTATGTATGTATGAACTAAGGAAATTCAGTCGGAGCTCTCTGCCCGAATTTCCTCTTAAGTACTACTAATAATACCAGATAAAAAAAAAAACAATAATCGAAATTCAATATCTAAGTCAAAAAAAACTGTATTACAATGCCTACCTAACCCCGATTCGAAGCAGCCATTCGAACCAGACTCGCAGATACGGACGTCTAACAAATCGGCAAATAAAGAATCGGCAACTTCTCTCGGCGACGATAATCTGGGCCACGGCGGGGTTGCCACCTGACGTTTGATTTGCGACTGTCGCAAGCTAAGGGTTGCGGAAATCCAATGTGATTTCCGAGTGCAAGAATTTCAATGTGGTTTAAAGGTGGCAGTACCAATAAATTCGTTCTTATGAGGTTATAACTACAGTTTTATATCCTGGGAACTATATTATTGCCATCTTGCATGCATCTTGCATCTTGCATGCATCTTGCATCTTGCAAGCATCTTGCAATATACTTCTCTTTAGTAAAGTCAGTGATAGACACAATTGTAATACCAGAAATAAAGATAAGTTAGATCATCCTTATTACAGACTAGCTAAAGTACAATCATCTTTCATGGGGTACTGTGTTAAATTCTATAACAAAATACCTTGTGATATATTAAAACTAAATAAAAGTAAATTTAAATTTTTAGTTAAAAGCACTTTTTGTAAACAAGCATATTACAAATTAGATGATTATATTCAAGATAAGAATGCTTGGAAACATGCTGGTCCTGTTCGTAGTTATTGTATTCATTGTTTTTTTTTTTTTTTTAGAAATTGATTCAAATACTGTTCCGTTGTTGTTGAATTAGGAATTAGGTATTTTACCTATGTTTGTAATATTTGTAAGTATGTGAGAACCATGTTGCTACTTATCAAATTAATTAATTTTCCTGTTAATGCTTTTTAATACTTTATACCTGTACGTAGTATAGTGTGTAGAGCTATTCTGGGTGCATCGTCCTCACATATATTAATGTATGTGTATGTTTTTGTATATTTGTGTTTGTATATTAATGTATGTACTTATGTAAATATTGTAAAAAACCTATCTTTTTAAAAAGAGTAAGTATGGAGTTTCTTGTGCTTTCTTTTCCATAACAATCTACTTTCCGAATGCACGGTAGAATATTTTTTTATTACTTGTAAATTTTTATTTTTATTTATGTGACGTACAAAAGTGCCGTTTATTGGCCTAATTTAATAAATATATTTGACTTTGACTTGCTATGAGAAAAACTAAAATGATCTTGTAATGTCCTTGGAAGACTGTCTTACATTTTTGGCACTTTATTACCTAAATTGTTTGTTTGTAATAGGATATCTCTGAAAGTACTGGAACGATTTCTGACGTTTTTTTTAATGACAGAAAACACTATCGAAGAGTGCGATAGGAGCGCGCACAGAGGGTTCCGTATAAACAGCTACATTCACCCCAATAAATAGGTAACATTACTAACGTTCATAAACAATGAAAGCACCGAACATTGCTCTAACGAAGGGACAAAATTAACTTTGCCGTTCGAATTCTCTTGTCCCCATATATTGTTGTACATTTTATGGGCGCACGGTTGGCGCAGTGGTTGAGCGATTGACTGCTGTGCTGCGTGTCGCGGGTGCGATTCCCGCACGGAACAAATATTTGTATGACCTACAAATAGTTGTTCCGGCTCTGGGTGTTGTGTATGTGAGTTTATATGTTTGTAAACGCACCCACGATACAGGAAGAAATTCCTAGTGTGGGGCAACGTTTTTTTTAAGAAAAAAAATATATATATAAGTTGGTCGACTAATACTCGTAAACATATAACGCCTACTTAGCTGTGATAGTTTACCTTTTAATTTTGTAATATATACCACTGCCGTGATTTTTTTCACATATCCCATTCAATGCAGTTTAGAGTCAAGTGACTCTAACAAAAATTAGCAATTTAAAGCTTAACTTTTCGCAATCGGATGCAATCGTAAAATGGTTTTCAAAGACCCGTAATATTTTAAATGGCCTATCCAACGTGTACCCCACACCATCGAATAGACGTAAAAAATGTCGGTTAAAAAACATACCCACTTTACGTGTATAGGAGGTACCATATTTCTTTTTGTAATTTTTTAACCTTACCAAAAAGGAGGAGGTTCTATGTTCGACTTCTTGCAAGTTTTCTTTTTTTTTTATGTATGTTCACCGATATCTCCGTCAATTATGGACCGATTTTGAAAATTATTTTTTTGTTTGAAAGAGTATATTGCGAAATTGGACAAATTTTAATTTGGTGAAGATCTGATGAAGAACTTCGGAGATATACAACAGAACTCTTCAATAAATAAAGGCTCGGGATTGCTACAATCGCATGTTTGTTGATTGTTTATACCATTTCATAACATCACGCCAGTACGCTCTAAAGGGGTACGCAAATGTGTACAGTTCACCTTGGTGCACTCTCATTTCACCGGTTATGTTCAGTTTCATGATATTCGGGTAATCTATTCAGGCATTATAGGTACCTTACGTAACTACTTGCCTATTAGGTAGGTACAACTAAAAATGAAAAATAAAAAAAACTTTTTACAAAAAAAAAAAAAAACTTTTTACAAATATCGCAAAAAAATGGGGAAAAGAAAGACACCGACTTCCAAAAATAAAGTTATTTTTCAGTTTGTAGTTTTGCTATTTGTAAGTCGGTAGTATTTTTATGTAAAAAGTTTTTTTTTTGTTTTACCGCTTTGTCGCCTTGATTAATATCTATATCCATGCCAAATTATAGATTTCTAGTACTAAGAGTCTCCGAGCTAAGCTGCGGTCGGACGGACAGATATAAGGTTTCCTTGTTGACTATGGAACCCTAAAAAAGCTAGTTCACAATATAACTAGCTGACTTGCAACTTCTTTTACTGTCGCGACCTTATTCCACTGGAGTCAGCCCTTATCCTTCTTCTCCACTGTGCACGGTCTTGGAAATCGAAGAAAAACATCGTGAGGAACCTGGACTTTAAAGTCTGAAATAGCCAAGTCAGAGGACTGTGGGGTATCCAGAGACGGCTTAATTAACTCCTAAACCAGAGGTGGGTACATCCTTACACGAAAAAAAAAGACTACGAATATATACGGTTTTGAGCTAGCTGACTTGCATCACTCTTTAGAAAAACAACATGAATACCTTGCAAAGGAAAGACTAAACTAGTATAAAAGTGACAGCCCTAACCCCCCTCCTGATTTCTGACCCCCCCACCCCACAGAGCGCAGGTGAGATAAAGGTATAGTTCAATAGAGCGACACACTTAAACACTTTCTTATACCTAATAAATTACAGCTACCGCCCCGATAAGGGACCTGAACTGAATCAGCAGGGCGTAAAGGAAGAAATAATGCATTACGTAAAAAATGTTTTCGGGGTTACTGAACTGGGGATACTTATAGATATTTTGCCATCAGAAAAAGTTTAGATGCAACGTAGTACCAAGCATTATTTATGCAGCGTAAAATTAACATGGAACTTCACAAACGTGATGGGAAAAACCCGCCAAGTGCGTGTGCTTCGCACATTTAAGGTTCCGTACCAACGAAAAAATCTGATTTATCAATATATTGCTATTTGTTAGTATACAGAGGAGGAGGAGCTCGTGGCTAAATAACAACAGCCGCACGGGTCGATCATCAAGGTTAAGCAACGCTTGACGAGGTCGGTCCGTGGATGGATGACCATTTCAACATAGCAAGTTTCCTCCGTGCCTTGGAAAGCACGTTAAGCCGTTGGTCAAGGCTGTCATTTGAAGATCTTTGACAGTCGTTACGGGTAGTCAGAAGCTTGAGATCTGACACCAGTCTAGCCTATGGGTACCGTGTTACCCAGTTACTGGGTTGTGGAGGTCAGATAGGCAGTCGCTCCATGTAAAACACTGGTACTAAGCTGAATCCGGTTAGACTGGAAACCGACCCTAATATGGTTGGGAAAAGGCTAGATTGATTGACCAAAGAAAAACTCAGATTTATCAATATTTGGTATTTGTTAGTAAAATATACGTAATAATAAACATTATCAACAATTGCTTTATCTGCAATTCTCTATTCTCAATCAGCCAGGTAAATGAGCGAGCGATCCCTAGAGAAACTATTTAATATAGACGTCCTACGGGAGCTATGTGTTATTATTATTGCACTGGCAACATTGCTGCCCGTTCGCGGCTCTGCGGCGTGAATTATGAAACGAGAAGCTTTGTTTATGTGGCTTATTAGTTTTCAAACTGAATTATGGCAACACCTGCGATGGAAAATATAATGTTTGGTTATGAATGTGTTTGTAGGAGTGAGGTAGTTTTGATTCTGAAAGTGGTTTTTAACCGACTTACCAAAATGGAGGAGGTTCTATTTTCGACTTTGTGTATGTTTTTTTTTATGTTTGTTCACCGATATCTCTGTCAATTGTGGACCGATTTTGAAAATTCTTTTTTTTTGTTTGAAAGAGTTTGTTTCGTAATTGGTACCATTTTAATTTGGTGAAGGTCTGATGAAGAACTTCGGAGATATACAACAGAACTCTTCAATAAATAACGGCAAAACTCTCGGGATTGCTGCAATCGCATGTCTGTTTATTGTTTATACCATTGCATAACATAACATCACGCCAGTACGCTCGAAAGGGGTACGCAGGTCTCTCATTTCACCGGTTATGTTCAAGTTTCATGTTATTCGGGTAATCTATTCTGGCTTTATAGGGACCTTACTAAACAACTTGTCTATTAGGTAGGTGAAACTAAAAAGGGAAAAATAAAAAACATTTTGCAAAAAAATACTACCGACTCCCAAATGAAAAAGTAAAAAATTACTTAATTTCTGGAAGTCGGAGCCTTTATCGCAAAAAAATGGTACTTACGAAAGACACCGACTTCCAAAAATTTAGTTATTTTTCACTTTGTAGTTTTTCATTTGGAAGTCGGTAGTATTTTTTTGCAAAAAAGTTTTTAAATTCTTTATTCGATGCCGTAAAAACGTAACTAAATTAAATATTCGGTGAATTTTACACGGGATACAAACATAACTGACAATATATAGGGACAGTACCATATAGGTCCATCTCTATAAGACATACCGCCAGGATATTTTGTTATATAATGATATTAATACACGGAAATCGTTAAGCTGATCGTAGCTTAAGCTCGTGGAGGGTGAGAAGTGATGAAAGCCACACGTCTATGTTTGTATGTACGGTAGCAACGCTTCATCAATCTTCATATTGACACGAGAGACGGCGGTACGTTCTGGAAGCTGCGATCAATCTCATCAACGCAGTCGAGAGGTCTCTCGCTTTATTGTAACTTTAAGATTGGATTGTTGGGGAAAACTGGCCATGGGGAATTTTTAAAAGCTTTTTGTATGTATGTAAGTGTGTTCAGGTCAAATCTTGCAACTGAATTTTAAAGCAGTTATCTTCAACCGATTATGACGAAATTTTGCAATCACGTTTAGTTTGAATGACAATGCATAGTTAGCTTAGTGACGTAATTTTAAATCGAATATAGCGGACGGCTCAAGATGGCGGACTAGTTATTTTTTGTGCACTGCCATGATATTGGTATCAAATGAAAGGGTTTTACTGAGAAGAATAAGAAAAAAGCTTGCTTATTTTTTTTTTTTTTAATGAGTATTTTTATTTATGCCTTCAGTAGCTCGTTTGTATCTGTTACTTCAGGCACAGATAATATAATACTAGCATACAGATGCCATACAAAGGATACGTGCCGACGTAACTAGCGTTTTTCGTCTGATTAAACTGATTATTTTTTGTACATCGATCGCGTTCGGTTCCGTTCCACGGCCATAGCTAGATGGTGTTAGATTAGTAATTAGGCATGCTTGCAATTCGCTGACACCATAGCTAGATGGTGTCAGCGACTTGCAAGTAAAAGGGTTTACTCGGTTCGTGAATATTTTTTCTTTAAATACAGTGACGATTTGTTTTATAGTACCTATTTGTTTGTACGTTTTTACAGTTTCATTGCACCAAAATGTGTCACAATACAAATTTAAACAATCTAGGAATGCAAGAATTTAAAACCGCGCCATCTATTGGCATCAATTTTAAATGATCTGTTCAAAAAATCTTTGAAATGTGAATGATTAGGGCCCACGAAAAACCCAACCCAGAATACCGAATTGAATGCAACTCGTCTAGGGCCTCAGAAGCGGTTAATACTCCTTGAGAGATAATTTTGAAACATATTCTCCCTATACTTAAGATAATCAAAACACATAACTGAGTTAGAACTAAGTTGTGTGTTTTGGTTTAGGGCCGATTCCACAAATGAAACTAATCGCGATTAGTTCAACATAACTCAGTTTAATCAAACACAGCGATCTGCAGCCCTATTGCGTAATGAATTCGGCAAAGCAAAGGGCAAAGAGTATGAAAAATCGACCAATCACATCGCGTCTTTGATCTCGCATGTGATTGGTTGATTTAACATACTCTTTGCCCTTTGCCTTGCCGAATTAATTACGCAATAAGGCAGCTGATTAGTTGAGACCACTGAAAAACTACCAATCAGAACGCTGTATTTGCCTAAACTATGAAATGATATGATGATGGTGAAATCGGCCCTTAGTCGACCATCTTACTTGAAGTCTCCAACATAATACATGTCCCCAATACATAAATCTATACACACGTCCGATCAGAACCTCCAACTTTAGCGTCCAACTTGGCTCATGTCACATACCAACTTCTTAATCACATCTGCGGTACTTCGCATCGGCTTGAGCGATGGCCTTCCAATACAGTGACATACAGATAATATACAGATAACGACTATCTAAGAGATAAAGTTGGAACAATATCTGTGTTAGTGAGTAACGATTTTGTTGTTGATTAAATTTATGTAGTATCTATCTTATCATAGAGGTCTAGATCTAGTGCATCTTAAGGCGGTACCCCGAGCAAAACGCCGTGCAAGCCGTTTTTTGTGCTGTTTTTAGGAGCTATCTACTCGTTATTTAAAAAGAAATATCAATTAATAAAAATACTTTAAAATTCTACATAATATTGATTCTAAAATGGTAGATTTAGTTTTTTTTTTAAATGTTGTATATATTTCACTAATCTCCTTCCAAAAAAACATAAAAATGAGAAATAATTATTGATATTATGCATCTCCTCGTAAAGTGTTCATTAATTATTTTTTGTACTAACACTAATGGATAGACAATTTAATAACGAACATTTTTGTAGATTTTTTTTCTTCAATAGACAAAAATTCGATTTTTTTAAGATTTTATTCTAAAATCTGGGCGTATTCACTACTGTAATTCATGCGCCACCAGTGCCGATAGACCAATAGGAATGCTCATATCTCATGTCCATTTTTTGGTCAGGGTCTTAAATTACTGGTAACAATCCAGCTTATGACCTCCTGAGCCAGAGCTGGGCAAAATACATGCCTCGCTTTAATTAAAATACAAATTACAAAATACTATCACACATTTATTTAAAATATGAAATACAAAACATTTTTAAGTCCTCTATTTGAAATATAAAATATAAAAGACAGTATTCTAACTGCTTTTATTGAAAATACACATTACAAATTACAGTGAATCATTCTTCGTGACATTCGTAATAATTAATAAAGTTTATTAATACACAGAAGTTTCGTGAAAATAACCGTTTCAAATGAAAATGACAATTCACAAGATACTTGACAATTTGACGTACGCGGTCGCCATTTTGCTGGCGAAAGCTGTCAAGCAAAGTCAAAGTCAAAACGTTTATTGCGAACTAAGTGTATCATATTGGTGTAAATTTTTTGCAGAACGCACCCATTAATAAGATCGCTAAATGTATTTTAATTCAAATGAATTTTGAAGCCATAAGTATTTGAAATACCAATTACAAATTAAATTATTAAGAAGTAATTGAATTACAAATACTAAACACGTATTTGTATTTCAATTACGTATTTTTATTACGAGTAATTCAAATACTACCCAACCGTGTCCTGAGCATTACCAAAACATATTTTAATTTGGAATATGACAGCAGTGATTAAAGTACATACGTACACATATTTCAATGTTCTATAAGTTGAATTTTTTATCATTGCGTTTATTTCAACCGGCAACTTAATTTAAGTGGTGCTTGCTTGCTCTTTTTGTGAAAAGTTGTAGAAATTGATGCAGCTGATTAAGTCATACATACGTTTCTGCTATTGGGACGCAGCATTTACGTTCTTAACTTTTGCTTACCTGGAAAGAAAGATAAAACAACAATTAGTAAATGAAAAGCAAAACAAGTAATATTTCAAAATTTAAAAAACCCCCGACACATTTATCTTGCGAAAACACCCCGATTCAAACAGTAAAACGCCCATAACTTTTGAACGGCTGCACCGATTTTATTCAAACATAGCTAAGAACACTCTTGACAAAATCACCTATCTAACAAAAAAAAACTAAATCAAAATCGGTTCATCCGTTTAGGCGCTATGATGCTACAGCCAGACACATAGATACACAGACACACAGATACACAGCAACACACGTGAAACTTATAACACCCCTCTTTTTCCGGCGGGGGTTAAAAAGCGGTCAAGCGCGAGCCTATAGTATATAAAAAGCGTGGCATTTTTTCGTTCTGGTTAAATAAATAAATAACTATTTTATCTACAATTACATCATCAGGCGAGATAGTGGTCAAACGCGAGCCTATAGATAAATAAATAAAAAAAAAAGAATTAATAAAACATTCTATAACCACGTTTTTTTTTTCGTGGCTAAGTAAAATTAAAAAATGTGAAGAACCCTCTAACTCATGAGGGTTAGAAAACTGGGGTTTGAATGAAAAAAGGTTTCAGTCTGTACTTGGGAGTGTGGATCACTGATGCCAACACTTTGACCCCCAGTCTGATTTATTCGTAGATGTAGTGAATACACCGTAGATTACAGGTTATGGTTGTAGTAGTGGTAGTTGTTACAAAAATACTTAATCCTAGACACATATTATCGGCGGAAAATCTTAACATCGAGATTCAGAAATGGATCGAAATTGGACAACGCCATCTAGTGACAAATATACGAACAAATTTGCCTGTCAAACGCGGTGTTTCCGATATGTTTGCTGTGCGGTTAGACATTCCGCCCACCAAGGACATTTTGTGCAACATTATGTCCTTCTTAAGTTAAATGTTACAAAGCGTTTTTTTTTTTAGATTTTTGCACATCAACAGGTTGAATAAGCCTTACAATATGACATATACATCTAATTTACAACTTAAACAATGATTATAATCATAACTTAAACTAAAAAGTGTTCAAAATTATTACTTATTCTATTAATACCATTTTTAGGCAATAGGCAAGACACACAGTTTCGATGTTGGCCTTTTAAATGTAGAACCATTACTGCGAAGTGTGACTACTCGTGTAAGGTTGTCTAACCCCGGATGCTTTTCAACCACTCTGCCAAGGAGCCACCGACAAGGAGGTAAGTTGTCCTCTTTAATTAAAACTACATCCCCTACGTTGGGTTCCGGAGTTTGTTTAGACCATTTATAACGATGGAAAAGTGTAGTCAAATATTCGCTGGACCAGCGACGCCAGAAATGTTGCGTCATCTGTTGCACTAAATGCCACCTCTTCAAGCTAGAAATATTTGCATCTTCATAGTTACGGTCAGGCGCGTTTACAATTGGTTCTCCCACAAGAAAATGCCCTGGCGTTAATGTATCAAAAGTGTTCGAATCGGTCAGCCTACACAAGGGACGTGAGTTCAAGCATGCTTCTACTTGGCTTAATAAAGTGCTCATCTCTTCAAAGGTTAAAGTAGAGCTGCCTATTACTCTATTTAAATGTTTCTTGCATGACTTTATTCCAGCCTCCCATAATCCTCCAAAGTTTGGAGCATGTGGTGGAATGAAATGCCATGTGGTACCCTCACTAGCCAAGGCCGCAGCAATATCCTTAGCTATACCTGAATTTTCGGAGCGAAGTAATATATCTATTTACCTAGAAGCTCCCATAAAATTAGTACCGTTGTCACTCCATATATCCTTGCAGTGACCTCGTCTTGCCACAAACCTTTTAAACGCGGCAAGAAACCCCGGTGTTGTTAGGTCGCTAACGACCTCAATGTGGACAGCTTTGTGATGACCCCTACCTTTTGATGTCCTCAAATTAATAGGACCAGCATAATCTACCCCGCTGTTCTTAAATGGCCTATTTGGTGTAACCCGTGCAGGTGGTAATTGACCCATCAATTGAGGGTTTGTAGAAGCTGCATAACGCAAACAAATTACACAGTTTCGCACGTATGCAGTAACCAACCGTTTAGCTCCCTGAATATAATATTTTGAGCTTAAGTAATTAAGCATTAGTTGAGGACCGCCATGAAGATTCCTATGATGTGCGTCGGCAATTAGAAGATTGGTAAAATGAGTATTACTTGGAATCAACATTGGATTTTTGCGATCCATTTCAAGATCGGAACGTTCCAATCTACCGCCCACCCTCAGGATATTAACGGAATCTAGGTAAAGATTTAAAGGTTTAAACAAATTTCTTTTAGGGTTTTCTTTTTGCAGGTCCAGAATGATTGCTTCAAAGTTTTGACTTTGACATACCCTTATGCATGTCTCCAACGCTAATCTCATTTCTTCTGCCGTTATAAAATTATAATTCTTTCTTTCAGTCTTCGGTTTTCTCATCTCTAAGGGACGTCTTAAATATGCTACTATTCTAACAAGTTTGGTAAGTGATGAATATTTGTCCCATATAAAATTATCATTTAATGTTACGTGTACCTTTATTTCTTCTATATTTGTTGATACCGTCTTGCGTTTGTCGACTTTAATATTTTTATCCTTTAGGAACCCCGGACCATCTAACCACAATTTAAAGTTTACAAACTCTGATGCATAAAGACTCCGCGAGGCGCAATCAGCAGGATTGCCTTTCGACTGAACATGATTCCATTGCTGAGGTTCACTTAAGCTCAGAATTTCAGAAACGCGATTTGCCACGAATGTTTTCCATCTGTTGGGATGGCTGTTTAACCACGCTAACACGATCTCCGAATCGGTCCAGTAGTACAAATTAAATTTACTTATTCCCATCACTTCTGAGACTTCGGATAAGAGTTTGGCTAAGAGGACTGCTCCGCACAATTCCAATCGAGGCACTGAAATCGTTTTTATAGGAGCAACATTAGTTTTTGCCGTGAGCAAAGTGACATGTATCTCACCGTCAGCATCGACAACCCGTGCGTACACTACCGCAGCATATGCTGATTTTGACGCGTCGCAAAATCCGTGTAAGTCAATCTGCTTGTCACCGTGCTTCATACTTAACCATCGAGGTATTGAAAAATTCTTTAAACCTCGCAACTCTTGTCGGTAAGTAAACCATTCTTTTCTTATTTCATGTGGAATTTCCTCATCCCATCCAATCCCAGAAACCCATAATTTTTGAATTAGCATTTTCGCAACAATGATTACGGGTGCGACCCATCCTAAAGGGTCAAATAGTCTTGCTATGTCTGATAATATTTTCCTTTTTGTTACAGGTTCCTGCAGCGGAGGCAACTGAACAGAATACTGGAAGGTGTCGCAGCTTCGGTTCCAGGTAAGTCCCAACGTTTTAAATATCTCATCTTGTTTTATGTTGATCTCTCTTTTTACACCATCTTGTCCTTTGGAGAGTCTTTCCCCGATTATTTTCTCCAGTAATTCACTGCTATTACTGGACCATTTTTGTAAAGTGAATCCTGCTTTTGCTAATAACTCGTTCATTTGATTAAAGATTTGCATGCCTTCTTCTATTGAGTCACAACCAGTCATAAGATCATCCATGTAATAATCTTTAAGGACCTTTTCAGCTGCTAGTGGATATTTGACTCCTTCATCGTACGCGACTTGCTGCATCGACCGAACTGCTAAGAAAGGCGCTGCAGAGGTACCAAAGGTAACTCAAATCAAATCAAATCAAATATCAAATCAAATAATATTTATTTCACAAAGATATTACACACATAATACAGATAAAATTAAAATGAGAATGTACGGCTAGGTGTTGGTACATATAGGACTTTCTGCATCCGAACTAGGCGGCAGCCTGTATCTCGGATTGCAGTTTATACCCTTCTTTAAATAGTGGGACCCTTAGTAGCCTTCCATTACAAAATAATCCCATTTGAATGCCATTTTATATGTAGGTGTGTATGTGTGTGTGTGTGTATGTGTGTGTGTGTATGTGTGTGTGTGTATGTGTGTGTGGGATGTGTGTTGTGTGTGGGGTGTGGAGAGTGTATCTATGTAATTGAATTAATATGCGCTATATTGTGAATGATTAAAGAAAGTGTTTATGTAGCTTAGGTATCTATTTGGGAATGATCAAAAGCGCTTCTGTTTCATCATAAGAGAGTCCTTGTAGATAGTCCTGAATTTTTCTTTTACAGTGGATCTTATTAAATGGATATATGTTTATAATTGCGTTGATTTTGTCATATAGGTAAGGACCAAGAAAAATGAAGAATCTCCTGATGAAAGATGTTCTGGCAACATGTGTGCGTTCACAAACTGCATATTTCCTACGTTTAAGTACAGTACGTGAGTCATAAGTGAGATCACCATGTTGCTTGAGAATTATGCTAAGAATAAAAAGTTGGCGAATGGTGAGAACTTTACTTAGTTGATAAAGATGCTTTGTAGGATAACGAAAGGGGAGGAAAGAGATAGTTTTTAAAATAGCTCGTTGGGCTATTTCTACTCTCATTAGGGTGGTTTTTGGAGCTCCTCCCCAAGACGAGATGCAGTAAGAAACTATAGACTGGCAAAGCGCAAAATAGACTTGCTTAAGTAATTTGGCATCAGCCGCGTACCTGAGTTTTCTGAAGACATAAATAAGTTTACGTACCCGAGCACTTAGCTTTTTAATATGTTCCCTGAAGCTAAGGTTGCTATCAATAATGATACCCAGGTACCTGATTACATTGACGCGCTCCAGGGATCCACACGAGCAGTCTATTCCAGGCAAGCATTCATGTGATGCGATGCGACGATATGTAATGGCCTCACTGAGGCAGCGAGTACTAAAGGTTAAATATTTAGTTTTTTCGATATTTAAGGTCAGGATATTGGACCGGAGCCATCTCTTCACAACATTAAATCCCTCCTGGGCAGCATCGAATACCTCATCCCAAGTATCAGCAGAGAAAAGGAGAGCAGTGTCATCAGCATAGGAGATCAGTTCGCCTCGGGGTAGTTGGAGGTTAGTGAGATCGTTAATGTAAACGAGAAATAGAGTCGGTCCCAGAATACTACCCTGTGGCACACCATAATCGACGGCGTGGTCACTGTTCGTGTGTTCACCCACTCGCACACATTGTTTACGCTCTGCAAGATAGCTCCGAAAGAGACTCAATTGCGTTCCTTTGATTCCCATTTTCTCCAGTTTATTTATCAATAAAGGTACCGAAATAGTGTCAAAAGCCTTGCTTAAGTCAAGAAAGATAGACATGCATTTTCTTCCCTTATCAAGGTTGGTAGATATGTAATTAGTTAAGATATGCACTGCTCCTTCAGTAGATTTACCCTTCCTAAAGCCAAACTGTTTCTCGGAAAGTAAGTGATGCTTTTCCAGATAGTTTGTCAGTCTTATATTGATAACTTTTTCTAAAATTTTTGACAAAGCGGGTAGGATTGATATTGGTCTATAGTTAGACAAGATATTTGTGTCTCCACCTTTGTGTATTGGACGCAAAACCGATTTCTTTAGAGAATTGGGAAATATGCCAGTCTCAAGGCAGACATTGAAGATGTGTGTAAGTGGAGGAATTAGGACGTTTTTGTTGTTTTTAAGCAGATGATTTGAGATTTTGTCCCAGCCTACTGCCGAATCCGTTTTTAGCCTCACGAGAAGGCGTTCTAATTCCTCTTTAGTCGTGCTAGTCATTACAAATGAGTTGAGCTGAGAAGATACGGAACTAGTGGGTCGACTATCATCAAGAGGCCCAGGCGTCGGGTTATGATGCGTTTCGAGACATGCTTTCGCCAAGTTTGTGCCTACAGTTGCAAAGTAATTATTGATCTCATTAACAGATAATTCAGGTGTAGAACGTAGTTTGAGAAGTTCATCCGGATTATTGAATTCTTTAGTGGTGTTGGTGATGGTTTTGATATTTTTCCAAAGGGTTTTGGGGTCGTCTCTAACTTTTTCAATAAGTGATCGGTCATATTCCGTTCTTACCTTTTTCAGAATCCTATTGTAGTAGTTTCTGTAACGGACATACGTTTTTTTTAAAGTCATATTATCTGGTGACATTTTTGACTTTCGGTGCAGCATATCCCGGTTTTTCATACATCGAAGTAATCCCTGAGTAATCCAAGGCTTAATAATCTTCCTGCGCCGGGATAAAGTTATGACTTTAGTATTTTTCTCTAAAGCTTCTTGTAAGTTAGTTATAAAGTAGTTAAGGGAATAATCCGGATCTTGAGATGTATAAATGGGTTCAAAGTCTATGGACGAAATATCCAGTTTTAAGGATTCAGTATCAGTCTTGTTAATGGTAGTAGTAGCAAAAAGTCGTGGCTGCTTGAAATCGATGCATGTTATGACCGGAAAATGATCTGTTAAATAGGTTTTGGGTATAATTGTGAGAGAAGGATATTTCGTTTTTAGCAGTACGTGATCAAGGCATGTTCCAGAAGCTTCACGAGTCACTTCTGTGTGAGCTGGTAACAGCCCGTGAGAGGCAGCTAGACTGAGATAACGTTCGCCAGGATATTCTATTTTCGATAAGTTAATGGGGATGTTTATATCTCCAATTATTATAACGTTTTCGAAATGACTAAGTTGTGACAAGACATCGTTTAATGACGAAAGAAATATATCAATATTTTTGTAAGAGGGAGAGCGGTAAATTGATATGATTACGGTACGGTTATCGCATACAACGACCAAACAATTACCATCTGTGAATTGGGGCTCGTGTATCGTGAAATTAAGATGATCTTTATAGTAGACAATCACTCCATCATTTTGCTTGGGGTTTCTTGTGGTGGCCGAGGAACAATATCCTGGCATTTTGGGGATGATAGTTGTGTCTGACAGCCAGCATTCAGTCAGTACCAGCACATCACATTCACTTTTTAGGCGCGATAGAATTATTTCTAAACCATGCATGTTACAGTTTATACTCCGTATATTCTGAGTGAGGATTGCTAAGTGTCTAGATTGAGTATGTGGAAAGTATTTATGACAGTCATCAAAATCACAGACAGATACTTTAGAGACGGTTATATTATCAATATCCGAAGCTATTTCATTCACGTTATCGAATTTTAATATAACTTAATGAAAGGAACAAGTAAATGGACATTAGACCTACAAAAACAATAGTTACCTTGTATAGAAAGCTACGTAATGTGTTAATGACTGAATTAAGATGGGTACGAAAGAGTTTCGAGGAGTGTTTAGTTTTTTTATAAGTTATTTGACATCTCGTTATGTAGAAAAAACGAGTATTTAATGATTGATAATTGTTAGATTGGAGCATTTTTTTGATGTAGTAGATTTTTTTGTGTTGATATTGTAGTTGAAGTAATGGAAGTGTGAGTGTGACACGGGTCTTAGTGTGAGTGAAAATTTGTATTTTATGTTTGTGTATTGGCAATAGCATTTGCACAACATAAAACAGTGTTTTGGCGATAGACAGTAGTTTTAACACTATAATTAATGACATTATAATAGACAAAAATAGCATGCAAAATTTGAAGTACCGATAACAGTTAGTCTTAACTAGGACATACATTTTCATAAATAGTTTGAAAAACCGTAGTTTCAAAATTATTAATAACATATTAGACGTAAAAAGCATGCCAACTTGAAAATGGTGATTGGTCTGAGGGACCATTTTAACTAAAACATGAAATAAACCCATCAGTCATATAGCATTTCCTATCTTAAATAGATCCGATTCGGAATTAATTCTTACAGCGTTTTGTCCCTCCTCCTTACGAATGTAAATCTTCCCATACGATGTCCAGCAGTACTGTATATTGTTTGATTTAGCGTAATCTCGAGCAAGATAAAATAGTCTCTTTTTCTTGAAGGTAAGATGTTCAGACATAAATATAAGGTTTGATGGTCCAACGAGATTTACGTCAGTAGTGGTTAGTCTATTCTCTTTATGGTTCTTATTGTATTTTTTAAATGCCTGCAATAAATCATCCTTTTTTAAGACCGTTGTAAGCTCAACAACTATAGTGTTCGCGTTGTTGTTTTTCGTACGGATTTTGGGTTTTAAGCGAAAGACATCTCTTACTTCTGACTTGTCCACTTGAACGTCTAGAGTTTTCCCGACGTTCATGATAATTTGTGTCAAGGTTGTCTTGGTTTCTCCATTATTTTCTGGAACATTCCTAATCTCTATGCAAGACGACTTGCTAATGACGTCAAAACTTTCAATTCTTTCTTCCAAAGTCTGTATGTAGGCAACCTTTTCCTTGTTATCAGTCTCCACCTTGTGAAGTTGAGCTTTTATTTCTTCATAATTTGCGGATACAAATTTCAAGGACTTCTCTATCTCATTATAATGTTCCTTAATATCGGTAACTATTGTTAACAGCGAATTATACTTTTCGTTCTGTTCCTGCTTGAAGTCTGCAAACATCTTTCTCATTTCTGCCAAGGAATATGCTGGATTATCATCCCCTTGTTGATATTTTCGCTTGGATCTCGCTGAGTGACTTTTAGATCTTTTCGGAGAGGGCATATTAATTGATGTCTTCGTCGCGGGCTCTGAATCGGACGGTGCGTCTGTTGATGTATTCAGTGGATCTCTATTTATTGGCATAATTTATTATTTTATTTCACCAAACTATTTCATAAAATAAAAACAATCGAAACAGAATTCAAAATTTTGTAACAACTGTAAGTAACTTATAATCCTTTATTGAAGATTGTTTGCTGTCTCTCCATACGATGCGTTGAAAATCTGTATGATGGTCAGCCACGCGCACCATTCGGTACATTTTGACAATGTCTGAAACGAGACAAATGCGGTGAGTTCTCCAACGAATCAATAAATGCCGCAAATCTGGTTGCAGCCCCGGACCGATCATTAGGTCATCGTTGAGCGATATTCCATTTTTTCCTTTGCAGGAAGCATCGAAGACAACCCGAACCTTGGTCGTGTCTTTATCGTCACGTATAACCGCATGATGAGGTAAGTACACCGCATGTTGATTTTGTTCTTCTTCTTTGGTTATTTGCCTCATGTGTCCCAATTGCAGGTATTCATTGAGGACTTCTTCATATTTTGTCTTTAAATCTGTGTTTTTATTTAGCTTAGCTTCTAATGCATAAAACCTATTCATTGCTACCTTTCTTGTATCGCCATATTGACAGCTCGGATCTTGACTTCTAAATGGTAAGTTTACTACGTAACGACCGTCACTGTCTCTTACAGTTGTAGCTTTAAATATCTCTTCGCATCTTGATTCTTCTTCGGTAAGTATATGTTTCTTAATTTGATTTGGTTCCTTTTCTAATTCCCAGAATTTTTTCAGGAGTTCGTCATCACCAAGGTGAGCATGCATTACGGTAATGTTTGATGTATTCTGAGCAGCAGAGGCTACTGTACCGGATAAGATCCATCCTAATGAAGTAGACTGAGCTACAGTGCTACCATCAGGAGCCTTTTTCAACCCATTTTGTAAAATCTGACCATATATTTCTGCTCCTAACAACATATCTACTTTATCCGGTGTATGATATCTAGGATCCGCTAATTTGATGTCGCTAGCTTGAGCCCAATCTAAATATACTGTTTCCCTACCAGGTAATAATGACGTAATAGATTTCAGAACATATGCTTTGACTACAAGTTCAAATGATGGATCGACCCTGGACTGAATCTTAACCTCAACAACCGAATTTAAGGATAATTTGTTGTTAACATCTATACCAGTTATTAAACCTTTAGCTGGTTTTTTCTGAAGCCCTAAACTTTGCACAGTATGCTCTGTAACGAAAGACGCCTGAGAGCCTTGGTCTAACAGGGCCCTGATTGTAAACATAACTCCGTTTTTCGAAACAGCCCTCACTAGGGCTGTGGCCAATAAAACTTGGTTATTCGCTAAACCTTTCGAAAAACAAGTTACTACTTTGTTTTCAGATTCTAATCCTAACGTGGTTGTATGTTCTTTCATAGATGAATCTCCCTTTTCACCTACTGACTCCTGTTCACCTTTAGGGTGCAACAAGGAGTGATGTCTCCGCTTGCATATTTGACAAGAGGCTGTGCACTTACAAAATCTGGCAGAGTGGTTGTGCCCCAGACAATTGAAACATAAATTGTGATCCTGCACAAACTTACGCCGAATATCCACATCCTGGTTAACAAATTGTTTGCAATTTCTTATTTTATGCTCGTTACTGTTACAACACGGACAAACTATGGCTGCATTGGCCGCCGCCGTGTGAAAAACCTTTGCCTTACTAACATTAACATTATTTTTAATTGGCTTAGTACCTAAGAATTCAAATGCCCTATAGCGACCTGTTAAAAATTCTTTAAACTGTTCAAATGTAGGCAGCTTATCTGACTCAGTGTTACTAGTTACCTTTAGTTCCCAATCCTTTCTACTGTCTGGATCTAGTTTCAATGTCATGATATGAATGATTAAAATATCCCATGAAGTAATATCAATATCTAAGTTAGTGAGTGCATTTAGACAGTCTGATGTTGTATCCATTAATTCCTTTAAAGCACTAGCTGACTCTTGTACTATGTTCCTCTGACTGAGCAATCTTACCAAAATACAGTGAGACAAATATTTTTTGTTGTTATACCTGGTCTCCAACTGAGCCCAGCATCTTTCATAATTTGATTCCGAAATTGGTATATGACGAAGGAGCTGCTCGGCTTCCCCAGTCAAATAACTTTTTAAATAATGTAATTTTTGAACATTATCAATAGTGCTATTTTTATGTATTGCTGATACAAATAAATCTCGGAAAGTCGGCCATTCGGTATATTTCCCCGAAAATGTTGGGATAGTTATTCTAGGTAATTTTATAGACACGCTTTTATTTACGGAACCATTATTTGATGATGACCCCGTAGCTGGATAAACATCACTACTCTTAAATTTATTTAATTCAGTTCTTAAGTCACATTTCAAATCTAAATATAATTCCTCAGTATTATAATAAACTTCACTTATAGTGTATGGTGAAGATATCAACTCCTTAGGTTCAAAATCTTTAATAATTTGTTTATGTGTTAAACTAAATTGCGCCCACAATTCTTCCACATTTTCTAATCTGGTTTCTAAATATTGTTCGGTAATTCTATCCTTTGGCGACTTTTTAAAATTAGTTTTAGCTCTTGACAACCGAGCTTGAATATCATCTTGCAACTTAACGTGTGATTGCAAAGACATTTTTGAAGTAAACAATAAAATATAAGTTCGAAAAAATTTTATAAGTCAATATAAACAAAGAAATTTTTCTAAGTCCCAAAAAAATTATAAGTTCAAAATATTTTCGAAAATTTTACAAGTCAATGTAAACAAAGAAATTGCTCTAAGTCCCAAATATATCTTAAAATTTTACAAGTTCTAAAAAGTTTCGAATATTTTACAAGTCAATGTAAACAAATAAATTTTTCTAAGTGTTTGACATTAAAATCTACTAAAAATCGGGCATAGGTTCCCCGTCTGAACCTAATTTGGCTTAAATCTAACTAAGTCTAAACATGCACACATGAAATTATTCTAAGCCTAATTTACTATTCGAAAGTTAAAGTTAAAATCTTCTAGGCAATAAAGTTCACTTTTGCTTGGCACATAAGAAATCACAAAGTACTCACGATTTTCGGCACTATCACTCACTTCCTTACGACCTTAGTCGTCTGCAGCTTGCTTGCTGCTGGTTTGTACGCCTTCCACCGTACTGCCCCGCTTCTGGATCCGGTATTGCTATCTCCTTCTCTCACCATCCAAGACCACTCGGCAGGAACGTATGGGGTTGATGATTCTCCGTCCAATTAGGAGAACACACCTGAACTGTACAGCCCTTGCCACATTCGGCTCCGAAGGACCATGAAGAACCCTCTAACTCATGAGGGTTAGAAAACTGGGGTTTGAATGAAAAAAGGTTTCAGTCTGTACTTGGGAGTGTGGATCACTGATGCCAACACTTTGACCCCCAGTCTGATTTATTCGTAGATGTAGTGAATACACCGTAGATTACAGGTTATGGTTGTAGTAGTGGTAGTTGTTACAAAAATACTTAATCCTAGACACATATTATCGGCGGAAAATCTTAACATCGAGATTCAGAAATGGATCGAAATTGGACAACGCCATCTAGTGACAAATATACGAACAAATTTGCCTGTCAAACGCGGTGTTTCCGATATGTTTGCTGTGCGGCTAGACAAAATGAAATAAAAACTGTGCCATTTTCCTTCGATTTTTAAACAACTGCATCATGAAATAAATTATTATTTTTTATAGCACACTTCTACTTTTTAGGGTTCCGTAGCCAAATGGCAAAATACGGAACCCTTATAGATTCGTCATGTCTGTCTGTCTGTCTGTCTGTCTGTCTGTCTGTCTGTCTGTCCGTCCGTATGTCACAGCCACTTTATTCCGAAACTATAAGAACTATGCTGTTGAAACTTGGTAAGTAGATGGAGTCTGTGAACCGCATTAAGATTTTTACACAAAAATAAAAATAAAACAATAAATTTTGGGGGTTTCCATACTTGAAACTAAAACTAAAAATATTTTTTTTCATCAGACTCATACGTGTGGGGTATCTATGGATAGGTCTTCAAAAATGATATTGAGGTTTCTAATATCATTTATTTCTAAACTGAATAGTTTGCGCGAGAGACTCTGCCAAAGTGGTAAAATGTGTGTCCCCCCCCCTGTAACTTCTAAAATAAGAGAATGATAAAACTAAAAAATATATATGATGTACATTACTATGTAAACTACCAGCGAAAATTGGTTTGAACGAGATCTAGTAAGTAGTTTTTTTTAATACGTCATAAATCGTAAACCGCAATTTACCAAGTACGGAACCCTTCGTGCGCGAGTCCGACTCGCACTTGGCCGGTTTTTATTTTATTGGCGCGTATGAGCTATATATAGATGCGCGCGCTGCGCAGTCATGCTAAACCCGCCATGCCACATATTTTTCCGTTTCCACTTTTGTTTTAATTCAACTGTATGAGTGAAGGTAAAATACTGTATGCAACGGCATATAATTAGGTATTAAAACACTCGTGTGATACTATTATATATATAAACCCATACTCGTGTTTTAATAACCCCTATTGTATGACCGTTGCATAACCTACTATTTCACATATTCCCCAAAAACTCCTACATAATTTCAGCCTATATGTCGACTATGCTTAGATGAACTTTAGCTCATAACTTAATGGAACGCCCGCGACGCGTTTTGCTACAGAGAGCTATTCGAGCGTGACCACTTACCGTGTTACCGGTATCGTGAGTGTTTTATAGAATATGTATATACTGTAGGGCGAGAACTTAGAACATATTGATTTAAGTTCTCGGAGGAATGAAATAATCAATCATAGCATTTGCCGTCACCTTATGAACTAAAGCGAGAAGCGCGTCCTTAGAGCGAGAAGAGTGAGCGCGATATTGTACGAGCCATACCTATTTAGCGTTTTCATGGCAGCATACGAAATTGTGTGTCAAAGGTGCCAAGAAGAAACAGAACCGTGATCATTAAACACGGTAGGGCGAATCTAACTATTTAATTTATCCTTGTTTATGCTACCGTTAACTCTCATGCAGTACTAATCTATAACTATGAAGACTGAACTTTTGTTTTGGACACTTGTGTTTTGTATTTGTTTTTACTCATTTATTTGTTTATTTTATTTATAAGTGGCACATGTTCGCTCCATCACTTGCCTTTAAGGTTTCATTGTTTCGGCGTCACCCAGTCGACACCGGTTATCGCTGAAAAACAGCGCTATGGCTCTGTCTTGCACGCGAGTCCCAGCATTATGCTGAACGATGACCGTTTTCCGTGGTTGTGACGCATACTCTGTATTTGTATTTAAGCTTTTCTTTGTTTTTTTTTATGGTATGCGTCGTGCCTGGCGCAAATAAACGTTTTTTCTTTCTTTCTTTTCTTTCATGCATAAAAAGGAAGTCAAAATAGGCTTAAATTGCTTTGCGAGCTTGATTTAACTCTTTTACGTTCGTCGAAAGACAATTATAAAATCGTCAGTAGTTACACGACATCGAAACAATTAAAAAAGCATCAACAGTAAACCTACCAGATACTGATCTACCAGAAAACAGAAACAACAATCCAAATCAAACATTGTTTACTTTTTAAACCAACATGACATTTTCAGCTAATTTGCAATTCCAATTCCGAATTGCCGACCAATAGGACCACTGCGCTAATGCCGAAGCAAAGAGTCAAAGAAGCCGCATTTCCGCCAACTGCCGAACATAGCCGATGGCGACCGAATGTTTGGCCATATGCCTAATGAGCAAATAAAGGAGGGTAGTGATTGGCGCGCCTGATGGATGGCCAGCTATGGAAATTACCTTTAGATTGTGAAAAGCTAATTCTGTGCTGGGCTTATTATTTCATGGTTTGTGATGGTTTTAGAAACAAGTCAATCTAATCAAATCTAAAAGCTGCGATGATGTCTTTTTACAAGCTTTTATTTAACTTGCAATGTGTGTATGTACATAATTGGGAAAAGGCTAGGCAGATGATGATGTATTGATCTAAAGTCGTTCACTTTCCTTCAATCTCTCTTTCCCAATCCCTTATCTTAAAATTAATGAGCTTTACCTCGTTAGCCATTGTGACAGCGCATTACACTAGCACATTAGTCATCACACGTCGCCTTGCGTGTTCGCTATTCGCAGCTAATCGATGCGCGTGCGATGCTTGAATGTTTGGCTATGGCCCTATAGGTTGTCCAAGCTTTAGTAAGGTTACCTGGTTTGTTAAGCAATAAAATCAATAGATCTTTTAAAGGCAAGCCTCTAAAAATAAGTAATAAAAGAGCAAACTTAGAAAGATTTGGTCTTTTGATGGTAACAGTAATTTTCAATAGTGATATGACATAGGTTTGGTTGTAATGTACATCTATAAAAAAAAAATCTCCGGTAAGAATGCTGCATTGTACATAAAGACCAGTTTTAGCGTTTGTCACAAATTAGACAAAGCTCAGTCTGATGTTTTTCACTAAAGTTGCATTGTAACTTTATTTTTACTAAGTTTGCATCGCTATTCACGTTTCATTTTCTGTTTATTCAAAGTTGCAATAAAATTATTCATAAAATAATCTTTTTTTAAAACAAGCTTTTATCAAATTCTTCTCAGCAAACTCTTTCATTTGATACCCATAACATGACAGTGCACAAAAATAACTAGTCCGCCATCTTGGGCCATCCGCCATATTGAATTTAGAATGACGACACTTACCCTCAGTTTCCCAGCTCAAAATTATCGGAGAATTAATGTGACAAATTGTCAAGCACGCGTTACCTGCTGTGATTGGCTGTTGAAAAGTCATTCAACCAATCACAGCAGATAACGCGTGTTTGACAATTTGTCACAATAATTCTCCGATAATTTTAAGCTGGGAAACTGGGGGCTAGCTAACCATGCATTGTCATCCAAACTAAACTTTATGCAAAATTTCATCTTAATCGGTAGAGGATAACTGCTTTAAAATTCAGTTGCAAGATTTGACCAGAACACACTTACATACATACATACATTGCAAGTTAAATAAAAGCTTGTAAAATAAGCGACATCTTTAAAAAAAATGCACCCACAGGAACTATGCATCAGCACCATTTAAAGTTATCAGACTAACTTAATAATGGATGACAAAGTAGTATGCATTTACGCGTCATTACCGACTATTTGCGTCCCTTCGTCGCGTGCAAGCCATTGATAGTATGACGTTAATAATAAACTGATTTACGTGGGACATCCGTCAGCTGATATAAACGTAAATTAATTAGGTACAAGGCACATAAATATTGGTTCAACTTAACACTGACTATCTGGTAACAAGTTAGCAAGTTTTTCATGAACCACTTTAATAGTTACTCCTGGAATTATTTAATTCTAATTTAGGGGAAATATCCTTCAATTTTTTTATATTTTTGTAACATTTCACACATAAATATCTACCAATAGGTTCGGTAGAATTGAAGGTAGGTGCCTGCAGTACCTAAATTTTGGCAGTAGTTTTTAAGTCCATTATATAGGGGACGACCCTTTTGCTATCAACTGGGCGTAAATTTTGACTCTGGGTAGGTTTTAAGAAATTCCAGATGGATAAATCCAGTAACACTTTGCCCGTTTAATCCGGCCAAGTGCGAGTCTGACTCGCACACAGAGGGTTCCGTATAAACAGATGCACTCACCAAAATAAAAAGGTAACATTACTAAAGTTCATAAACAATGACAGCAGCGAACATTACTCTAACGAAGGGACAAAATGAATTTTGCCGTTCCAAAACTGTTGTCCCCATACATCAATATACAAAATGTTTACTAGTCCAAGTACATTTTATATGCTGGTCGACAATTACTCGTAAACTTGTAAAAACTACTTAGCTGTGATAGCTTTCCGTTTTAATTACGTTATATATACTACTGACGTGATTTTTTTCACATATACAAAAGCAACCATTTAGCTGGCATGACTAAACAAAATGGCAAACGAAAATTTGCCATTTAAAGCTTAATTTTAAGCAAACGGATCCCTGAAGAGAGCAGTGGTGGCCCAGTGGTATCGGCCGCGACTTACAAGTTGTAGGTCGTGGGTTCGAGCCCAGTTAGGCGCTTTACTTTGTGTAAATTATTTCATCAACACTGCTCTCAAAAATGGTGAAGGAAAACATCGTGAGCAACCGGCATGTCCTAGAACCAAAAATTCGAAGACATGTGACATCCACCAACCCGCACTGGGCCCGCGTGGTGGATTACAGCCCATTCCCTCTCACAAAGAGGAGGCCTGTGTCCCAGCAGTGGGAACATTAATAGGCTGATGATGTGATGTGATGTGGATCCCTGAATCGAAAAATGGTTTTCACAGACCCGTAATATTTTTGAATGGCCTATCCAACGAAACCCCACACCATGGAATAGACGAGAAAAAAAATACAGCCAGTTTACGTGTACAGCAGGTAATATTTTTTTTTTTTTATCACTTCGACGGTGTGTTTAATATGTATATCTCTCTGACGGACATGGCGAAACTATAAGAACTGCTTGTTGAATACGGAACCCTAAAAAGGAGATTTATTTCAAGATTTTACTCTATATATACTTCTTTAGGGATAATGTATCAGTTATTTCCCCCAAATCGACACAAACTTGATAAAATATGAACACACAAATGTGCAAACTGCAAACCCAATTCATAAATGTTAAGTAAGGATAAAACGGAAACGAAAAGCGTTTCCATAGCAATCGTACCTCGGAGTAAGAATTCCATTACTAGTTAATGCATTATTGAAATGTTCGCAAGGCCACGCGACCCCATAACTATTTATACTAAAGGTTCTGTTTACTCATAAGGAGAGAAGATAGATATCATTATCGTAAATGTTCATTGGAGGACATAGCACAGAACATAGGCAGTTGTTAAGAACGATTTTGGTGGCAATCTACATAATTTACATTCCTTCTTGAACGATTTTGATCATATTAAGTTAATTTTACAAGCTTTTATTTAACTTGCAATGTATGTATGTATGTTAGTGTGTTCGGGACAAATCGGGCATGGTTAGCTTAGTGACGTCATTCTAAATCCAATATGGCGGACGGCCCAAGATGGCGGACTAGTTATTTTTTGTGCACTGCCATGGTATGGGTATCAAATGAAAGGATTTTCTAAGAAAAATAAGATTTTTAATGATTGTCATACGTGCCATCATAGGCTTCTTTTGAACCGACTTCAAAAAGGAGGAGATTCTCAATTCGACTGTATTTTTTTATGTGTGTTACCTCAGAACTTTATACTAGGTGAACCGAATTTGATGATTGTTTTTTACTGCTATTTATAGAATGATTGATTCGTTTGAGTATCAATACTAAACTTTTACTGATTAATGGCCAAGTATTTCGGTTTCAAAACCAATATCTATTTAGAATGATTGGAATGATTCGTGGTTTTCTCGGTGCCAGTATATCAATATTGGATTTCTTTTGGACAATTTTGTTTGCATTTTTTTTTATTTACGATTCCTGTGAAGGTCAAGAAAAGTTCAAGCCATCAATTTTTCTGTGTAAAAATATTTTTAAACGTCCAAGTCGTTTTGGCGGAGTAGGCAAATGAAGCGAAAACATATCGTATTTTATTATTTTTTTAAAGAAAAATCCGGCTCGAAGGACCATTTAATGTAAGGGTCATAAGTCCGTACACTGATTCGCCGTTAGTTGGTTGGAGAGAAACACTTCACAGTTAGATCCACTAGTTAAACATAATTCAGTTAAGTTAGTTAGTTAATGCTTGTCGTGGTGGCCCAGTGGCTAAGACATCACCTGTCGTGGTTGATGTCTTGGGTTCAAATCCGGGCACGTACCAATGTGACTTTGTCAATTCATATGCACTTTCTAAGTTTATCTTGGACTTTGCTGACAAAGGTGAAGTAAAACATCGTGAGGAAACCTTGACTTAGAGTTAGTATTTGTATGTTTGTGCTCCATTGGAGTAATTGCTGCAAGGCGTTCCAGTGCGAGGGTAACAATAAATAAATAAATTAAGGGACGTATTTAGTATCTGAATATGGGTGAGTAGTAGTACAAATGATAATGCAAAAATGTCGTGTCAAAATGGCTTCATGATTTTCAGCTCCACCCCACCCTTAATAGCGGTTAGTTCCGCTATACTCCAGTCCCGCTATGCTCGACTTGAAAAATACCTATCAAAAAGTGCCGCTATGCACGAAATCACAATCGCGGGCAGTGATGACAAAAAGTGTTACAGTGTAATATTTTATTTAACCATTTAAAAAGTAATTTAAGAAAACCTAGCAAGTAAATTCCGTTACTTTCACGAAAAAAAGTTAATAAACGTTCCGTTTCATCATACTAACGCACACTCGCCCGCCACCACTCAACACGTCGCGTCATTCATTTTAAAAACAATGTTTCCATCCATTCCATATGAAAAACGAAACTTCTGGCCGTAAAAGAGAAACTTAACCTAAAAAATATTTCGAACTAAGATTTCGATTTTTTTGTTTAATTTCAATATTTCTCAGCTTGCTGCTCAGTTTAATTGAATACAAACACTTTTCTTTCCAACTGTACCTTCCATTGTTTACGTAGCATCGAATAATTTCGTGCATAGACTTTTTAGTAGGCATTTTTCGAGTCGAGCATAGCGGGCCTTACCGATGTTTTATCCCGGGAATATGTTCCCCCGAGATCGTTTTCGACTTTCACGCAGGCGAAGCCGCTGACAGAAGCTAGTTATTTCATAAACGACTCTCCCTCATTATTCAGACTAGTTTCCATTAAATACGCACAAAACGAGTTGAAACTATAAATTAAATGTTAGTGTTAAGTACTGTAAAACATTGGGCCATTTGTTTTCGTCTAAACAAATGCTTTGACAAAAGAGTAATGAATCTGTCAGAGGGTGCTCGGTTCGTGCTCCCATCACTGAATTACTTGATGCTAATATTTTGGCGGGTTTTTCAATTTGTAGCTATATGTTTTAAGGCATGTTTTGTGTGTAAATAAGCTTTAGAAGGATACTATTCCTCGCTCCCTGGCAAAACATATATTTTCATATATCAGGGCCATGACAGGGGCGGGCCCAGGCATTGAAGCTCCGTCACTGGTCCGTGCACGAACGTGGGTGAACGAGTTCATATAAAATGTACACACCGGTATTTTTTTGAGCCCCTAACGGGGCACGGTCCGTCCACGTCCCGGACACGGCCCTGATATGTGTGGATAGGCTTTTTAGTTTGCTTCCCAAGCGGGTTTTTTTTAAATTATAAAACGTATTTTTTTATTTATAACATTTAGCTATATTTTCTTTCGAATTGCTTTTAAATATATCAGTGGTATATATTTTCTTCAGCACCTCTTAAAACCCTTCATTTTGATACGTCCCACGATGGGTTAGGAAGAACAAAATTGGGATCCCCACAGGTATGGCGCCCAAAATCCGCCATTTTTATTATTTTCATTTTTAATGCAGCCAGTGACACTTGCAAGGATACTACAACGCCACATAGGAACAAACATACATACATAGACTGATAAACACATTACCCTCCTTCGGCAGTCGGGTAAAAAGAAAGATCTATTAAAAGCTGGGAAAGAATTTCTTACTTTGCTCTCAGGCCCCAAAAACATTTAAGTATAAACTATACCATTCCTAGAAATTCAAACCATCGTCCCAAACTTTCCAGCTATTTATAATCCACTAAGGTTTGAGTGATAGGCCAAACTTGGGCAAGCGCGATGATGGATGGCATCCATCTCTTATTACAAGATTATTTGTTAAAATTCGATATTTGACAGCCTGATGGATACTATAAATCTCAGCTTTTTAGGTCAGAAAAAAAATGGCGGGTGTATCAAAAGAGTAAATATGTTTTACGACCATTACGCCTCGTGTTAGCGTTGTATCATTAAATATTTCTAGAAAAAAGCATTGTGTATTCTGTGCGTTAAATATACAGCTTTTAAAGGTTATTAAACATACACTGGGTTATAAAAGCCGATGTAATTAAGTCTATAATCGATTAGCAATTATGTGTATTGTCAAATCGCGTGATAACTTGTGATTGATTGAACAAAACACAAACAATTTGGAACATTATAAAGTTGACATACTTTGATTATATTTACTTTTAACTTCAGCTAGAATTCTTATGCTAGCTGAACTGTAAACGAGTTTTTGGAAATAAAGTTAAATTAAACGAAAGAAAAGTGATGCGACTGGAAGTTGAAAAGCCAACCAATCACAGCATTTAATGTTGTGATAATTACAGTTCTAGAAAACAGTTTCTAGAATAAATTAAAATTGCTAAGAGAGAGAGACTCCAATCACTACCTAATTTTAAGTAGGTACATGATTTTAAATCCAAATGATAGAACGTCCTATCTACCCTGTCCAAATCCTGTCACACAATTCACAATTACAAGTCAGTAATGTTGATATATTCATACCTACATTCGCCTAAAATAATAAACAAGATATACACGATTCAGTTTACCAGGACAGAGGCGTTCCCGGTAGGCATCAGGGAATGATGGGGGTACATTTATCATGAGTAACATACGCGTCAGGGGGTAGCATAGAGCACAGAATACATAGAACGGCTGCGTCTCTGACCGACACATGTCAGAAACAACTAGAGGCGTCATGACTAAAATTCATGCCCGTGCAATAAACGCTGAACACAAGTTTGGGGCGTCACAGTAATTGACAAAATGAACATAAAAGTGGATGGATGGCGGCCAAAGAAAATTTAAATGAATTGCATGAGGGATCATGAAAGAAAAGGATGACATCGATGGCGATAGCGTGACGTTTGACAGGATGGAATGGAAGAATAAAACGAGTTGCGACGACCCCAAAAAGCATAGAACAAGGGCAGGAAGATGATAATAGATGACCTATTTTTGTGAGGGGTCGTCAATTTATATAAAAACGTGACACTCACTGACAAACTTGTTTTGGATGGAAAGTATTTAAACGACTTCAAAAAAACCGGCCAAGTGCGAGTCGGACTCGCGCACGAAGGGTTCCGTACCATTATCGCAAAAAAACGGCACATAAATTACGTTTGTTGTATGGGAGCCCCACTTAAATATTTATTTTATTCTGTTTTTAGTTTGGTCCAAAATAAAAGATTTATTTATTATTTATTTATTATTATTATTATTATTAAAAAGAAATACATCATCTGTGAAAATTTCAACTGTCTAGCTATCACGGTTAATGAGATACAGCCTGGTGACAGACAGACAGACAGACAGACAGACAAGACAGACAGACAGACGGACCGCGGAGTCTCAGTAATAGGGTCCCGTTTTTACCCTTTGGGTACGGAACCCTAAAAAGGAGGAGGTTCTCAATTCATATGATTTTTTTATGTATGTATGTTTAGCGATATTTTCGCAAACCGATTTTGATAATTCTTTAATTGTATGAAAGTTTAATTTCCCGAAGTGGTCCCATTGTCAACAAGTCAGGATTTTCTGAGGGGATTCCATGGAAATCGATTCTTATATTTTATATTTGTATGCCAATAACGATTTTGGTATTTTCATCAACATGACAAGCATTTGCATTCAGAAAGTATGAGTTGGTGCAGTAGTGCTTTGGATTGGAAGTATCGGTTTATTTTTTTATCTAATGTTTTTTTTATTTATATCTCTAGCAGTGGTCGCTGAGACGTTTTCGTGCTCTATGGCTCGTAGGCATAATATAAACTGGCTGACATATTGCCACGTCTTCGCTTCTTATTTATCTTTGTTATTAGAGTGCAGATGTGAGAGGTTTTAATTATTGTGGGTAAGATTACGTATACGAGTGTTGGATATTTTTCAAACAGGTTGACGCGTTTTAATTAAAAGTTGGAGGAAATATTCCATTTAATAAATTTGAAAAAAGGAGGAGGTTCTCAATTCATCAGATTTTTTTATTTATGTATGTTTAGCGATATTTTCGCAAACCGATTTTGATAATTCTTTAATTGTTTGAAAGTTTAATTTCCCGAAGTGGTCCCATTGTCAACAAGTCAGGATTTTCTAAGGGGATTCCATGGAAATCAATTCTTATATTTTATATTTGTATGCCAATAACGATTTTGGTATTTTCATCAACATGACAAGCATTTGCATTCAGAAAGTATGATTTGGTGCAGTAGTGCTTTCTTTGGATTGGAAGTATCGGTTTATTTTTTTATCTAATGTTTTTTTTATTTATATATCTCTAGCAGTGGTCGCTGAGACGTTTCCGTGCTCTATGGCTCGTAGGCATAATATAAACCAGCTGACATATTGCCACGTCTTCGCTTCTTATTTATCTTTGTTATTAGAGTGCAGATGTGAGAGGTTTTAATTATTGTGGGTAAGATTACGTATACGAGTGTTGGATATTTTTCGAACAGGTTGACGCGTTTTAATTAGAAGTTGGAGGAAATATTCCATTTAATACATTTAATTATGAAACCACATTTATGAAGATAGATGTAAAAGATAGCATTTTAAAATTTAAAAGTAGTTATGAGGTTCCACTAAGGCAGGACATAAACCAGTTTCTTCAGCCTTAGTAATGCTTTTCTATGAACAAGGGTAATTCACGTGTGAAAAGACAGGATTATTGGACACTTGGCGATGTTTCACGTAAATAATCACTTTCGTAATCACTAAAATCAGTCGAATGCGTAGGTAGTAACAGTACAACAACTTTTGCACGAACTGAGAATTTGAAGTAACAAAATGTCAAACCTTTCGTTAATGTCAAAGTATATGACATGTCAGGCAACGGTTTGAAAAATTCTTAATTTAAAATTCATAATGCCGAAATTATTATGATTTATTTGATTTTAATGAAATTCGACTGAGATGAACTTTGACTATGATTATATATTTATTTTTATTTTAATGATTTTTTAACGATAATTTGACTAGGATTATATCTGCCTACCATGACATTGTATTTTATTTTAATGATATTTTTAAAGACAATCAATAAATGTTAATTCATATTTTCGTAAATGAATTGAATCAAAAGTTTTTTAATACAAAATCATATTTTTTTTTATTTAAATTCAATTTAAATTAATAATAATGAAATATATGATATAAATCATATTTAAACACATATTTGGTGTAAAATATAAGCAGAATTTATTAAGCACAAGACATGACATTAAAAAACATTTTGACAAGTAATAGAACACAATGTCAGTCATTTCAATAAATTGGAGTCGGCCAGGATTAGCAATAAGGTTTTAACCCTCCAACACGCCCTCTTAATCCTGGAGGACTTCAAGCATATCTCGTACAAACGACAAGTGCTTACAGCTAGGCAGTGCCTTCGTGAGCACATCAGCAGTCATCTGCTCTGTTGGCATGTACATCAGTTCTAGCACCCTATTCTCAACAGCTTCGCGAATATAGTGATATCTAATGTCCACATGTTTTGTTCGCTTATGGAACACTGAGTTACTAGCCAGCTTCGCCGCAGACTGATTATCACTATACAAGGTTACAGTGTGACATTGACCTATCAACTCAGCAAGAACCGCACGGACGTATACCGCCTCTTTGGCAGCTTCAGACAAAGCTATATACTCCGCCTCGGTAGACGAAAGTGCGATACACGATTGCTTATAACAACCCCAGGAAATAACATTCCTACCTAGCTTATAAATATACCCCGTGTAAGATTTACGATCCGCCCCGTTAGCCCAATCAGCGTCAGTAAATCCATAAACATGAAATTTATCATGTTCATCACTTTTTCTGTACACAAGACCTAAATTCATTGTGCCTTTTAAATACCGCAATACACGTTTGGCCGCTGCAAAGTGTTCCGCTGTGTAGCAAGTATTAAACTGACTTAAGAAACATGCAGCAAAAGAAATGTCAGGTCTTGAGGTCACAGCTATATACAATAAACATCCTATCAGCTCCTGATACGGTAGTCTACTCTCGTGGGAGGCGCTATCAGAAAACTTCAGACCTACATCTAAGGGCGTCTTGGCAACTTTACAGTCACTCATACCGAAACGTTCAAGTAACTTTTCAATATAGGTTTTCTGACTCAGCTTCAACTCACGACTAGTGCGCTGTACTTTGATGCCTAGCATATGTTTAATCTCACCTAAATCTTTAATTGTGAAGTGAGACTTCAGTGACGTTTTTAGCTTATCAGCAAGCTCGTCACAGTCGTAAAAAACGAAAAAATCGTCTACATAGAGAGCAATAATAATGATTCGCTTACCCACTCGGCGACTGAAGATACAGCTCTCATACTTGCTCTGCGTGAAATTCTCTGCGAGTAAAACTTCCTTTACCTTATCATACCAGGCACGTGACGCCTGCTTTAACCCGTACACGGCTTTCTTGAGTCTGTAGACCATATGCTCATTGCCTTGCTTGACGAAACCTTCAGGCTGTGACATATAAATTTCTTCATTCAAATTGCCATTCAGAAAAGCAGTCTTGACGTCAAGGTGATCAATCTTCAGATCTAATTCAACCGCAAGAGACAACAGCATTCTCAACGAACTATGTCGTACAACCGGAGAAAAAGTATCCATGTAGTCAATTCCGAACTTTTGGGTAAAACCCTTTGCAACCAATCGCGCTCTATAACACGCCACTTTGCCATTGGCGTCACGTTTGATTTTAAACAACCATCGATTCTTGACAATATTCTTGTCTGCCGGTCTGTCAACTAGCTCCCAAGCCTCATGCTTGTTGAACGAATCAATCTCATCTTGCATAGCTTGCCACCAAAGCTTACTATCACTCGATTGCAAAGCTTCCTTGACATTCGTCGGCTCACTCAACTCTGTCTCGAGCGCAGACATCGTCCTCGGTACTCTCGGCCGTAAATTATAGGCTGGTCCGTCAGATGGTGGCTTCCGTGGCATTCTGGTTGTATCAGTAGATGAACTCGGCACCTGCTCGTCAGCCTCAAACCACACTTCAGGCGCTACCAGTCTCTCCGCCTCAACCTCAGCCTCTACAGTTGGTAGTGATGGTATCTCCACCTCAAGCTCAGTCCCAGACTGATCACGAACATCCGCATCTTCAACGGTATCTCCGTCATCACTAGTCGGAAAGAAGATCTCCACGGGCCGTTTACTCTTGACACCTGGAAAAATTGTTTCGTTAAAAACAACATCACGACTACGAAAAACTATATTTTTCGCCGAATCGTAGAGCCTATATCCATTACCGTCATAGCCAAGAAATATACAACGCTTGCTTTTTGGTTCAAGCTTATTCCGCTTCACTTTATCAACGTGAGCATAAGCTTCGCAGCCAAACACACGTAGGTGTTTCAAGCTAACCTTCTTACCTGTCCAGGCTTCCTCAGGAGTTTGCCCTGAGAGCCTTTTCGAAGGTGACACATTTATTAAATGTGCAGCAGTACAGGCAGCTTCTGCCCAAAACTTGTGGTCTAGGTTCGAAGTATACAAGAGGCACCTTACTTTTTCTAGAAGAGTCCTGTTTAGCCTTTCCGCACAGCCGTTCTGTTGAGGACTATAAGGCACAGTTACCTGATGGACTATCCCCTTACCTTTCAAAAAACCTTCAAGGTCTCTGTTCACATACTCAGTCCCATTGTCCGACCTCAAAACTTTAACTTTGTCACCAGTCTGAGTTTCGACTAGCTTAATAAAGTTTTTCGTGTATTCACTCACCTCGCTCTTACGCTTCAGGAAATACACGAACACCTTCCTCGAATGATCATCCAAGAATGCCAGGATATACCTCTTGCCTCCAAGCGAATTCACCGGCAACGGACCACACAAATCGGTATGGATTAAATCCAACCGCTTTGCAGCCACAGACTTCTCAGGATTGCTGAGAAAAGGAAACCGAGCTTGCTTTCCCTTTAAACAAACTTCACAGGCAACGTCTTTACAAGGGTCATCCTGAAAACTAATATCATTAGCAAGTCCCTGCCTCAAAAGCTTCATATTGTTGGCGCTTAAATGGCCAAGTCTTTGATGCCAAGTTGCAGTGTTAATAGTAAGATTCGCCCGTAGACTGCAGGTCTGAAGTCTGTAAGCCCCTCCAACGTCATTTGCCTTAATCAAAACATCGCCCAGCTTAGAAATTGTACAACCAGTAGTATCAAAATTAACAATACAACTATTCTTAATCAATTGCGAAACAGATATGAGATTTACAGACAGCTTAGGTATATACAACACATCAGTTAACGTCGCGCTATCCGACAACTTAACAGTACCTATACCTGTACACCGCAGTTTATCTCCACTAGCAATGGTGACGTGACCATCTCGCGATTTGAAGTCTGTCATCAAATCACGCCTGCCAGTCATGTTATTTGTAGCCCCCGAGTCTATGTACCACGAAGATTCCGAGTCAGTTCCAGTACTATATGCTGATAAGACACAGTTTCCTGAAGAATCCTTCGCGTTCCGGCAGTCTTTCTTCAGATGTCCTTTCTGTCTGCACTTCCAGCACCACGGTTCTCTCTTTCTAGCGGAATTATCCTTCGCTTTTGACTCATCCTTGTGCTGCTGCGCTTTTCTCGTCCAGGAGTCACTCGTACTAGCGCCTTTTCTTGTAGAATACAAGCACTCACTCGAATCTCCACGACTAGTCCAACGTTGATCCTGTAGCAGTTTCGATTTGACTAGATCAGCAGTAATGACAGCTCCCGAATGCTCTAGTGCCATGATCATGGGCTCGTACTCTGTCGGTAAACCTTTGAGCATCAACGCACCAAGAAACTCGTCATCAACAGGTTTGTTCATATTCGCCAATTGCTGCGCTAATGACAATACTTCATTGACGTAAGCTTCCATGCTAGAATAGTTCTCCAGTTTTACAGCGCACAAGTTCTGAAGAGTTCTCACTCTTGAACCGAGTCCTTTATCATCATATGCACGTTCCAGTGCATTCCATGCGTCTTTCGCCGTATCCGCTGACATCAAATGTGAAAAACATGACTTTTCAACGCTCAAGCAAATTTTAGATTTTGCAATTTCGTCACGTCGATTTTTCACTTCGGACGTTGTTTTGTCATCCTTACCGTAACCGCTTATACAGATCCATAAATTGTCGTGAATCAATGCATTTTTCATAACAAATTTCCACTCGACGTAATTTTCACGTCCGCGTAATTTTTCATGTGAAAAACTATGATTTTTTGTTTCCGACATATTTACAATAACGTTGCACTATTTTTGCTGAACCATAACCTGATATAAATCATATTTAAACACATATTTGGTGTAAAATATAAGCAGAATTTATTAAGCACAAGACATGACATTAAAAAACATTTTGACAAGTAATAGAACACAATGTCAGTCATTTCAATAAATTGGAGTCGGCCAGGATTAGCAATAAGGTTTTAACCCTCCAACAATATATGTAAATATATTTTTTAAGGAAATAAAGGGCTACAATATATTTATTATTAATTACGAAAACGTGGCTTGATCTTATAACTTTAATTCCCCCTCAACATGTCAAGACCAATTTTATTGTTTTAATTTTTTAAAGCCAAAGTGATCCCGCTCAGTTCATCTCTCTAAAAGCGATCCCGATCGGTTCATAAATAACGGAGTCAATTTGCCGATACAAAGGCCACGCGAAATTGTTTTCATGTCGCCGCGTCATCGTGTCAATTAAAAAAAAAACGCTGGTTAAAATTACTCTCGCGCGGTTATTTAGGTGATCTAGATATTGGCGGTTTTGGTTTTGGTCCTTTGTACAGTAGCTACCACAGATATAAATCTAACTAGATGACGCGATTGTATGTTCTCGAGTCAAAAAACGGAGTAAAATTACGATCAATGATTGTAATCTAAGCTTTTCATTTAGCATTATCGGCACCGGAAATCCACCGAAATCTAGAAAAAATGCCTTTTTATGCCATATTGAGCTGTAAAGATTGTATAGAAAGAGTTGGCCCGAGGAATTGGAAATGTTTTCTTTCATTGGTAAGTAAATTTGTTTTAAAATTGTTTGTGAAAAAGTAAAATTTTAAAATTTAAAAAAACCCCGAGCCATTTATCTTGCGAAAACACCCCGATTCAAAAAGTAAAACGCCCATAACTTTTGAACGGCTGAACCGGTTTTATTTAAACATAGCTAAGAACACTCTCGACAAAAACATCTTTCAAACAAAACAAACTAAATGAAAATCGGTTCACCCGTTTAGGCGCTATGATGCCACAGACAGACACACAGATACACAGTAACAAACGTAGAACTTATAATACCCCATTTTTTCCGGCAGGGGTTAAAAAAAGGGAATAAACTATGAAATATGAACACGCGATGTAAAAAAATCGAGATACACTTGTTCAAAAGCTGCTCTTTTTGGCCAAGTAACATTTTACCTAATCATAGGTAATCCACAAAAGGTAACCCTACCCACGCTTATCAAAAACCTATCTCAAGTGCAGTTGTAAGAAAATTCACAAGAAGTAGGCTTAGCCTGGAGTCTGTGGAGCCCGTCTTTATCTGAAGGCAGTAAGTTTGAGAGCTCTAGATACTCTAAGCTAGCACTAAGTTACAAGCCGGGCTTGCGGCTTCCGACACACACTAAAGCTGTGCTTACACGACCAATTTTAGCGGCAATTAGGCAATAATTGCTGGAGAGAGTGAAATATGAAGAAATCAAGCTAATGACACATGGACGGACACAAAAGTAGCCTAATCAAAGTTTTATATTATTAACGTTTCAATATACGGAACTGTGGTAAGATTTGCATAAATTATTTAAGTACCCACGTAAAATTATTCCTGCCACCAAATATTCTTAAATCCACAAGAAAGTAGGCTTAACCTGGAGTCTGTGGAGCCAGTCTTTATCTGAAGGCAGGAAGTTAAGAGCTCTAAGCTAGCACTAAGCTGTGCTTACACGACCAATTTTATCCGCAATTATGTCTTTCGTTCATAAGGCACATGGAATTTTTAAACACTCTAAGTTGTTAATAACGCTTGAAAAATACGCTTTTCTGCGCTCAATGCGATCTTAATCCGTCTGGTTTTCCGTCACATAATGCGGGAACTATAAGTATATTTTCATTTCACGAATCAGAAGTGCGTATTTTCTGTCTTCTGGAACGCACTCCTTAAGGACCTACAACTGCTTTAGTGCCGTAAAAAGGTAACTTTCTAAAGCATACTCCTTAGTAATGTGTATGTACATTATTAGTGAAACATGGTTTTTTCGTATAACAAATAGATTTGCTTTAAAAAAAAAATTTGCAACACGATATTTTGCCCTACTTTTGGACACTCCTCCAAAACGACATAAATGTTTAAAAATATTTTGAACACAAAAAATTTGATTGCTAGAATTTCTTAATAACTGAAAAGCATATGTAGGATATAAGAATATTTTGCAAACAAAACTGTCCAAAAGGAGGATCAATATTGATATTCTGGTTCCGAGCGGGCCATCAGCCAGTACTGCGTTTACATTGGGCAATAGGTTCCCCTAGTCAACGGCACGAACTATTTGTGCGCGGGGTTAAAATGCATGCTGTCTCATCCGACAACACGTGCGAAAGAGATTGATGCTGTGATGAGCAGTAAGAAGCTAGTTCTCGTACGATAAGCAATTTTGCGAATTTTTAGCGAAATGGATGATGATTTAGGACAAAAACGAGCGCGCGAAATTTTATGAACAGTCCTTTGGGAGTCTAGATATCATGAAAAAACTACTAAATGTATATTTTCAAAATAAAATTATTTGCATTGTAAAATTACTAATCTATATATATAATACGGGGATGTATGGAGGCCGTATTGCAATTTTCCGTTTACTTATGGTATATATTTCCGCCCAAAGATGTGTTAAAATTAGTGTTGAAATATGGAAAATTCGACGCTCATAACTTTCAAATATTGTATTTTTTTACTTTTCTGTTTCCATACAGGGCTAGATAATGATGAGACAAATTGATATCATTTTTTATTTTGAACGTACATCGCCAAACAGTGGAGTAATCCCTAGACTACGTTTGTACTGAAGAATGTTCGATTAGTTTAACCTTAAACTTCGGAATATGCATTATTATAGTCAGACTTCAGAAAATTCCTTGCAATATCAAGCAATTTCAAGACGTTATATTTTATATGCCTTGGCTTGAGCAATTAAACTTGCCCGTGTAACCGCACCTTTAGGTAATCTTAGTGGGTCGTATGGCGTAGTAAGCGAACTATACACTCTATTGGGTGGATCAGGAAGCAAAAGGGGAACAGGAACACATTGTTAGAGGTAGTTCGGTAATGAGCACTTGTGTGCTTTTGAATTGCAGAAAAGGAGAAGATAGTTAGGAGGGCTTCCATTGAATTGTATTACAATAGGTATGTTATTGATTGTAGGCTATTCTACTTTCAACATCGTAAGCCTCTAGGTACTTTTCAAAACCTCAAAAAATACAGGTTCAAAGAGAATGGGTTTCGGATAATAATTATTTTGACAATTATAGATATTACTCCAATTTAAGAATAATATAAAATAATTCATCAAATACGTACATTTTTATTTTATTTTTTTATTTTCCCACAGGAACTGTGAATTTTTCCGGGACATAAAGCCTATGTTACTCCTTATAACATCAGCTATCAACCACTGAAAGTCCCGTCAAAATTGGTCCAGCCGTTTCGGCGATTACCCGAAACAAACAAGACAGACAGTCAGACAAAAATCTTAATAATTGTTTATTTGTTATTAGTACCGTATATACTTTCACATGCATTCAATAAAACGTTGTACTTTTTTTAACCTCCGCCGGAAAAAGAGGGGTGTTATAAGTTTCACGTGTGTTGCTGTGTATCTGTGTGTCTGTGTATCTGTGTGTCTGTCTGTGGCATCATAGCGCCTAAACGGATGAACTGATTTTGATTTAGTTTTTTTTTCTTTGAAAGGTGAATTTGGCGAGAGTGTTCTTAGCTATGTTTGAATAAAATCGGTTCAGCCGTTCAAAAGTTATGGGCGTTTTACTGTTTGAATCGGGGTGTTTTCGCAAGATAAATGTGTAGGGGGTTTTTTAAATTTTGAAATTTTACTTGTTGATATTACATACAGACTTTTCTATTTTATTTATTTGTGTGTATGATAGTAAGTATAGATAAAATTATTTTTTGTATTCTTCTCAGCAAACCCTTTGACTTGATACCCATATAATGGCAGTGCACAAAAAATAACTAGTCCGCCATCTTGGTCCGTCCGCCATACTGGATTTAGAATGACGTCACTTAGCTAACCATGCATTGTCAATCAAACTAAACGTGTATGCAAAATTTCATCTTAATCTGTGGAGGATAACTGCTTTAAAATTCAGTTGTAAGATTTGACCCGAACACACTTACATACATACATGTATGTATAGAAAAGGAGTAAATGATGCTGCCACGGTTGACAAGAAAGACTCGAAGTGTTCAGTGTTCAGGGTATCATGAGACAAG